>CM034538.1:47224745-47277510 GCA_020002185.1 Paraescarpia echinospica | reverse complement strand
TGTTATACAGTCATAAAATAGAATCGCGTTTTGTTTTGTTTTCGGGAATGATCTCTTGACTAAATTTAAAGGCAAAATTTAAAACTGCGCTCTTTTGTGCAAATAAAATCGATCGAACTCATATTTCCATAACGTAGCTGTAGGGTTACCCATACATTTGGGATAGCCTTCAAACATTTTTCTAGATAATACAGCCACTTTGGACGGTCATGAGCCGGAACCGGCTTAGACTTGTTTCGTTTTGCACGTGGGTCGTGGCTATGACTGAACACGTGCTACTGCAGAGGCCCAGAGTATACTGAATTTCAAGCGGCGCTTCAGACAACCGGTTATTGGAATGCCAGAAAACTCGGCCCACGGACAACTCGGCCCGGGCCGAGTCGTCTCGAGACATCTCGGCCCCATCCTGAGACAACTCGGCCCCCATCCTGAAACAACTCGGCCCCCGCAGGTCGGCTCGATGAAAAATGTCTCGAGACGATAAATATTTAACATAACTATTTATTCATATTTAACCCACTCAAGGCCAGATTAATGCAAATATGTGCCTGTTATTGAATCCTATTAAATCAAGAGAATGTGCTGTGAGTGAATCATGTGATATACTCGGGTTGCATGAATGCAAATAAAGAAATAATTTTTGATCCGATTCAAATAAAATTTTCACTACATCTGAAGAACTAATTCCTGGTGTAACTAGTCAAGTATGTGACATATTTGTCAATTTATTACCCAAATATGAATTGCTAAAGTTTGACAAAAATAAAATACTTAAATAATTTTCAACAATTAATTTTTTTTAAATATTTTTCATTACTAATTAGCGGTTACATGCTGCGTATGAAATGTTCATGAATTACTATGCTACAGAATGAAAAACTAATTAAATGTCTATGGTAAATAAAACTGAAATAATTTAAGTTTTTCAGAGTGCATGTATTTTCAAGATTTTATACAAAATGGCGTTCTTTGTGATCATAGCCGTCATCTCGTCTGAACTATTAAGTTGGTGTTATGTTTAAAATGCGTAATCATAGTGCAAAACATTCTCCTTCGATGGCAGCGTTCGTTATAAACTCGATTCGAAAATCCCATCAAAGTCCGAATTACTGGAGTTCCGACAAAATGACAATGTCGAGAATTACACCAAAGCTAAAAAACACCACCGGCTTCGTTGCGCGGCGCATTAATACTTCTTTACAACAAAATAGACCTCAAAAGTTAGCATTTAATCGTAGAAATCGCCTGCGGACGCGTGTTTTGGAATAATTCCTGGGTGCTTCCATGTTTATGCCCGCAGCAAATGTTAAACTTTAATCTCATTGGCTGAAAATCACCATTAAAATATTCACTGCGGAAATTGTTTGTCGCTGCGTTCGACTACAAAACCGCGTGGTGGTTGGCGCTATTTAGTCACGGAAATCGCCATCATTTGACGCTTCCCAGTGAAACTTCAATATTATTATATGTTAACTGCCGAAATAAATTGCCGTTATTGCATGACACTGTTTCGCGGTACCAGTTTAAATGTGCCCCTGTATTCGGGCGTATTCAGGCGTTCTGGCCGTGAGTGGGAGTCGGGTTGATTCGGGCGTTCTGACCACGAGAGGGTTAAACTAAGCCACCCAACGGTCTTTGATCAGAGTTTTTCACCAGATCGCATGAATGTTCAGTTAATCACACGTACTCCGAGAGTACGTAGCATGCCAATTACCCCGTTGTGTCGTTTCATAGATCAAAACACACACAGGGTGTTTGAACTTCAGCACTTTCTGACAAAATCTTCCCTTTGATGACGAGTACATGAATTAAAATAGCTCAGAGTCGATAGTTACCGAGCAGATCTTGAGTGTCAGTTTTGCACAAGCCAAGTTCAAAACAGCAACAAGACTCGTTCGTATAGCTTGACTGGCTGATGGACCTCACAAATCACCTATTTTGATCATGAAGATTGTTAAAGATGTCGTTGAAAAAACCCACTAATTGTTGTTTTTGTTGTTCTCCACATGAATCCCGTCGTCATGGGGTGAGACTGGCCATGGTTCCGTTCCTTTTTGTTCATCATTGTATTCAATCGTACTAAATAAAGTTAATATACATTATATTCATTATTTATGGACTAGTAAGCTTTTAAAACTGATTTATTTTTTTAACCGAAAAAATATTTTTTTTGCATTCTCAAGGCAATTAACAAAAATGTTCTTGTTAGATCTTATCACGAATGACCTGGTTTGATTGCCAAGTTCAATACCTTTCAGAAAATGTATAGGTTTATATAGTTTGCAGGAAAATCCAATGCATAGCAGACATTTGAAGCTGACCACTGTGATTCGTGCAATATCAAGGAGTATCCTAACCTTAAAAATACCAAGTAATCGTATTCGTACTCGATCATAATCGTAATGCTTACCATAGGTGTGTGACGCATATATTGATATTGCTCCTTGTGAATGTCCATACTATAATCACTTCCCCCAAATCTAAGTTAGCAGATATTCCAGTTGTTTGCATAATCTTCATTGTTATTGAAAGTGTGAAAAGATCAGTCGGATGATACATTCTGACAACTTCAGAATTATCTGCTCAACGAAACAATGACCGAGTCGCAAGCGAGTTACCCCTCTGTGTCCATTCACACATTTATACTGTCGTAGTAAACAAGAAGCCAACAAACAACTACAACTACATTCGCTTCAGAAGTATCTGCTCAATGACGGAACAATAAACAGTTATTTCAACATTGTATGTATGTGTAATTTTGAGGTAGCAGTTTTGTTTTGTAATTTAGCCTGAGTAACGTTGTTCAAGAAAATGAAACTACACTGGGGAATGGCTATATTGGTAATTGCAAGTATTTGATTGCAATATGTCCATCTGTTGCAGAAAATGGTTCCCAAGCCAATGCCAGATACAGAAAGCATGGATGAGACGGAAACTGAGACCTTCGCCTTCCAGGCTGAGATAGCTCAGTTGATGAGCCTCATCATCAACACATTCTACTCGAACAAGGAGATCTTCTTGCGAGAGCTCATCTCAAATTCTTCAGATGCCCTTGACAAGATCCGATATGAGAGTCTGACGGATCCGTCGAAGCTGGACAGCTGCAAAGATTTCTACATTCAGATTATTCCCAACAAGGCCGAGCGCACACTGACCATCCGTGACACAGGTGTTGGGATGACGAAAGCTGACCTTGTCAACCACTTGGGAACGATTGCCAAGTCGGGGACCAAGTCTTTCATGGAGGCTCTGCAGGTAAATATCCTTGTCATAAATTGTTTGTGTACACACATCTATACATACAGCCAATTACACTAGATAGTGTATTCTTTTCAATCTAATTAGCCTTTTCACAAATGTCCATTAGTTGAAGGTTAAGTTTGAAATATTCTGTTAAGCTTTAAAATACTATCTTTGGTGATTTTGTCTGGTTGCTTATTGCTACCACCAATAACAAACATTTTTAATGTGTCTGGAAACTAGGTTCTTACTTTATAATTCGCAAAATGCGATGGCTTTGTTAATTTTAAATAATTTAGTGTATTGTTTCCAGGCGGGTGCTGACATTTCTATGATTGGTCAATTCGGCGTGGGATTCTACTCGAGCTACCTGGTGGCTGACCGCGTGGTTGTATCAAGCAAACACAACGATGACGAGCAGTACATATGGGAGTCATCCGCCGGTGGCAGCTTCACCCTGCGTCAGGACCACGGTGAGCCGCTGGGTCGGGGCACTAAGATCACACTGTACATGAAGGAGGATCAGAACGAGTACATCGAGGATAAGCGCATCAAGGAGGTGATCAAGAAGCACAGTCAGTTCATTGGCTACCCCATCCGACTGATGGTCGAGAAGGAGCGAGACAAGGAGATCTCCGACGACGAAGAGGAGGAGGACGAAAAGAAGGAAGACCAGAAGGATGACGAGGCAAAGGTTTGTTGTTTTTTGTTTAGTTTAAGATGTCTTCGTCATCAGTTTCTTTATTGATACATCGGTAGCTTGCAAGTGATGACAATTTTTTCCCCATCATATCGATATGTGCTGATACCTGTGCTAATCAAGCCAATACAAATCTGATGCAAGCGTTGTTAGGTATGTTTTAATAAATACTTAGTTTGAATTCGTCTGTTGGCTCAATTGACCTCTTTCTTGTCGAAGATACGTCTTGATAGAGGGGTTGGAAAATTGTGTTTGGTTTCATATTTTAATATATCGTCAACTTGTGGCTGTATTTTGTAAATTTGGTGCAGTTTTTCACTCTACTGGCACAATGTTGCAGGATGAAGACAAGCCCAAGATTGAGGATCTTGATGAGGATGAGGAGGGTGAAGAGAAGAAGAAGAAAAAGAAGACCATCAAGGAGACGTACATAGATGAGGAGGAGCTGAACAAGACAAAGCCCCTGTGGACACGCAATCCTGACGACATCTCGCAGGATGAGTACGGAGAGTTCTACAAGTCCCTCACCAACGACTGGGAGGACCATCTTGCTGTCAAGGTTTGTTGACATTATATTTTTAAAATTCAGACTTGTGATATCATAATTGTACTTTTTTTGTGAGCCAGTGTTTTTCAGTACCAATAACAGACCTGCCTACCATCTGCGTGTGTCTTAGAGCACTTGTGAGGTGTAAATAGTGCTCCGGTTTGCACCAACATACACCTGTATTATATCGCCCATCATACGAGCGCGATATGTTAAGGTACAACCGCAGCGATGCAGACAAGTGCAAACCAGGTCGCTTTTTGGGCTTCAAAGGTGCACTAAGTCTAATATTTTCGTAATATAAATATGCCTGGGATGATGTTGAATGAAGGAACTGCACAAGTGCCCTAGTCGCAACAGTGTGTAAAGTTCGATATGCATTCATCTTGCACCTGTTGATTGTGAACTTCGAATTTGGAGACTACCATTGTTGATTCTGAACTTAGAATTCTCTATAGTAAAGTTTACAGTGAAAATCCCTGAGTGGTATTTGTTAATTGCTGTTTATTACATAATCTGGCAGTAATGTGGAATTTTGCTTGAGTCAGCATGCTGTTTTCGAAAGATACATAAAATCAGAATTACAATGGTTAGTATTAAACAACACAAAATTATTGAGGTTCTTTCAGTTTGTTAAATTTTGACTTAAAAAGACAGTTCTAGTCATTGTAAATTAGCTACCTTACCTTGTTAACTGGACGCTTCAAAACACCACAGTTTCTTAGAGACAATTATGTTTTGGGTATAACTATCATCATAGTTACAGTATTAAAGTATTACTGACAGCAGGCCTATATTTCTGAAAATCAGTGTAAATGGGATGGCGGATTACTGACAGGAAATTTTTGGGGTAGGTCTGCAATAATGTTGTAAGTGTTACCAGTTTTTAAGTAGCTTGCAAATGATGACATCTTTTTTTCCCCATCGTATCGATATATGCCGATCACTGTGCTAATCAAGCCAATATAAATCTGATGCAAGCTGTAATTCAATGGTAAGAATTTCTGCTTGGTGAGTGGGCATTGTTTACATTTCATGAAAAGAGGAATTGTCTAGATTACATGATTAAGATAAGAATTATCATTGCATATTTATGTAAGCAGTCAGATACAGGTTAATTCCATTACATATTTACACTTTAGCTACCAATGGATAAGTCGTTAATGTAATCATGATAATTAATTTTATTAGTATTATCATAAATGTAATCATCCCATCTCAGTATGTACATACTGTATTCAGCACATTTTGCCAATGCTTTACTTTGCTTTGTTTAGCATTTCTCAGTGGAGGGCCAGCTGGAATTCCGTGCCCTGCTGTACGTGCCGAAGCGAGCCCCATTTGACATGTTCGAGAACAAAAAGAAGCGCAACAACATCAAGCTGTACGTACGCCGTGTCTTCATCATGGACAACTGTGAAGAGCTCATCCCAGAGTACCTCAGCTTCATCAAGGGCGTTGTCGACTCTGAAGATCTGCCATTGAACATCTCGCGAGAGATGCTTCAGCAGAGCAAGATTCTCAAGGTGATCCGCAAGAACCTCGTCAAGAAGTGCCTGGAACTGTTTGATGACATTGCAGACGACAAGGACAACTACAAGAAGTTCTACGAAACATTTGCAAAGAATCTGAAGGTGAGTAGGCATGATAATGTAATCATTTACATTATAATAATATGAGTAATTGTGTTCTTGGGATGCAGAAATCTCATTTAGAGCATATTTTGAAGAGTTTCTTAAACCAAAATACTGAATTTATTGTGGGGAGTTGGAGTGCAACCGATTTCATTATTGGGTTGATTTTATTTTTACATTCAGCTTGCAAATGATGACATTTTTTCCCCATCGTATCGATATATGCCGATTACTGTGCTAATCAAGCCAATACAAATCTGATGCAAGTTGTGAAATACTGGTTTTGTTACTGTATGTTATGCATTGGTTACAGAAACAATATTTTGGCTTTGCTTCAGCAGCTGTTTTACCTATTGTGAATCATTTTAATTGTTCAAATGTGTAGTATGTATCTGATGTGTGCACAGTGTACACCGGACTGGTGTTGACAAGTTGAGTATGTTTTTGTAGAATGTGATGATCACATTGCGGGGAGCTTCATAAATTTTGAGCCGTCATGATAAACATACATGTATATGTACATACTTCCTGCACAACTGTGCCACATTGTAATCGGCACCGCTGGCAGACCGCTCTGAGTCGGCGTGTTGATGATGGCAGTGTTGGCTGTGCATTGGAAGAAGAGTAACAGTATTATGTCCTCGTGTTGTGCCTATAGGACCTCTTTCTTAATGTCCAATGACAGCCACACACCTAGACTGCAACATAAACCATTTGCTCTTCTAACATGATTTGGCCAGTGTGTGGAAAGGTACACTGATTGATTACCTGAAAGTCGTTGACCATGAGTTGTATTTCACCTTGTAGCTGGGTATCCACGAGGACTCGACCAACCGTAAAAGGATGTCCGAGTTCCTGCGCTACTACTCAACGCAATCTGGCGATGAGATGACATCCCTCAAGGACTACGTGTCACGCATGAAGGAGAACCAGAAGCAGATCTACTTCATCACAGGCGAGACAAAGGAGGCGGTCGAGAACTCTGCCTTTGTCGAGCGTGTCAAAAAGAGGGGCTTTGAGGTGCTCTACATGATCGACCCAATCGACGAGTACGCCGTGCAGCAGCTGAAGGAGTACGACGGCAAGACGCTGGTCTCGGTCACGAAGGAGGGTCTGGAGCTGCCAGAGGATGAGGAGGAGAAGAAGCAGTTTGAGGAGGCGAAGGCCAAGTATGAGGGACTCTGCAAGGTCGTCAAGGATATCCTTGACAAAAAAGTAGAGAAGGTTTGTTTCCTTTTTGTTCAATGTGTATTCTGATGATCACTTGTACAACAGTTAAAGTTTGCTTTATTGTATTATTTCATTGGTATATTTCATGAACGGCTCGAGCTTGCAAATGATGACATATTTTTTCCCCATCGTATCGATATATGCCGATACCTGTGCTAATCAAGCCAATACAAATCTGATGCAAGCTGTAAAATATACAATAGTTGGGTCTAAATGTGTACACAAGAAGCGGAATGAGTTGAGTGATTGCAAATACTGTGCTTGCATTTGGGAGGGGGTCACGCCTTATGCATGTAGTTCTTTACAAAGAGTGTACATGTTTGTAGGTGGTGTTGTCGAACCGTCTGGTGAACTCTCCCTGCTGCATTGTGACGAGTCAGTACGGCTGGACAGCGAACATGGAGCGCATCATGAAGGCCCAGGCCCTGCGTGACACGAGCACCATGGGATACATGGCGGCGAAGAAACACATGGAGCTCAACCATGAACACCCCATCATCAAGACACTCAAAGACAAGGTTGATGCCGACAAGAACGACAAATTTGTCAAGGACTTTGTGATGCTTCTCTTTGAGACATCATTGCTGGCATCTGGCTTCAGCCTAGACGACCCTCAGGTGCACGCAAAGAGAATCCACCGCATGATCCAGTTGGGTCTGGGTATTGAGGAGGAGGAGGAGGTTCCCGGTGCAGCAGGGGATGCAACATCAGAAGAGATGCCCCCGCTTGAGGGAGATGACGAGGATGCCAACAGAATGGAAGAGGTCGACTAAATGTGTCTGACTGTTTGATTGACATTTGATCTGCGACATCTCATGTTTCTTTGCACTTGATACCTTTAAATTTCAAGTACTCCTAGGTACATCTTTCTTGGTGGCTTTATGCATGTGTTATTGTGTAGAGCAGCTGATGTCCCTCAAATTTAACATTCTATTTGTGGAGTTAAAACAGGATGTGGTATTCGCAGCTATGTGGTATGCGTACTGAATATTTAAGCCTATTTAGAATTCGTTTTATACATGTATGTATATACACACAGCTGTTTGCAATACCCCTTCACCAGTTAGGTATTTTCATTCCCATCTACCCAAACATGCTAAAGTAGTCTGACTTCGTTGTAAATATAATTTTTGTGATGTATAATTCTGTTGTCTCCATGCCTAATGTAAGAAACATGCTTTGGCAGCAATTGGTTAGTTGTGCGTGTGTATGGTGGATCAGCATTGTATATGCATCACAATTTGGTTTTGTATACAGAATATTAAAAGTATTTGTTTTCGTATGAATATTTGTTGTGTAGTCTACTTAACAATTGCAAAATTAATAGGTTTGATCTTGACATCAACGTCCGACAATGCATGCAAGTGTTAATGTAGAATGTTAAGGCTGGGGTCACTTCCATTTAATCCATTCAATTTAATCATATTTTTTCCAGATGGAATGTGAACTTATATAACTGGTTAGGTATTTCGGCTGGTCCCTAACATTACTTCATAGTAAAGGTAACCGAAAAGCCTAACCGATGATGCCAGCTGATGTGTAGACACACTTCGCCAACAATAGCTAGCTAGCCAGTGAAAATCGGGGTGGGAAGTTTACGGTTGACCGACTTCTCTGCAACTCGATGCAATTCTACAGTTGGGTTGAGGTCCACGTTGGATATAAACCAGATTGCACCACCATAAGAAAATATGGTTCTTTTCTTCCAATTTAATCTACTAAATTCTGATTAGTCAAAATTCAGCGCGTTTGTGCTGTTTGCAGGCTAGCGCAAACCGGGTTGCTATTTGGGGCTCGAATTAACGGCGAAATCGAGGTAGGCGCTGACACTAGACAGTACCATTGGTAACGCCACCTGCCGAATGTTTCCCGAATTACGCTAGCGTCAATTAACCCAGTCTCTGTAGCGAGGCGCCACTTCTGTGTCGCTCCTACACCAGCAGAGACCGGGACTAGCGTTTTTCAGTGTCGGAAACGATTGGTTGGATCACGTTTTCTTCTGTACCTATTGTTACTGTCTATATAGAAGTCGGCTTCTCTTCTCGAGCTTCCCTCTTAATATAACGGGGTTGTTCGTGTTGGCGTTCATGATCTTTCTCTTGCATCTATTAGTATGGAGTCCTATCTGTATTGAAACTCTGTTCGAAAGCTCTGTTATTCCCTGTAGGCCATATGTGTTGGTGAATGTGGGACGAGAGAACCAGGTCATCTGCGACCAGCGGTAGTGTATTTTCTAATAATTCTACTTTTCGAACAGTACATATAACTATCAGCCTATATTGGCTAAGCCCCAAATGCTGAATCTAAAATGGTAATGAGATAGGCCTACGCGGATAACGAGCTCGGCTTAATAACGTCAGCGTTTCTACAATGCGACATGCCGATGCCATGTGAATGGGTAGTGGGACTGGTGTGGGGCCTAACCAACAGCGTCCCTGACGCGCGAAGATGCCCTCACGCTCCCTCTCACGCCGACGTTCCGACTTACTTCAATAATTATGGTCCGTATACCACTCCGTTGTTCGTTTCTTCGTAGATCTCATCCACTTTCTTTTTATCCATCTAACGTCTCGCTGTCTCCCTATGTGTCTTTCAGTCGCTCCGTCTCCCAACCTCTCCCTCAGGTGGTCTTTTTTTGGGTTGATATAAGCAATGGTTCCGGTAAGCCCTTCTACGATGGTTTACCAAACATAACAATAGCACCAGCGCAGGTGGCCTTTTATTTGGGTTGATACAAGCAATGGTTCCGGTGAACCCTTCTACGTTGGTTTACCAAACTTAATATGTTACGTAATGTTCTACTGACACTGCATGCGTCTCCTGTTTTAACCCGATGTCCAAAGTAAGGGATGACCGGAATCGACCAGCCTGGTCTGTTTCCGACGGAAGAGGATCTTCCGAAATCGTCGTTGTCCCGTCCACGTCTTTGGCAACGTCGATGACTGGCAGAACGCTGGCAGTCGGCGAAAGCTTCTGCATAATGTGCTGCTGGATAGCCGACGATATGGACATAGATAGGGCGAGGTCTGGTTGTATGACGTCACTTGCCTCGTTCACGTGTCCCAATGCGTCTTCTTTGGCTTCAACATCGTAATTGTTGTCAGCTGCCGTGCTTGCTTGATTGCTGAGGACACAACAATTATAATTACACCAACCACCACTTCGACCCATCTGCAAGGATCAGACCTTTGTTTTACATTTTACTTTTATTAATAATATTTGTACACGACAAAGGAATTGTTACTATCTTAGTTCTTCAATAAAACGTATATTTTTGCTTTAAGTAAATAACTTAACTGCAGTTTGTTAAATGGCTTCAATGTTTTGATAAACGGTCCGGACCAACATGTCATGTTATTATCTGTCGGAATCCTAAAAAGACACCTCCATCACCACACTGGTTCACTAACCTAACATTTAGCAAGGTTGTTACAAAAAGTAACACCATATTTAGGAACTAGTCGTACCAGTTTTCAGAACCTCATTGTTCTTTTGATAATTAAACGTACCTGAATTATTTGTGTCCTCTTAATGTATTACTTAAATGTTTGAAGTCTGTGTGTTATGCCATTCTGGACTTTCATCACCACTCGACTGTAGGAAAACTAACTGGTAGTTATTAACTATATTTATTTAGGCTTCGATTTTATCACTCATGTATATAGCCTAAATTTTGGTATCGGCTTCACGATCATCTCTGGCCATTTTTTTTTATTCTTGACATTATTTCTTCTTTTTGCCAGTTGGAGACATCCAATTTGAATCTTGCTTGCAAGTTTTGGAATTGTCTACGTTCACATACAGTTTTTATCAGCATATTGCTCCCGCATACATTTGTAACAATTTGTGAAGGGCCATGCATAAATACGACCCCACGAAGGAGCCACAATACAATAATGTTTGAATGTCACCACTGTAGGCCGTTTCTACGACAATCAAATTATGACCTTTGTGAGTTACTTAAACCGTTCCCAACTAATCAATGGACGATTTGCATAGCTTTGAACAATGGTAGAAAACACACACATCGTTGCCAGCAACTGTTCAACGCCGTGTAATCTTCGTTAAACGCATATACGCGACCACAAACAGTTACGGGAATTGCAAATTTGTTTGTAGACAAATTGCATGTTTGCCAAAAAATAAGAAATGTAGATATAAGTCTTCTTTCAAAAGCTAAAAAGTTAATTTGCCGTTATCCGACAGCTTACGCGCTTGTAACATATACACACACCGTGCGCCATTCCCTTCAAGGGACGTCGTCTGTTCATCCACCCGGAATTAGTGGGAGTAGTAATTTCTAGCTCGACTCGGCCGTATTGCCAATAAAGCTTGTTTTGAAACTGGATGTTTTGTTTGCTCTCTGAATATGCATCCGTGGTTGTGCCTTGAAATTGCGACCGTCGTTACTGGCTTACTAAACTAAATTTGGCGGGCAGTATAACTTCTACAAAGTTAATAGTCTTAAGAACATTATATTAATTAAAACATGAACTTGGAACAGACTATACGTCCTTTTAATGTCACTCGAGTGTAGTTTTCAGTCATAAAACAGTGATTCGATCCAGCCCAAGGCGCTAATGAATATACTCTCGTCAGCAAACCGTGTATTGTTCTCTAACTATACTTACGTATGTGCTCGTCTCCTGCGCGTCATCTTAACAATGATCGCCACAATTAGAAAGAGTAGGATGCACCCGAACGGTAGACCGATGCACAAACCTGCAACAAGAGCAGTTTCGTTGACCACATGCTGTTAGTGGTGTACGAGGGGGAGAACGGGGGGGGGGGGGGGAACAGGGGAACGGGAGCACGGGAGCATAGGAACGGGGAGCCGTGGAACAGGGGAATGGGAGCCTGAGAGCAGGGGAACAGGGGAACAGGAGAACAGGGTAGTAGGAGAACAAGAAAATAGGGGAACGGGGACCCAGGGAACACGGGAACATGTGAACAGTGGAACAGGAGACAGGTGAACATGTAAACAGTGGAACAGGGGACGAAGGGAGTAGGATAAAAGGGGGACAAAGGGAGTGGGAGAGGAGGGGAACAGGGGACAGAGAACCAAGGGAACCAGGGAACAGGTAAACAAAAAGGGAACAAGGGAACAGGTTAACAAGAGAACAGGGGATCAAGGGAAGCAGGGAAACAGGAGAACATGGGAATAGGGGAACAGGGGAGCAGGGGAACTGGACAACTTGGGAACACGGGAGGAAGGGAACAGGGGAACAAGAGAACAGCGGAGTAGGGGAACAGGGGAACAGGGGAGCAGGGGAATAGGAGAACAAAGGAACATTGAAACAGGAGAGTAGGGAGCGAGCAGGTGGCGAACGCTTCTTCGGTTCTTCAGTGGACGCAAGGTTATCAAAGACCAATACAAGTATGTCGAGATCCTTATTTAAAACAATCTTCCCAAACCACCTCTGACTCTGAGGATTTCACGGGCTAACATTACATTTCAAGGGTCCAACTTTATTTGGTCACTTTGATAATATAAAATATAACCTTGGGAGCCATGCTTCGTGGAATTGTTCCAAAAGAGACACGCATTAGATGTGTGAAAACAGGCAGACAAGAAGGAAGTCTTCTTCTCGAAGCAGGTGAGTTAGCATCGGTGTGTTTCACAACCCACCTATGATGAGATCCTGCGACATGGCTGCGTCACCGACGGCTGTTTGTGGGGAGGTTGACAACGGGATAGGTGGGGTCGCCATTAGGGAATCTGCACGCATAAAATAACGAATGACGTGGTACATGCATGTATGAAAAGGTAATAAAACGTGACCACATGTACTACATAATACAATACAATTTCAACATAAAGGTGCCTCCTCAATTCGGTTTGTCCGCTCGTCTCACTTCAAATTCATTTTTGGAAATTGCTAATTGTCAGCCAACAATTGAGATTAGTAAATTACCAAATGTGTAACGACCATTTCTATTTGTTTCGACCATTTAAACAAAACTAAGCATTTTTTTGTATTACACCGTTTGCGGGTATTACTTAAAGTATTCACTCACGACATATTTGGACATCAATGAAACGAATTTGTGATAGGTAAACCAGACGCTATAAGTGGTGTACAAACGAGCATTCGCATACCTCGTGTAGGCCTGCAACCATTCGTTGAGTTCACCTCTATCGGGATAATGTATTTTACCTAGAGTCCATTATTTGTGGAGTAGGCTCTATTCAACATAATACAATTTTGATGCGTCATCAGAGTTACACATTGCGAATGATTAACACGGGGATGGGGCATCCGGAAGAATCTAATTATTTCGACATAAGAAAGTAAGTAAATGTATATTTGTCCAAAAAAAGAACAATACATACATTGTTTATGGTATATCAGAATGGTTTATCAGAATGCTTTTATCTTAAAACAGTGCTGCTTATGATAACATTAACACAAATTCAGCACGTATAAAATAAGTGAGGCAAACGCTACCTCAAAGTGGTGCGTTCTAAACGAGTTCGGCGTTGCTACGTAGTCGAGCATAGTCCATATCCGTCGTTGATATATTATGGACACCAGTGGCACAATTTACACAAGCCACCGGACAAGTGCTTACGTGATTGCATCGAACGTTTTCAGACTAATTCTTATATTTATTATTGAATAAGTAAAATACGCCTAATGTACTTACTATGTGAGATTCCCAAGACTCCAGCGTTTCTTAGTGCTCCGATGTATCGGAAAATGTTACACACAGGTACAACAAAGTATGGATAGGTACATCGCAAACAAGAAGGCAAGTGAACGTCATAAGTGTGCCATTGACAACACTTCACGAATATAGAATGCATACTTCAGGGACCAGGCCCGTAGCCAGCTTTTCACAACGGCATGTTCACATTTTACCAATACAGACTCCAGAGGGCGCTTCACGTTCGCGTGGGGTTATATTCGTCACAATGCAGAGGGCGCCACATGTTCACGTGAGGGTCCACCCCCATAATGCAGAAGATTAGGTGGGGTAAGACCACATTAAGGATTCGTCCTCCATTACCGACCGAAAGAATATCCTTGAAAATACCATTTTGGTGTGATGTGTGAATTTTTTTCGGGCACTTTGACGTGGCACATGTTAGTCCAGTGAATACTGAATGTACTACTGCATTAGATCTTTCACGAGATAGCAATAAATGTTCTCAAGTCGCTCGCGTATTCGCACAGTGGCTATTTTGCAGAACGCACCAATATTTCAAAATCCGTCACCAGATTGGGGCGAAATTGAGGAGTGTCAGGTTTGAGTGGATTTTTCAGAAAAATGAGGTATGAGTTTTTCACAGCATTTGTGTCAATGGAGGTTAAATATGGTGTGAAATTTTCAAGAAAATCGTAAGACAAATTTTGCAGGAAATGAAGGAAACGTTATAATGGCCGCCTATGTAAAATTTAAATGTGGTCTTACCCTAGGTTTCTAGCTGGAACGACAATAAAGTGGGGGTGTTATGTTGGTGGACCGTGTGGTTTCATCTTATATTCAAACACCACATTAACATCATCAGTACGCCTTTAGCGAGGTTGTTTTGGGAGTGCGTTTTCAGACTGCATAATAGTATGTTATCAGTGAAGATTTTCCCCATTTTGTTGCTGATTAAACCCAACTCATGCCCAATTTTATTAATAAAAGCCAACACGCATTGCTATTATATTATTGATATAACTGTTCAAACTATTTACCTATCACTATGTGTGCAATTTTGCCACCTACCAGGGTATATGGAAAACAAAATGAACATAATAATTGAGTATAAAGGCCTTTCACACATTCTTGCCTCCCCAGCCGAGATTCAGAATTTCGGCAACCACAAGACCACACTATCCCCAGTTTCTCACCAGTGCATGCATTTTAAAACAGGTTCCGCTAAACTTTATTTTTATTGTTTATAATTATTGATCTAAAATGTGTACCAACGCAATAAGTGAAGAAAACTATGTTTTGTGCCAAGCCAGATGAATTTGTCTGTAGGTTTGCTGCTTGTAAAATATACACTCGTTACACGTCTTAATTTGTTGATTGTTGAGAACAGCCCCTTACCTCAATCTGCATATTAAAACATAAAAAAGGCATCCCTCATTTAAACACAGCTGTGATGGAAAACCAGGAATTATTTTTATATGGCCCAATACATGGTTTCTGTGCTTGTAATTGTACGTCAGTCAGTGTTGAATCATCGTCACCACTTATATCCACTAACATTTAACATTATACTTAAGAGAACCATTGTCATTATACAGTCAAATGTCGATATCAAATTGAGTCTTTCACATAAATCCTCGAGTCAACGCTGGCCGTGGCAATAGGGAGATTGAGGGGCAGGTAGTGCTAGCTGAGGGAGATTGAGGGGCAGGTAGTGCTAGCTGAGTGGTTGGTTAGACTCAGGGGAGGTTTTTGCCTGCATCAGTCACCTCTAACTGACTACAGTTTGGAGTCATGTACCTTTAGCTTCTTATGTATTTATTATCCTTTGAGTTGACATAGCAGGATAGTGTGAAGTCCTACTGCCTGGCTAAATGGATGCAATGGTTCTTTGATGCACATTCCTGCAGTGACTGCCTTTTTCACACATGGCTATGCGGATAGGCTCCACAACCAGGCTTCTCAGTCTTTCACTGGTGATCACTTTTAGGCTGCCCTGCCCTGCAAGAATAATATTTAGATAGGCAGTTAAGGGTTCACATCTTAAAGATGAAATTAAAGGGGGTTCACATTTTTGAGAAGGGGGTGTTCACAAAAACGTGAACCCAGTGAACGGGCCTGGTGAGAAACGATCGATGCCTCCAGCAGTGAAGGGATACGTTCAACGGTTGCTACACACATCTTTATACAAACTTTTTTATTTTGTTTAACGGGGGTTGCTTTTCTACGTAGAAAGATGTAAGATCCACAAAATCTAGTGCTATCAACATTTAGGCATAACTTATCGATAGTTGCAAACATTGCAACGATAATTGCAGTGGATGGAAGCAATTAAATTGAAGCTAAATCCAGATAAAATTTATCTAATTATTATTTGCACAAAACAACGAAAGAAGGTTGTTAACTACTTTCCAGTTAAATTGCTTGGTAATGATACATCACCATCAGATACCGTTCGTAATCTAGGTGTTGTCTTTGACAGTGATTTCAGCTTTCACCAGAACATTAAATGTAAATCCTGTTTTTACCACAATATATATACGCGATTTCCGTCATATTCGGCGTCATTTGTCGTTATTTACTGCTAAAGCAATATCAGTAGCTCTAATTAGCAGTCGCCTTGAGTACTGCAACTCATTCCTAAACAATATTGCTAAAAAGGACTTAGCTAAACTCCAACGTGTACATAATTGTTTAGTACATGTAGTACTAAAAGCACCTCGTTTCTCACCATCTCTGCCACTACTTAGACAGTTGCATTGGCTTCCAGTTACATATCGAATACAATTCAAATTAGCGACTATCACATATCATGCCCTTTCTATACAAACCCATCCTGTTTGTTTAGTCTCCTTCGTTTTTCAGATATCCCCAGGAATCTCAGATCTTCTGTTCCACAAAATTGTTTTTTCTCGAAAACCTAGCTAAATATTAGCAAGCGAGCTTTTTCTGTAGGTGCACCCAAAATGTGGATTAAACTCCTATCACTATAAAATCATCTGAGACTATAACTACCTTTCGTAAAAAAAACTTTTTATTTGAAATTGCATTCCCACAATAATCTTCGGCAGTCCCTTGCTCTAATGGCGACTCTTGCTTATATATAATTGTCCATGTTAACGATTTTGCCCAACGATGTTTATATGTTGCGCCTCTGAGCTCAGATTCCTGGGGGTATAGGCGCTATAAAAGTTTATTATTATTATTATTGCATTACATTTTTGTATCTCACATTGTCCGCAGGTAAACGCCACTTTGCCCAACCAAGGCGGGCAAAACTGATAGTAGTTGGATAAAACGGGTTACCGCAAAACAAGTTAGAGTTAATGCAACCAACTGATGTGCACATACGTATTTAATAATTAGAGCTAAGGATGTATAATTGTTCGCATCTGTGGAGTCACTAGAATGCGAATGGACCCGTTTTGCCCGCCTTTGCCCCAGATGTTGCAATAGTTTTTTTTTATTTAGACCTACACTTCCCAATTATATTTTATTTACAATATCAGTATACGATCCCCATTATTCAAACGGAATTCAGTCAGACTTCCGGATACTCAGAAGTAGCATTTATTGTTTGTCAACCACTTATCAACTTCACATATAAGTGGATTGTGAGCAGAAAACTCAACAGCGATAACTGACATTCCTTCAAAGAGGTCGGCTGTAATGCACTAAGTTTATTGAAGTGGATGACGACACAGAATACGCCCAATTATGAAACAATACTGCTGATTATGATAGGTGTTGCTGTCTCGCCGATCTCTGCAACATCTATGTAGAGGTCTAATTTGCGTTACAAAATATCAACGATTTTGCAGCCCCGTTACACGTGTGGCGAATGTGGTCGCTGGTGCGGTGGGACAACCAATATTGAGAGTGTATTAAAAGTTACCATCATGTTGACAATAGAACTGTAACTTAAAGTCAGACAAAAGGGCTGTGGGATAGAGTCAGGTAATAGGATAATAGTAAGAGTTGTTCGTCTTGTGTGTGGCGAAAAACGTTTGGCGCATACCAGCACCCTCTTTAAGCAACTGTGTATTTTGAAATTCGTAGACCTATTGAAATTTAAGACAACGATCGTTATGTATAAAGCATATCGCAATGTAGCATCGAGTAGTTTGCAAAATATGTTTAAATTGTATGTTTCAACACATGGTACTCGACTAAAAGATACCTTCAAAAGTCATCGTGTGTTTATTAACATAAAATCAATGTGTATTTCGTTTTGCGGAGTAAAACAATGGCATTAGTTGCGTGAAAGCATCACTAGCTGCAGAAGCAAACAAGCGTTAACAAAGCCTATAAGTTTCATCTTCTATCTACGTATCACATGTAAAAAATAACCAATTAGAATCAAATAGTACATTTTGTAGGCACTGTATGCATTATGTATGCATTTGTAAATTATCTTGATTGTAAGATATTGTGTTTGTATCATACATAACCATACTAACCATACTGGTTTGGGTGAACCATAGATAATATCACACTTCTATTCACCCCCTTCCATCAACTCTGTATTGAATTTTGTTTACGTGTTGGAAATGTTGTTGTATTATGTAATAATAACATTTGTGCTGTTGATTGTTGGAAATAAATTACTGATTGATTGTTTGATTGATTGATTGGTTGACTGATTGATTGATTGATTGATTGATTGGATTAGGATACAGACAAATGCGTTTTTTTGAAAACAGGGACTGATTTTTCCCCCGTGGTTTAGAGAAAACACTTGGCTGATGTTTGTGCTGATATAGTTTCAACTGTGATACCGCAACCAACTCCATTTGGCATGGGAAAGATTCCACACCAAAAACATGACTGAATCGACGTGATTTATTTTTGACCAGTTACAACATTTCCAGTTCTAGCTAGTTGACGTACTCGAAGAGGCGGCCAGCTCGTCTAACTGGCCAGATGATATATTTGTTCATGCAGTAGGCCTAGTGACTAAAATATAAGAATCGACGTTTTTCTTAATGTCGTATATTCTTCATAGAATGTTTGTTCTTCTCTAGTCTAATCGACAGTTGCAGACTGAGATGACTGAGTTGGAATCAGGTGTGGAATTTGTTGAACGCGGCATTCAGACCAGATGAGTGATTCGAAAATGTGCTGACCACACTAGGAGCCAAGCTTACAATTCAGTCACCTAAAATGAGAGCAAGGCGAGAGCTGTGGACAGAATATACGCAACATGTTCACGTACACATCGTAGTGGAGTCGACGTCCAAAATAAAGCAGCCTAACTTATCCATTATTGGTTGTATATCGGTTCCACCCGACACTCGGATACGACAGGCGAAAACTGAGTGCCAATGATACTATTTTTTATGTAAAATAGTGGAAACATGTTGGAGGTTATTGGAGATTCTATCAATGAGAATGGTCTGTGTAACGATGTAGGCGTTGCAGCGGTGCCCCTCTTCCGCACTGGACACAACGTTTTCTAAAAACAGTTGCTGTGCAGAAAATAACCGTTAAGATGACCGCCTTCCATGAAATCAAAGTAATGACATTTTCAATTTTAAAGATTAATTTTTAAATCCATTTGTCACCAAAAGTTAAAAAAAGCGTATCTGGGATGTATTTCAGCATACACAACAAGAGGTATTTACAGTTGTTTACGTGTTTTTATACGCTAATGCTTTTCTAGAGGGTCTTTCTCCTACCTGAGAGCGGGAATCAATTCTCCGGGTGGCGCCTTCATAAACCAGTGGTTTGTTGCTTTAGTAAGGACGTGTCAATTAATAGAGCACATTCATATCATAGGAGAGAAATTGTGATGATGTGTTAGTTTAAAATTTCAATCGTAAGAAACTATTATTACTCCTATATATTTATATGTGGCCAAAACATCTTCATGTAACAATAAGTTTATTTTCTTTGGCAACTATGAAAGCTGACAAGTACAATAGGTACATTAAAATTGATAAAACAATTAAATAAAGTAGATTAATAAAACACTAAATGGAATATACAACTTATATAAGTTAAATTATTGTTGTGTTTACAATATTATTATAATGAGCCACCTGTCACCTGATGGATGACGTAGTGTTGATGACGCGGACACACGCGTCCCAAGATTTGAATTTATGTAAAAGCCGCAGTGCGCGGGTGCGAGTCAATAAATGAACAGTTATCGTTCTGCATAAATACGAGTTTGACTGAGTCTATATCTAAACCATTAGATACAACATCTGGCGACGAGGTACACTACAACCCACAGACGCCTATGCAGTGGAAACGAGCTACGGAGTTGGACTGGAATTCTCTAAACTGTGAGTTTATGAACAGAACACGCCGCCGTTTTCAACAAGACCGGTGCTCGCACTGCTGACGTCATTGCTACTTCTGGCGTGCGGCATGAACACGGCTGTAACTACTACGTCAACAGCTGATCTCGTAACTCCACAAAAACACACTGCTACGTCTACAATGGCTCTACCCACGTTCGCACAGTTTGACATGCGAATGGATGGCAATTTGGGACCTCGTTGGAGGAAATGGCTAGACCGTTTTGAAAGGTTGACCACGGCCATGGCAGTCAGCGACCCGACGCGCATGCGCGCGTTGCTTCTCCATTACGCGGGACACGAAGTCGACGAGCTAGTCGACACGCTG
Source organism: Paraescarpia echinospica (assembly GCA_020002185.1). Taxonomy (NCBI): domain Eukaryota; kingdom Metazoa; phylum Annelida; class Polychaeta; order Sabellida; family Siboglinidae; genus Paraescarpia; species Paraescarpia echinospica. The sequence goes on along the minus strand of CM034538.1, from coordinate 47,256,878 downwards.
ATCGTGCCTGACGTTACCGATGACGTCAATGTTTACCAAGCAGCCGCCAACGCACTGACTGACTATTTCACGCCGAAAACGAACACCGCTTTCGAGATCTACAGCTTTCGCCAAGCTGCACAAGGTGAGACGGAAACGATTGACAATTACGCAACACGGCTACGCAAATTGGCAAAATCCTGTGATTTTGCAAACGTTGACAGGGAGATCGCTAACCAAATAATTTTTGCATGTCAATCTAAGGCTAAGCCGCTACGCAGACGTGCACTGCGGGACGATCTATCGCAATACAGGCTGATCGCCGCCGCTAGAGCGCTCGAGTTGAGCGAACAACAAGCAAGCGCCGTCGAAGGTGGGACGAAAGCTGATCGTCCAATCAACGCAACTTCTTCACAGTCATCCGCCAGGGGAAGACACACGTCAAGAAATCGCAATTTTGGCAACAGAGGTGAGCGTTACAACTCGACCAATCGCTCCAATGCTACAAGCAGACAAGCTAAGGCCTGCAATTACTGCGGTAATCAACTACCACATCGTTCTGGTTGCCCGGCGCGAGGCAGGAAGTGCAATGCGTGCCACAAGGTCGGCCATTTTGAATTAGTTTGTCGATCATCACAGCGCGCTACCCAGCATGCATCATGTCCAATGTCGCGACATCCGGTTGCGAACACCGTGACAACACACGCTGCTACCAACGATGACGAACGAGAGTACGTGTTCACTTCATGCACAGACGAGCAAGTCCACGTCGCTCTGGGAAGGCAGCACATCCCAAAACGTCTCATCCAGGTTCAAGGTCAGCAGGTAGAAATGATAGTCGACACAGGAGCATCAGTTAACATTCTTGAATCGCACACGTACGACAGCCTACATGTGAAGCCAGCATTGCAGCCCACGACAACTCGCGTGTTCCCGTACGGCGCGACAACGCCGCTGTCTGTGCTTGGCATGGCGAACTTCGAATTTAAACATAATGGTGAGCAACTAACAGTGCCTTTTCATGTTATTGAAGGCAGCAGTGGAAATTTGCTTGGCTATGCAGCAGCCGAGAACCTTAAGATACTGACGATGGCGAGACAAATCACGACAGCTGATGACGACAAGGTCAAGGTCACAGAAGACTACAGCGACCTATTCGCAGGAATGGGAAAGGTCAAGGACAGGCTGATCACACTGCACATTGACGAGACTGTCACGCCAAAACAGCAAAAGCATCGCCGCATACCGTTCCACATACGTAAGGACGTTGAACAGGAACTAGCACGACTCGAAGCAGACGACGTGATCGAGAAGACGGACGGGCCGACGCCGTGGGTGAGTCCGATTGTCGATGTGCCAAAGAAGACGGGAGCCGTGCGCATATGTGTGGACATGCGAGAAGCCAATAAAGCAGTAAAGCGAGAGAAACATCTAATACCCACCATCGATGACCTAATAACAGATCTGAATGGCGCGACAATGTTCAGCACACTCGACCTGAGAGCCGGATATCATCAATTGGAACTCGACCCTGAAAGTCGACACATCACGACGTCGCTCTCTACAGGTACAAGCGGTTAATGTTTGGCATTAACGCCGCTTCGGAAATATTTCAGAATACGATCGCAGAACTTCTACACGGCCTGAATGGATGCAAAAACATTTCAGACGACATCATCGTCTACGGCAAGACGCCTGCAGAACACGATGCGAATTTGAGAGCAGTCTTAGACAGATTGCGAGAAAACAACGTTCGCCTGAACCGAGAAAAATGCAAATTCTCGCAGCCAACCGTCACTTTCTACGGACACATTTTCGGTGCGCATGGACTGCGTGCTGATCCGAAGAAACTCGATTCAATTTCGAAGGCGAGTCGACCAACAAACCCATCAGAAGTACGCTCTCTACTTGGCATGGCGCAGTACGTGTCTCGATTCATTGCCGACTTCGCCAACATCGTTGCACCACTGCGAGAACTGACCAAACAAGATGAACTGTGGAAGTTCCAGGCGCTAACACACGCGCTGACGAACACGAGCACGATGACCTACTTCGACCCCAACAAGTCGTCGGAAGTATTCGTCGATGCCAGCCCTCTCGGCTTAGGGGCTATTCTCACGCAAAGTAGGAAGGTAGTCAGCTACGCAAGCCGAGCACTCTCAGACGTCGAACGAAGGTACTCTCAAACAGAACGTGAAATGCTAGCAGTTGTTTGGAGCGCAGAGCATTTCCACCTATATCTGTACGGTGCAAGCTTCACGATCTACACAGATCAGCAGCCACTACTCGGAATATTCAAGAGTCAGCGTCCTGCGTCCGCACGGATTGAGCGATGGAGATTGCGTCTACTTCCCTACCAGTTTGAACTGAAGTATCGACCCGGAAAAGACGACCGAAATCCAGCCGACTACATAAGCCGACACCCATATGCGAAAGGAGCAACCGACTCGACCGAGGAGTACGTGCGATACATCTGCAATGCAGCTATCCCAAAAGCCATGACCGCTGTCGAGGTCAAAGAGCAGACGGTGACAGATGTAGTTCTGCAAGCCGTCACCAGGGCTATACAAACTGGTCGCTGGGACGACACACTCGTTCACGACTACGTCCAAGTCAAAAACGAACTGACAACATGCAGTGGCATCGTACTAAGAGGTACCCGTATCATACTGACGTCTACTCTACAGCAACGAGCAGTTGAACTTGCACACGTGGGTCACCAGGGTGTTGTGAAGACAAAATTTTTAATATGCGAGAAAGTTTGGTTTCCCGCAATTGACAGCATGGCCGAGAGGCAGATCAAAAGTTGCCTGGCTTGTCAAGCTACAATTAGCACACCCATGACACCTGAGCCGATGATCCCAACGCCGATTCCGTCAGCACCATGGAAGAATCTGTCAGCTGATTTCCTGGGACCATTACCTACAGGCGAGCTGATACTAGTAGTCATTGATGACTTCAGCAGATTCCCGGAGGTGGAGATAGTCACGTCGACTGCAGCCTCCACCGTGATCCCCAAGTTGGACAGCATGTTCGCTCGTCACGGCATCCCGGATGTACTCAAATCAGACAACGGATACGAAGGGCAAAAACACGACAGTCACTATCGTGTAACCTTCTGTTATACGGCATTACCTGTCAACTCTCCCGGAATTTCATGGAGTCTACTACTCCCGTAATACAGGCAAATCTTCCGGATTTTCGCTGAAAATCTCTAACAGCATTACCCCCCCACCCTTATCTTCGAGAGAGCCCGACACCACGAGAGACCTGCTGAGACGTGCTGGTCTTCTGAATTTCCAGCGAACAATCTTCAACAGCCCCCGTCTTGCGATGTCCAGATCCGAGATAGGGGTTAGGACACTGTTAGACTTCCTGCTTGGTTACAGACGAAAAAGAGTGCAGTATATTTTTTGAGAAATGACTTTTTACAATATTCACTTGCTCTGACATAAGTGCATTTGAGTATTTCTAGATGTGATTGTAGAAGCTGTTGACAGTAAAATGGTGTCTTTTTAGCTGATTTTACATAGCGGAAGGGTATCTGGCAGCAATTTGGCTAGTTGACACTTTAACCGGATTACTCCCTGCATCCACTTGTAAATATTGACGGGTGTCATACATACAGGCATTTTGCAAGAGCTAGAGATATTAGATTTTGACTAAACTCGACCAGCATGTCAATGAGATGATAATAACAGCAGGTGAGAAGTTTAAGAAACTTTATAGGTCAAGTTTTCTTATAATCACACAAAACAATAACATGGTCGCCAATGGGAAAACTGACAGTGTGCTGACCCCGATAGGGAGAGGGGTACTGCCGGCTGGCACTGACGTGATCAGCAGCAGCGACCCCTGGCGCGCGAGGATGACTCCTGCTCGTTTGAGCAGGATTGTGAAATATAGTCTTTGCGACGCTTTAGCGGTGATTTCGTCTATGTGAAGTTGCCATGTAAGATCATGTGAAAGTGTAACACCTAGTAGGCGAGTGCAGTTTACTTGTTCTATCTATCTGTCGTTGATCAATATCGGCGGGATGTCTGGTATTTTTTCTTGATTTTAAACATATGCGTATTTCCTTCGTTTTCTCGTAGTTCAATGCTATTTTGTTGGTGGCAGTCCACTGTCCTACTTCGTGTGCCGCTGTTTGGAGCGAGCTATCGAGGCCTGAAGGCGAACATGATTCCCGTATTGTGCAGTCGTCTACGTATTTGACGTGTTCATAAGCTGTTTGTAAGTCATTTATATGACGCACATAAACGATCGGGCCGAAAATTGTTCCTTGTGGCACGCCTGCATCGACAGTAGTGCACTTCGACTTGATACTGCCGGTCTTTGCCCGCTGTTTGCGTTGGCATATTGACCATTTGATTATGAAATTAGGGAGTCCAAGTGTCTCGAGATTGTCATGACATACCCCAGCTGATCCCAGCGGGAAGGGTATATTTGAACTCGATGCATAGCATCAACCTTTGGAATCGAATTAGTACCCACAAATTAGCATAGAGAGTACTGGGCGCTGCCGTTGTTTCAGGGCGTTTTTTTATTTTCACTAGGGGGCAATGTCTTAAAAGGGAACTTCTAATGGGTAAAAAGGGCAGTTTTCACATACATTAATGATTATGTTCATAACCGTTTGGAATGTATAACAGTTAAAAATAATGTGTTATTATCTTTGTATCCACATAGTTGTGGGGCCTACAGTGACGAGTGACGACTGCATCTTGGTATGAATATATATCCTTGAAATCTGTTTTATTACAACCAATACATCCAGTAGTCATAGAAACATGAGAGTCAGAACGTTTGGCAGTTGTCTCACTTTGACTAGACGAGTCTCGTTTCGCGGGTGAATTTCCTAACGAATTCGCGCTGTCCGTTGATGTCCCAGTATGGAGCCCAGCATCTTCTTGTCTTCTCCAAGCCGGTCGAAGATCATAGTAGGCGGTGCTCACACTATTTAGTGCCACCAAGAGTCGTGCGTTTCTCGTGTTCTCATTCATACTGGTGCGGTGATTATCGACCACGAAGTTGTAGTGGCTCACGATTCTTTCGATCTGCATAGAGTGTGGACTCATACAAGCCAGAGATGCTAACACCTTCTGAACTGAACCTGTTGTGACTGGCAGAAGTTGGCACAGTCTGACAGTTGACTAACAACCGAGATCACAGCCATCAGGCAGGAATGGCTCATTCATCATGTTTTCTCACTGCTCGGCTGCCCCGTCCGCAAAGTCAGATGCCTCATCTGGGAAAAGGCGCCTGACGACGCGCACATCTTGCTCAACGAATGATGTCAGACTGCGTGACATCGCTAACTCCTTCATGTCTTTGATGACGTCCTTCTGCTCCGGGTGCATGCGTTCAGACAGTTATTTGTACGATGCTTGCACGCCTCCCAACCTGATTGCTCGTTTGTCGCGGAGGTTTGTACAAATGAACTGGTGATTACACTTTCGTTGTGTCAGGTCCTCTTTTGTGTTATCGGTTGGACAACTCACTTTCTCATCCCTTCTTACCGGAAATGGTCCATCCCTCATTAGGTTCAACTTCTTGATTGTTGCATCAGTCACAGTGAGACGATCGCTGATGAACAAATCACTCCTTTGCAACTTCTTTTGGAGTGTTTCAAATATCTCCAGGATGCCGCCCACCAGGGCGGTGATCAACGTGTGTTGGTGGTTCCAGATTCTCAGGAACCCTTTGGCTTCAGCCTTCTCCTTTCTGTCGCTGGTATTTTCTGGCACAAACATCTGTTCCCACACCATAAATGCAGGCTGGTAGGTTGTTCAGCACAGCATCCACCAGCTGCAGCTGGTACTGGGCAAACCTGACATCGTGGTGCCAGAGGAACTGTTTGATATTCCCGGCCTGCGCTAACAACATCTCCATCCATCTCGGTGTCCGGACGAATCGTACGAGTCCCAGTAGATTGGACTTCCAGATTCCCAACTCAGGTACGGTGCTGACGACCGACTCAATGGCTAAGTCAGATCGGTGTGCAGCACACCAGAATGTTGCCAAACCTCTCTGCATTTGGTCAGCAAGCATACGCCATAATCCACCTTGTCTGCCGGTGTTTGCTGCCTCGCCGTCGGTGGTGACACCACCCAGCTTCGTGTCTTTACCTCCTGTTAGATCCAGAGCTTTGTTCACCGCTTCAAGTAGTCCAGGGGCACCGTTCTTCTCTGGCGAATGCATGCCAACTGCTACTTAGAGTTTATTTTATTATACCCCAGTGCAAATTAAATCAAATATTAAAACGAATAAAAAGTAAGTCCTACAAGGGGCTGGTTTGGTAGAATGGGGGCACACTGGGGGAAAGTTGGTCTGATTGGGGGCAAACGATAGGGCTAGGGGGGCAATGCCCCCCACTTTGTATGTTAAAAACGCCCTGCGTTGTTTAGAATAGTGAACCAGTGTAGGCTAGGGTTAGATCAGTATGCACGTGTAGCTAGATAGCAGCGTAATAAACATATATGGTCGATTCCCACGAAACGTTGACAAACAGGTTCGAGGACTATAACTCATTTAATATACTAGTTGGGAGGCTGGAATGATGCTGTACGCATACGTCTTCGTTGGGGCATCCTGGGAACCCTATGTTTGAATATGTACCATGGGATCTCTGAGTACTGTCCCAAAAAAATGGGTAATTTCTGCTCTATTTTTGTGAAATATATGCCACCAGTACTTTAAAACGCATTGTATTATTCGAACAACATATGCAAGGTATACAGTTAATGTTTGGCTATGAAGGTCGATGTATCAGGCATTATTGATCAAAAAATTGAAACTTCGGATCAAAACCCTGATTTTTCCTGATTATTTTCATGTTGGGGAACTTTTCTGAAACCGTCCATCTGCAGTCATTCATATAGGAAAATGCAGTGCAACAGTTCATTAAATAACACAGATTTCACGCTCAACTTGATGCCACAGCTGGATACATAGGTCCTGTACTGTTTTAAACCAAAAGTGTTGGCTAATAAATTGTGTTGAGCGACGAAACTGATTTGGGGAAGTTTTTCATGAAACCATACGTCGCAAGTTTGAATACGCATTGTAAGTATAGATTTGTAGATTAGTAAGAAATATTAATTGGTCATAAATAACACATAACAAGGTAACTATATGACAAAATTGTAATTTGTAGATATATTTCCCTTCGATTTATTTTGCTATTACTGGTCTTTGCAACCGTACGTCTCCCGAAACCGTACGTCGGCTCTAACTGCTAGTTGGTTCATCGGCCCAGTCATCCCATTTATCGTTATTTTCGGGAATTAGATGACGCCAAGCGAAAACAGAAGTTCGGTACCGAACATGGCAAGTCCAGTATGTTGAACACAAGGGCAGAGTCTTCAAGAATGTGAAACTGACCCAAGTTGTACAAAGTACAAGAGACTTCACAGACCAACTCATATCCGGCATGGCCGAGTTCCGTGAGCACTGTCACCGGGTGACCATCCAATATCACCAGATCTCATTTTGAAGCAGTCCATGGCGGAAAAGACGGAGGCAACGGTCCAGATGGACTATGCTGAAAAGTGGGCGTGCAGATACCAGGACGAAATAACGGCAATGTACTATGTCAAGTCCCAGGTGACCATTCACCAAATGGTGGTACACTTCAAGCAGGACGGCGAGCTTTGTACCAAGAGCTACGTGTAGATTACAAATGTCACTGCTCACACTGTTGAAGGAAGTCAATTAAATCCTTCTGGAACTGTCGACTCTGCACTTCATCACATATTCACCAACTTCGCCGTTCCGGAACCGCACAATATGTGCCCTAGTAGCAAAATTTCCATCACTGTTCGGTCTTAGAGCTTCGTGGACCTGGCTGGAGGCTGACCACAGGAAAGGCCCCTGTGACGGAATGGGTGGTGGCACGAAAAGGAAGACTGACAACCTGGTGAAGGTTGGAAGAGTAATCACAACGAGCTAAGAGTTCTGCCACGCAAATTCGTGCTAGTGACACGACCATTACCCTCCTGGAGATAACCCTTGAAGTCATGCAGGACTGCAAGGATGAGATCGAAACATGGAATGTTCCAGAACTCCGTGGCATAATGTCTACCTGTGCTGTTGTGGTTCCGGGCCCAGTCGTGAAAATCTGCAGTATTTCCTGCTTCAAGGCTTGCTGCTACACGAAGGGCGGAGTGTTCCATTGAATATGTTCTGGTTGGGAGAGCACACAACTGGCGCTGGAGAGGGGGAGGAGGAGATGGATGACATATAGGTGGTGGTGGAAAGGGTCGAAAGACAGGTGGTGGAGGAGAGGGACAACAGAGAGGTGGAGGATGAGAGAGCGGTGGCGCTTTTGGAACATTCAGTTCCAGTTTTATTCAAGGAGAAGGGAGACATCCAGGAATGTGGCAATTACAGAGGCATCAAGTTGATGTCGCACACCATGAAGGTTTGGGAAAGGGTAATTGACAGAAGGCTGAGGGAGGAGACAAGCATAGGTGAGGAGCAGTTCGGTTTTATGCCGGGCAGAGGAACAACGGACGCCATATTTGCAGCAAGGCAGTTGATGGAGAAACACCGGGAGATGCAGAAGGAACTGCACATGGTCTTCATTGATTTAGAGAAGGCATACGATAGAGTGCCACGACAGGAGGTTTGGAGGTGTATGCGGGAGCAGGGTGTGCCTGAAAAGTATGTACGCCTTGTAAAAGACACATATGAAGACGCAAGTACGCAAGTCAAGAGCAGTGTAGGACTGACAGGCAAGATCACCGTTAGAGTGGGGCTGCACCAGGGGTCCTCACTGAGTCCTTACCTGTTTGACTTGATTATGGATATGTTGGGCCGGGGCATCAAAGAACAGCCCCCCTGGTGTATGCTGTTTGCAGACGACATCGTGCTGTGCAGTACCAGAAGAGAGGAGGTGGAAAGGAAGCTCGAGGAATGGAGAAGTGCAATGGAAGATCGAGGACTAAAGATTAGTAGAAAGAAGACGGAATACCTGAGGTGCAACGAAAACAATGACCTAGAGATCCGGTTACAGGGCGAGATAGTGAAGAGAGTGAAGACATTCAAATATCTAGGATCGACATTGGCGGATGATGGAGAATTGGATGCGGAAGTCAGTCATAGAGTGCAGAGCGGGTGGAAGAACTGGAAGAGAGTATCTGGAGTGCTGTGTGACAGAAGAATGAACGTGAAGATCAAGGGAAAAGTGTATAGGACAGTGGTAAGGCCAGCACTGATGTACGGGGCGGAGACATGGGCGGCAAAGAAGACACAGGAAAAGAAGTTGGATGTCGCAGAAATGCGAATGCTACGATGGATGTGCGGAGCCACAAAGATTGACAAGATAAGAAACGAAAGAATCAGAGGGACAACGAAAGTGGGGGAAATATCAAAGAAAGTCCAAGAAAGTAGGTTGAGATGGTATGGACACGTAATGAGAAGAGAGGAGGATTATGTAGGAAGGAGAGCGATGGGAATGAAAGTGCAAGGGAAGAGGAGGAGAGGAAGGCCGAAGAGGAGGTGGTTAGACAGTGTGAGGGCAGATCTCAGGGAGAAAGGACTGTCGGGGGAAGAAGTGCACGACCGAGCGATATGGAGGCGAATGACATCATCATACATCGACCCCACGTAAAAAGTGGGACAAAGATGAAGAGAAAGAAGAAGTTCCAGTTTTATTAGTTGTTCTTAAAATTACCTTTCGACAACTTACAAAAGTGGTCGGTTAGACTTTAAATAAATAACGTTATGAAAACATTGTATTCATGTTCTATTGTTCAGTATATTAATAAAATGATAAGAATGATCGAGAAACACATATATGGAACACTCACAGGAATGGATTTACACTCGGGTATGTACGTAGACAAAGTTTAAGTAAAAAGTGGTCAAATAAGAAACAAAACTCTATTCTACTGAAACCGTACATAGGCATGAGACAGTACGTCTCCGACAGTTTCTTAGCCCACACCTCAATATGTTTGCAAAGTATATGAAGTAACACCAGCGCTTGGTATCTGTAACCTTTGTACAACCAATTTAAATACTTATATCACGTCCTGTTGACAATTGATACACAATACACATTATAAGAGGAAGTACACGAAACCGTACGTCTCCGGCGTTTTCTTAATTGGAATAATAAGAATAGGACAGAATCACCTACATATCACTAACATAATCAATTTAAACTGTCGGATATATACCAAAACGTTCTTAAATCAAGTTAGAATTATCCAATGGTCTCGCCTGTAACTTACTCCATTGTACTGAAAAGTATATTATATGAAACCGTACACCTGCAAATTCTAAACTGTCTACAACCCTGTTGAAAAGCTCAATGTGTATACCTTGCCATGAATGTATTTTAAAGAAAAAATATGCAGTCCCCTTGTAGTGGTAATATGTAACAGAAAGTCACCTTTATAAAACATCAAGTCCGAGAGAGCGCAAAATACTTCAAAACTTCCCCTTAAAATGAAAAAAGAAGTCATCTGAATTTATAACACAAATGTGTTATACATACATTGAAAATGAAATGTCACAGGTAAATGTGAAATGAAATAGTTGTAGCAGTTTCCAAGTAGAGGGACTTGTGTGCAGACGTGTGGTTTCAGAACTTAAACACAATTTCTATTAGCTGTCAAATGCTCAATTTGAGGATTTAACTTGCCCAATCTTATTCTCCGATTACCCCAGTATGTTCTTTTTCGTACTACAGAAAACACAACTTTATAATTGGCATTAACGAAAGTTTAAATCTAATTACATATTGTAAGAAATTCGCTTGTGAATTCTATTATATTGGTACAACATCTCTAGCTTTAATTTACGGAAGTCGTTAACCTGAAGCTATTGCAATTGAATGCACTGTATAACCTTTATATACGTAATATGATGTGGGAGTACACTATATGAGTTTGATTTAATTGGCTACCAGCTCGATAAGTTATACTTCTCTGGTAGCCACCTCATCTGTGTTACATTGCTCTTGAATTGTGTTGTATATTATCTGGATGAGGAAATAAATTTACTTACTTACTTACTTACGCATATGTTTATTTTTGCCCCCCTAGGAACACCATTTGTCAACGTTTCGTGGGAATCGACCATATGATCATTATATTTTGTTTGTATATTATTCAGTTATATGCAAGCAATTCCATTATATGTGTCAGGACGTCGACCTACCGCTAGGGGTTGACTGGATTACGTAATCTGGTTTGCTAAATTACAAGCTTAGCGGGATTGTTTCAACAGTGCCTGACAACAGATCATTAGACTCCGTTAAGTGATGGATCCGGTCATTGCTATGCCACCGCCATCGCCTCTACTTAATCTTAGTGTGACTACGCACAGCAGCATAACTTCTGGACGAAAAGAAAGAACGGAAACGAGTGAGTATGTTATTGTCAGAAATCGGCCAAGATGCGAAAGACATCTGGCAAAATCACACGTGGACTGATGATGAGGATAGATAAAAAGTAGCGCCAGTTCTACAAATGTACGGGAATTACTGTACGCCCAGGGTAAATGTACCGTATGAGCGACACACATTTCATTCACGGAAACAGCGGCTGGTGAAGATGTTATGACATGATACAACGAACTGCGTAGGATCGAAACAAACTGAGCGTTTTATGTGATCACGACGGATGAGATTTACCGTCATCATCTAGTGTCGAGTGTTCTGGACGAGAGTCTGAGATAAACTACTCAAGCAACGCGCTTAACGTTGGAGAAAGCCTTATACATCATCAGAAGTTCAGACGTGAAAGCTTAATGAGCTAAGGCATGGGGTTCCATCGGTGACACAGATATACACGCGATGAGAAAAGACACAAGAACGAGACTGTTTAGAAAGCGTGGTAACGAGGCAGAACGCGCAAGACTTCGAGAAAGAACGCACGCAAAAACAGGTACTGTTGTGAACTGTTCATGTTGTGGCAAGACACACGACAGAGGCTAATGTCCAGCTTAGGGCCAGAAATGCAGAGCCTGTCAGGGATTGAATCATTTCGCCGCCAAGTGTCGCAAGTTCGGAGTCGACAGTTGGCTAACCGCGTGGACCGACGGATGCTGGTTACATAACACTGGGGATCGGGTCGCACAGAGTACGGTTCGAGTGCGATACCGGATCACAGTGTAACATCCTGCCGCTGAGTGACTACAAGTTAGTTACAGGAGACACTAACTTACAAAATCTGACACGAGTCTCGGACACGCTTACTTTGTATGGAGGAAAGAAATGCGATCACCACATTTCAGGTCCACAGAAACGGCCATAAACACAGTCTGCACTTCAAAGTGATGAGCGGTAAACATTATCAACCACTGCTAAGCCGCCTGGCGTGCGTTGGCATCGGTGCGCTCAAGTGGATTGACGTGGACACTATTCGACCGTTTGAAGACTCGCCGCAGCCCCAAAGCGTAAACACAGCAGGTAGCGAAGACGCCTTGCTTTGACACAGCCGACATACAGCACCACTATGCCGATGTTTTCCAGGGACTTGGAAAATACCAAGCCAGTACCATATCGAGATTGACAGAAACGTTAATCCTGCAGTACACGCCCCACGACGAGTACAAGTGGCACTAAAAGACAAGCTGAAATATGAGCTGCGTGAGATGGTCAACGATGACATCATTGTGCCAGTCAGTGTACCTACAGATTGGGTTTCCAGCTTGCTGCTCGTGTCGAATCCAGGGAAACTGCGCATCTGCATGGATCCACGGGATGTAAATAGAGGTATCAAGCGAGAGCATTATCAAATGCCAACGACAGAAGAGATTTCTACACGACTCAGCGATGCGCGTGTCTTCACTGTTGTGGACGCCAGACATTGGTTCTGGCAGGTAGAATTCGATGATGAATCAAGCCGACTCACAACATTCAACACGCCATTTGGACGCTACAGATGGAAGCGTATGCCATTTGGCATTTGCAGCGCACCGGAAATCTGGCAGAGGATGATGCATGAGACCATCGAAGGATTGGAGGGCACCTAGGTAATCGCGGGCGATTCCCTCATTACGGGGAAAGACGACGCCGAACATGACGTCAACCTATACGCATTTCTCGAGAGATGTCGTTTCAATGCGGAAAAGGTACGCTACAAGCTACATGAAGTCAGCTTCATGGGATGTTTGCTGACAGACGAGGGCATAAAACCTGACCCAAAGAAAGTCGTGGTCGTACTCGACATGCCAATGCCCACCGACGTCGAAGTTAATTGGAACCGTACAGTACCTAGGCAAGTTTGTAAAGGGATTGACCGACCTCGCAGCTCCGTTGCGTGAACTAAAGAAGTTGAAAACGCACGAGTTCCCCCATCTGTCACGGTCCAAGGTTGCAACGGACTTGTTTAAGCTCGACGGACAGCATTATGTCGTACTGATAGACTACTACAGTAATTTCTTCGACATCAATGAGCTGAAGAAAATCACGACATAGGCTGTTGGCATGCTCTACGGCCACACTTCGCGCGTCACGCGGTTCCTTCAATTTTGATCATCGATAACGCTTCAAAATATCGATCACATGAATTTGTGAAATTTGCTCGTGAGTGGAGCATAGAGCATCAGAACATCAATCCCGCACTTCCCGCAAAGCAACGGGAAAGCGGAGAACGATGTGAAAACGGCTAAAGCTTTGTTTATGAAGGCCAAACTGGATAGAAGCGATTCGCTTAAGGCTATTCCGGAATGGCGCAACACACCAACAGAAGGCTTGGGAAATTCGTCCGTGCAACGTTTTAATGTCACGCCGGACCAAGACACTGTTGTCGACATAAAACAGTCTGTTGGCACCAGAAATTCAAGGACGGAAGGTCAGCCTTGTCATCGAACAACGAAAGCAAAATTATTACCGACGGCATTACGACATACACGTAAAGCCGCTGTACAAGTGTGTAAATGGTCTAGCACCACAATATTTGTGTGATATGTTTACATCAAACAGTCATTCCTACAATACCAGAAATGCCTCTCAGCTGAAACCACCCAAAGCCAGAACTGCCTACTATCAACGCAGTTTCAATGTGTCTGGTTTGAAATTATGGAATAAACTACCAATTTAAATTCAAAACAGCCATTCTGTTCCAACCTTCAAAAAGACCCTACACAAATATATGAGTGCTACACCACCATTTTAAATGTACTTTGTTTTTAACTGCTTCTTGTATGTTATGACTACTTTATATACTTTATCTTTTTATTTTTATTTTATGCATTATATTTATTATTATTATTTGTTTATTGTAATCTCTTTTAACTTGTATCCTTTGTACATATATCAACACGTGTTGTATGATTGATGTCAATGGTGTATGAATGGCTCGGCAGTCTGCATGAAACTGCCTGGACACAACACTTAGAGTTTTGGTGTTTGTAGAAAGTGTTGGGACAGCGGTCATACAGTGTCGAAATTGCCGGTCATATCTATTGGCGCAACAGACGGCAGTTGAGGCCTTGAGGGTAACCAACGAGTTGGCGCCGCTCAGGACTGCAGATTACGCCAGACGAGGCAGAGTTCGTGCCTAGAGCACCGGTCTCCAAGCCGACCGGGCAACGACAACCAGCTGTTGTTGATATTCCGCTACCGCTGTGTTATCGCCCGAACACGGCGCAGGGGATACCGAACGATATGCCGGGGCAAGATGAACCATGCACAAGACGCATATGACACTGCGTGACCGTGTTGTCATTAAGCCATCACGACGGCTTATTAATGAAACGTGAATCCCTAAACTGAGAAAAAAATACTAAAAATAACAAAAAGGGATGTCACGAGATTGTCATGAGATACCTCAGCTGATCCCAGTGGGAGGGGTATATTTGGACTCGATGCATAGCATCAACCTTTAGATTCGAGGCATACCCACATGGACAGTAAATTAGCATATAGAGTAGAAGGTGCTGCTGTTATTTAGAGTAGTGAACCAGTCTAAGCCAGGGTTAGATCAGTGCGCACGTGTAGCTAGTTAGCTGCGTAATAAACATATATGATCATGACGTTTTATTTATATATTATTCAGTTATATGCAAGCACTACCGTTACACCAAGTGACGGGCATTTACTTAGCAGAGCATGGTAGTCTACTCCATCAAACGCTTTGCTGAAGTCAACGAGTAGTGTGCGTATCATGGTTCCGGTGAAATCGAGCGCAGATTTCCACCTGTGCACTAGCTCGATTAATGCGTGCACTGTGAACGTTCCCTTTACTGACCCAGATTCTTTTGGGTCAATTTGGTCGCCGGCGATGGCCGTTATTCAGCCACAATCGGTTGTGGGGTGAATATAATACAGCGGCAATACAGGGTATTTTGTCTGTCGCTATCCGGCCGGTTTCCAGTTGAATAGAGTACCAGTTGCGCGATTGTTATCGTTGTAAGCGAGACGGGCTGATTAGACTGCACACAATACAGACGGCGCGACTGAATAGCTCCTGAAGGTCTAACTTATGAAACGGAGTTTATCGACAATCCTCCGTCCTTCTTTAGGGTGAAAATTACACTAGCACCTTTCAGCTTGGTGGGCAATTCCTTGCAGTTGGTAGTCAGACCGTATTAATGTGCACATGCCCAATTTATTATCCTTATTATGTGACCGAGTAAAACACACAAGGTCCATTATATACATGATTTGGCTGGATAATTCATCGCAGCTAGGATGAAATGCTCCGGGCTTGCCTCTTTTCCAGAGATGAAGTTCATTGGCGCATCTTGGTGATGATGCAGCCATTCTGTAATAAACGACATGTCATGCTGGAAAAGTCAAAGGAACTCAAGGATATCAATAAAACAATAGGACTAAAGAAAAAAAAATCGCAGGTGATGGGGATGAATCACACAAACCCGGTATCTGGATAACGAAGAACTAAAAACCACAAATACTGTCTCATAGCTGGGACGCATAGTATGCAAAGATGGATGGACCGGTGTTGGCATAACGAATCGTACGAACAAGGCCAGAGGAGCTATCTTCAGACTAAAACACACACACCACACACACACACACACACACACACACACACACACACACACACACACACACACACACACACACACACACACACACACACACACACACACACACACACACGCATTCTAGAAGAATGCAGCTGATATTTTGTTGTGAAGTTGTATCATGTCAACGCCGTTCTTTGGCTGAGAAAGCTGGTGTATGACAAAAACATTTTCCACACAAAATTATTCTGAAACATCATGCCAATATTCTGGCCACAAAAGATTTTCTACGTAGAACTAATAAAAATAATCGCACAAAGTAACATGAATGACATACTCACTCACAACAAAAATATATAGATAGATTGGCCATGTTTTGAGAAGAAGGAAGGTAACGTAGCCAAGGCAGCCCTGAGATGGAAGCCTAAAGGAAATGTAAGAAAAGATGATGACATAAAACAACTTACAGAAGAACTGTGGGGAGTGAACTACAAAAAATGCACATAAACTGGGATCAGGCATCAAAGCAAGATGTAGACCGAAATAACTGGCGATATCTCGTTTCTGCCGGTAGACACGACGAGGTTTGAGTAACATTAATGGATGCCATCTTGAACCAATCATAAGCTATCAAATAATAGTCTAGATGCGTTTTTGAACTTTGAGAACTTATGTGGCCATCCCTTTATTGAGACCACCCCTTAGTGTGTATATATATATATATACATATATATATATATATGAGAACCCCTGTATTCACACCATTACCCTGGACTAATATAGCGTGACACGTTTATCTGACTTGACGGTTGACTGGCGGTCGTGACCTCTCAATCAGGAAGTATTATAGCAATATGACGACAGTAATATATATGCAGGCTGTTTCTACTGTGCACTGGGCAGTGACGACTAGCAACCGTCGAAGACGTAGCGGACACGGACAGCGGTTGTCGAAGACAGTAACAAAGTAGAAGTGTCTGACAGGTTAGTGATGCCTATGAACAACGTCGTCACATACGTTGACTTGGTGTGTTTTGTGAACTATATTCGTAAGCAAATCGAACAGCTTCACAATAATTGTATTTATTCAAAGAACTTTTTTTGTGAATTCTAGAGAGTTCGTCAACCGTGTTATCCCAAGACGCAGGTGTATAGATGAGAGCGGGATTCTTGAGTAAACGAATCTTTGCATATTCTATGTATTGTTTCCATCGGTGCCAGAAGGCACGTTCCACTTAGCTGAATCTCGGTGAGCGCTACGGGTCTGCGACTCTGGCGGTGTTAGACGCAGTTCTCGAGGAGATGGTAACGCTACAGCGATTTAAAAAGCAAGAGTAAACATTTAGGTAGCGCAATATCCATTAGTCATTAGGACTGCACAAGGCGCATTACACTTCACTGCCTAGCAGCCCTGTTCAATAGAACACCATCCCGAATTATTTGGGAAGTATTAAGCCATTAAACCAACCGTTTCCGTTTCACGTCGGGCTGTTTCAGTATTCTAGTATATATATATTTATATATATATATATATATAACCAAAAAGTAATATTCTACTATCCTAGTCATCCACACCTCCCCAAATATGTGGAGCTAAAATATATGTATGTACAATACAAAGGTTCAGTTCAGGGTTAAAACCAAACGGGCAACAACAGTGACTTGGCGATTTTGAGGAGGATCTCTGGAATGCATATTCAGTGGGTGCCATCACAACTGCTCCCTGGATGAGTGCGTAAAAGTTTAGACCTGCAAATCATGCAGGAAGCTGGTAGTGTTCCTGGTTTACACTCGTGGCGGTGTTTAGTGTGAACACTCTCTGCGACAAAGACAGTAGGTAAACTGATGCGAACCAGATCAGGACCAGTTTTAAAAACATAGTGGCATCTCTAAAGGTTTGGCATGTGATGAATTCTACGTCAAGTTAACACACATAGTGATGACATTCTGAATCACATGCGCCTTGAAGACGCACATTGCGGCACTGGAGCTGTGGTGCATTTTAGCGCTTCTGTTACTACTTGCTGATCTACACAGGAATCATGGCATTTCGTTCGACAGTAAAGGTGTCATCAGATCAAGGCCTCTGAAGTCTCGCCTTTTCTCTGTACCTTGTGAGGAGATGGGGGAAGACTACCATGCTCTCCTTCTCCACACAGAGGTATGCTAGCTTTCACGAGGCAAGGTCCGATCATGGATGTTCGAGCTAAGAAAAGAGCGTCAATAGTTTCAAATAACACCAAATAAAATTTAATGTAACTCATTACAATACATACAAATCAAATAAAAAAAATCATATATAATAACATTATGAGAACAACAAGGGAAGCATATGATATAATGATATACACATTTTGTTGTTGTTGCATAAGGAATTGTAGCATGTCCATTTGTTGCAAAACAATTACTTGGTGACAATACTTGCATACATGGCTGACATCTTTGAGAATATCAACGAACTGAATCGAAGAATACAAGGTCGGGATGAAAACGCCCTTACGCATACGGTCAAGCTAAATGGGTTCAAATCCAAACTTCAGTTATGGCTAGAAGAACTAGGACGTAATGTTCACTTTTGGAAGAAATCACTAACTTTGGCAAGATGACCTTTGATAGGTACTAATCTGATTTTGATATAGGAGACACATTTTGGGATTCCTTAACACACCCTAATTAGCACAAATCAAAATGGCCGAAATTTGCTAAAGCCTGATATGGTCGTATCTCAGCTAACACTAGGCCGATTCCGGTGAGTTTGGTATTATGACAGTTTTGGTTATGCCAGATCGATCGAAGTAGTTTGCATCCTCCTCAGGACAATGATGTCAGTGTCGTTTGCTATGATCAATATGCGCTTGCAGCATTGTGACACTGCATTTGCCGCATGCAACATAACTCTCATGTCGACCTCTTCGTGGCTGTATGATCTGAGAGGATACTCCATTTGAATCAGAGTGTTGTCATTGCATGCTGCATGATTCTGGAGAACGTTCTCATCGCAAGTTCGATAGCGGGTGCAAGTATCAGTCTTATTTTTCTTTCCACATAACAATTTCATAAAGACAAACACTTCCAACTTGCAATTAATCTACCACATCTGTACCGTAGAGCAGTTTGTTCAGAACAGATTTAAGGGCCAAGTGGTCAGCTGAAATGAGTGTTTTGCGAGTAAAAACAGACTGTGTCATTTTATTCCTACCGTAAAGCGCATTAGTTGATCTATATTACATATTTTTACCATTATTAGACGCTAATGACGTTGCTGATACTTCCTGCATATCGACATACAGTATGATAACAAACGAATTAAACATATAACGACGTAGACAATTAGTGCTTAGTTGCTAAACTCGATCCTATACCAGAACACTTCTCACAACTTTTAACTTTTTAAGTGGAGTATTCGGCAGAACCGCAATTTTCTAAGTCACCGTGAAGCACTACCTTTACTCTTAGCGTCAGAATAACAAATTACACGTTTCAGGAGCACCGCAATCTGCCGATCATATTTTCTTACAGCTCTACGAATGTGCAGAGCACGAATTTGCTTTTGAAGAACGTACGGTCATTTGATAGGTAGTATGTCTACGCCAGTCAGGCGTGCAGCTGGCGTCTTATCAGTCGTTCATGTAATCTGGCATTGCAGTGGCATATAGGCCTACACACTACATGTACAGTGGGTGCTTTGTTCACTGAAAAGACCAACCTACTCGGCGTGCTACCCGGAGGGCAGCATATATGTAGGTCGCCGTTCTTCTAGCGGCATATAGTTAAATGGGGACAACAATCATCACATCCATGTGTAAAAGAGCAAGTTGGATCATAAAACTGCACTGCAATACAAAACATTCTTGGCACACTGCGTTTTAGAAAATTTGACGAATAAAAATTCATTATGAAGATGCCTACACAGGCCCTACCAGGGTGTTTTTATTGGCTTTCCACTGATGGGGGCAATGCCCCAAAAGAGCACTTTTAACGGTAAACAAAACATAGGCAAATACATACATTCATACAGGCGCAAACATCCATTCACTCACCACTACACACGCACACAAACACGCACACACACACACACACACACACACACACACACACACACACACACACACACACACACACACACACACACACACACACACACACACACACACACACACACGCATTCTAGAAGAATGCAGCTGATATTTTGTTGTGAAGTTGTATCATGTCAACGCCGTTTTTTGGCTGAGAAAGCTGGTGTATGACAAACACATTTTCCACACAAAATTATTCTGAAACATCATGCCAATATTCTGGCCACAAAAGATTTTCTACGTAGAACTAATAAAAATAATCGCACAAAGTAACATGAATGACATACTCACTCACAACAAAAATATCTAGATAGATTGGCCATGTTTTGAGAAGAAGGAAGGTAACGTAGCCAAGGCAGCCCTGAGATGGAAGCCTAAAGGAAATGTAAGAAAAGATGATGACATAAAACAACTTACAGAAGAACTGTGGGGAGTGAACTACAAAAAATGCACATAAACTGGGATCAGGCATCAAAGCAAGATGTAGACCGAAATAACTGGCGATATCTCGTTTCTGCCGGTAGACACGACGAGGTTTGAGTAACATTAATGGATGCCATCTTGAACCAATCATAAGCTATCAAATAATAGTCTAGATGCGTTTTTGAACTTTGAGAACTTATGTGGCCATCCCTTTATTGAGACCACCCCTTAGTGTGTATATATATATATATACATATATATATATATATATATGAGAACCCCTGTATTCACACCAGTACCCTGGACTAACATAGCGTGACACGTTTATCTGACTTGACGGTTGACTGGCGGTCGTGACCTCTCAATCAGGAAGTATTATAGCAATATGACGGCAGTAATATATATGCAGGCTGTTTCCACTGTGCACTGGGCAGTGACGACTAGCAACCGTCGAAGACGCAGCGGTCACGGACAGCGGTTGTCGAAGACAGTAACAAAGTAGAAGTGTCTGACAGGTTAGTGATGCCTATGAGCAACGTCGTCACATACGTTGACTTGGTGTGTTTTGTGAACTATATTCGTAAGCAAATCGAACAGCTTCACAATAATTGTATTTATTCAAAGAACTTTTTTTGTGAATTCTAGAGAGTTCGTCAACCGTGTTATCCCAAGACGCAGGTGTATAGATGAGAGCGGGATTCTTGAGTAAACGAATCTTTGCATATTCTATGTATTGTTTCCATCGGTGCCAGAAGGCACGTTCCACTTAGCTGAATCTCGGTGAGCGCTACGGGTCTGCGACTCTGGCAGTGTTAGACGCAGTTCTCGAGGAGATGGTAACGCTACAGCGATTTAAAAAGCAAGAGTAAACATTTAGGTAGCGCAATATCCATTAGTCATTAGGACTGCACAAGGCGCATTACACTTCACTGCCTAGCAGCCCTGTTCAATAGAACACCATCCCGAATTATTTGGGAAGTATTAAGCCATTAAACCAACTGTTTCCGTTTCACGTCGGGCTGTTTCAGTATTCTAGTATATATATATTTATATATATACATATATATATATATAACCAAAAAGTAATATTCTACTATCCTACAGTCATCCACACCTCCCCAAATATGTGGAGCTAAAATATATGTATGTACAATACAAAGGTTCAGTTCAGGGTTAAAACCAAACGGGCAACAACAGTGACTTGGCGATTTTGAGGAGGTTCTCTGGAATGCATATTCAGTGGGTGCCATCACAACTGCTCCCTGGATGAGTGCGTACAAGTTTAGACCTGCAAATCATGCAGGAGGCTGGTAGTGTTCCTGGTTTACACTCGTGGCGGTGTTTAGTGTGAACACTCTCTGCGACAAAGACAGTAGGTAAACTGATGCGAACCAGATCAGGACCAGTCTTAAAAACATAGTGGCATCTCTAAAGGTTTGGCATGTGATGAATTCTACGTCAAGTTAACACACATAGTGATGACATTCTGAATCGCATGCGCCTTGAAGACGCACATTGCGGCACCGGAGCTGTGGTGCATTTTAGCGTTTCTGTTATTACTTGCTGATCTACACAGGAATCATGGCATTTCGTTCGACAGTAAAGGTGTCATCAGATCAAGGCCTCTGAAGTCTCGCCTTTTCTCTGTACCTTGTGAGGAGATGGGGGAAGACTACCATGCTCTCCTTCTCCACACAGAGGTATGCTAGCTTTCACGAGGCAAGGTCCGATCATGAATGTTCGAGCTAAGAAAAGAGCGTCAATAGTTTCAAATAACACCAAATCAAATTTAATGTAACTCATTACAATACATACAAATCAAATTAAAACAAATCATATATAATAACGTTATGAGAACAACAAGGGAAGCATATGATATAATGATATACACATTTTGTTGTTGTTGCATAAGGAATTGTAGCATGTCCATTTGTTGCAAAACAATTACTTGGTGACAATACTTGCATACATGGCTGACATCTTTGAGAATATCAACGAACTGAATCGAAGAATACAAGGTCGGGATGAAAACGACCTTACGCATACGGTCAAGCTAAATGGGTTCAAATCCAAACTTCGGTTATGGCTAGAAGAACTAGGACGTAATGTTCACTTTTGGAAGAAATCACTAACTTTGGCAAGATGACCTTTGATAGGTACTAATCTGATTTTGATATAGGAGACACATTTTGGGATTCCTTAACACACCCTAATTAGCACAAATCAAAATGGCCGAAATTTGCTAAAGCCTGATATGGTCGTATCTCAGCTAACACTAGGCCGATTCCGGTGAGTTTGGTATTATGACAGTTTTGGTTATGCCAGATCGATCGAAGTAGTTTGCATCCTCCTCAGGACAATGATGTCAGTGTCGTTTGCTATGATCAATATGCTCTTGCAGCATTGTGACACTGCATTTGCAGCATGCAACATAACTCTCATGTCGACCTCTTCGTGGCTGTATGATCTGAGAGGATACTCCATTTGAATCAGAGTGTTGTCATTGCATGCTGCATGATTCTGGAGAACGTTCTCATCGCAAGTTCGATAGCGGGTGCAAGTATCAGTCTTATGTTTCTTTCCACATAACAATTTCATAAAGACAAACACTTCCAACTTGCAATTAATCTACCACATCTGTACCGTAGAGCAGTTTGTTCAGAACAGATTCAAGGGACAAGTGGTCAGCTGAAATGAGTGTTTTGCGAGTAAAAACAGACTGTGTCATTTTATTCCTACCGTAAAGCGCATTAGTTGATCTATATTACATATTTTTACCATTATTAGACGCTAATGACGTTGCTGATACTTCCTGCGTATCGACATACAGTATGATAACAAACGAATTAAACATATAACGACGTAGACAATTAGTGCTTAGTTGCTAAACTCGATCCTATACCAGAACACTTCTCACAACTTTTAACTTTTTAAGTGGAGTATTCGGCAGAACCGCAATTTTCTAAGTCACCGTGAAGCACTACCTTTACTCTTAGCATCAGAATAACAAATTACACGTTTCAGGAGCACTGCAATCTGCCGATCATATTTTCTTACAGCTCTACGAATGTGCAGAGCACGAATTTGCTTTTGAAGAACGTACGGTCATTTGATAGGTAGTATGTCTACGCCAGTCAGGCGTGCAGCTGGCGTCTTATCAGTAGTTCATGTAATCTGGCATTGCAGTGGCATGAAGGCCTACACACTACATGTACAGTGGGTGCTTTGTTCACTGAAAAGACCAACCTGCTCGGCTACAAAACATAGGCAAATACATACATTCATACAGGCGCAAACATCCATTCACTCACCACTACACACGTACACAAACACGCACACACACACACACACACACACACACACACACACACACACACACACACACACACACACACACACACACACACACACACACACACACACACACACACACTTACGATGGACTAAATGAATTGTGGAATAACATAATAATAATATATATATATATATATATATATTGTATGTAACCGATCGCTAGATGTCACATTACTATTTTATTTCAGAATAAGCGCTTATTGGTGCAACATTGTAAGCTAAGAAGTCACGAATGAAACACGAATTGTTTAGTCATGCAGCGATGTTAATTAGACTTATAGTAAATCAATATATATAGGAGAACATTTGAATAAATATAACATTCTACTAAGCTGAGTGAAATAATTTTCATAGTCAAACATTGAGATGGACTCAACTAGTAACATGCATTCCTCTTTTCCTGTGAGATATTTTGTTGCCATTAAAAAGTGCAGATTTGGGGAAAATTGTGAATAATGTGCTCTTCTGAATAGATTATTCACAATACTAGCGGCGTGACTAAATAACACATAAAAGTCTAACTTGTGAAACAGATTTTGTGAACAATTAATTCTTTCTTCGTTACAGTGAAAACAATACTAGAGCCTCGCAGCTTGGTGGGTAGTGCTTTGGTAGTCATGTCACGAAGTTAGACCGTGCTAATAGGCCTATGTCCATTTTATATATGGGTTGGGAACACTGCCACTGACAGAGAGACAGGAGGAGAAACTACAGGTGGCAGACAAAAACTGGGTCAGACGAATGTGTAGAGTAACGCAAGAGGATAGAAGGAAGATGAAGGAATTGAGAGAGGAGATTGGAATGAAAAAACATCTAAAGAGGAAAGTAGCCGGTAACAGAATGAGATGGGCGGGACATGTACATAGAATGGGTGAAGACAGACTGGCGAAAAGAGCGTGGAAAGTAGAAGAGGGTGGCAGACGAAGGAGAGGAAGACCAAGGCATAAATCGAGACTTGGGGAGGGCTGGCGTGAACAGCCATGAATGGATGGCAATTGCGGAGGAGAGAGAGAGGTGGAAAGAACTGACAAGAAAAGTAGAAGAAGCTACCAAATGACGTGGACCCCACCCCGCAAGGGAGCAAGGGGAAGAAGAAGAAGAAGAGGAGTAGTTGCCTGAAGCACATCGGTTTATATACATTAGTTGTCACGAGTAGGCTTTTGCATATCCGGAGAATTAATCGCAGCTAGAAACATTGGCCTCCTTTCCAGAGATACAGTTTCAGTGTTTTATCCATGTTGATGATACAGCCATTCTGTAGGATATGCAACACGGCACGTTCGAAAAGACAAACAAACTGAAAGACATAAGTAAAAACTAGGAGTAAAGATAAACAAAAAGAAATCCCTGGTGATGGGACTGAACAACATAAATCCACTATCTGGTTCATGAAGAAATTAAAACTAGAGATACCTTTTATTGTGTGTGCACGCGCCCCTGCGTGTGTGCGTGCGCGCGCACGCGCCTACGTGCATGTGTGTTTGTATTAATAATCCGTGTTGCTAATTCCAGCGTATCAATACAAAATATTAAATTTTTGTTGATATTGCAACAACAAACTGTCTTTTCTACAAAACTATGTTGATAAGACTAAATAATCATATTCTAGTCAAATGTTTACAATTTTCCAACCCAAACAGTCGGCGAACCAGTGGAGTAACAAACGTATACACATTATATAACAACATAGGTTATTGGTGTTTATTTGTTAAACGATCCGACTAAAACACTTGGGACATATTTTACCTTTTTAAGATGGAGCATTCAGTAAAACAACAATGTTCTAATGTCACCGTGAAGCTTGAGTAGCGAAGCTAGGCAAGATAATAACGTTGCATATTTACGATGCTGTGCGAGACAAATGTGAAAAGGTCAGCGCATCACGAATTCAACATTTCTTGACCCGGTGTGACAAACATAATATATTTATGTCGAGTTTCCCTAAAACGGTGTACAATTGTCAAATCGACTATGTAAGTAGTGAAGCATATACACGCTACATTTTGTTTGCAGTACCCGTATACGCAGGTACGACAGCTGTGATATCTAAATTCATAGTTGCATTTGACTGCGTAACACATCAAATCGGGTTTGTAAATCAGAATCAGCATCAGAATCCATTTATTATTGGCAACTTTTCAGTTGGATTGTACGTACATTAACGATAAAATACACAAAACCACACGAGTATAATATTCTGTTATAAAACTCAAGGAATTATGTTAAAATAATTACATAACATTTTGTATATAAATAAACGTAATGCAATTACACTAAAATTACCCTTAAATAAGTTCACTAAAACGACCCGTGAATGCAACACACCCAATATGAGGCGCCTTGTATACAAAGTGTTGCATTGTAATTGCATTACTAACTTTATTTACACTTAAGATAAATTGATTACATTAAAACGAAATACATTACTTTAAATATTACAAATAGCTGTTAAGACATACATAATAAAAATTAAGTGTTCAGACAGTGTCCTAAACACCAATGTATTAATGAGGTTTTGTAGCGATTTGTGTTCGCCTTTGGTACAGGTAACTCGCTAAATGATCAAAGCGCATATGGAACATTTCAAATGTCTGGTAGTAACCATAGACGCGGGAACAGGGTGACAGGGGGCAGCCCTGGATTTCTCTGGGGGGCAGACATATGGTTCTGCCCCTTCCATTAAATGTGAATAGTGTGAATGTTTGTTTTTGTGGCGAGCGCCAATGGCGGGTGGAAGTGTTAATTTGATGAGACGATTAATAGGCGGCGTAGTAACGAAACATTTTCAATAGCACGGTTTTCCAGTATGACAGTCGAGCCAACCGAGCCAGCGCAGATAGAAGCTGAAGATGCGGTGACACTTTTTCAGTGGTGCTGAAGCTCCGTTAGCCCCCCCCCTCCAATATGAATTTCGTTCCCGCGTCACAGGTAGTAACGTATTCAGTTTGTGGTCACCACGCTTCATTCTAACAAAATACGCTCTACACAAGAACTCGCGCCTATCGTGCAAAGTTGACATGTTTACCATCTGCGGAACATTGTCGTACATATAACCAGGATATATTGTTTTGAGACGTACATGATCAATTCGACCCGCTTCTTTAGAAGCGGTTCTATAAGCACTGTTTTCATAGATGTACCATGTTAGCACATCGTAAAATAATACACTACATATTTCAAAAGAACCGTAGTCTGTCATGTTTCACCTTAGACATCCGTGGAATTTGCGATATATGCTTTTGAAAAACAACAACTTACGGCCATTTGGTTGTTTTGTATCAACAAGTGTGACCTAGAGCACCGCCTACTGGCATAGTTAGTACGGCCAGCCAGGCGTGCAACAAGCGCCTTGTCAGTCGTGTAGCAAATATAACGTCGGTATCATATGTAGCGGCACACGGTAGCAAGTCTAGCAAGACTTACTGCCACTGCACTGAGGTAGCTTTGAATTGAATAGTCAACGCGGCGACGCACATAGCGGGTAACTTGACACACAGGGTCCCATTTTAGTGGCTCTGTTAAAATGAGGCAGTGTGTTCTAGTTTGTCATTAATATAATGTTCTTAAGACTATGCTGACTATGTTGAAGGTATACTGCCAGCTAAGTTGTGTTTAATAAGCCCGTAACAACCGCCGCAATTTGAAGGCACGACCACGGGTACATGTTCAAATAATAAACAAAACATCCAATTTCAAAACAAGGTTTATTGACAATATGGCCGAATTTGGCTCAGTTAACTGCTGTACCCTTTGAAGTTCAACGCAGCAGAAGACTTCATGTTACAAATTACTATACTCCCGCTAATCCACGTACACCCTTTTCCATATAATATGCACTTTTAATATGCAGTATTCTTCCGTTGGTCGGACCTGGCGACCGGTCATTTTTTAGAAGCACAATTTATCAAATAACACATCTAACGCCAAAGTGATATATGGTTACAGATATGATCAATTAAGTAAGTATTGTTCATGTTTTACACAGTTAATAAAAACACTGTTTATAAACAGTTAAAATTGTACTTTATATCAGAATGCAGCTATAAATGGGACCAACAGCGCACACCTCACCCTAGTGTAAACGAGCAAGTGGAATTATCCAATTACCACCAATGCAAACATTTGTGGTTCCCTGCGGTCTAGAAAAACCTTGCCGAAACATACGCTATGAAGTCGCCTACGTAGGTCAGATTGTTATCGGTTCTTTCAATCGGCGCGATCTCATTATGCGAGTCGGTATCTACTGCAGGGACAAAGAAGACGGCAATCAACATGGATTAATTATTATTTCATGTTGATTGCCGTCTTCTTAGTATACAATCTATCCTACAGTACGGACTGAAAATTGTACGAAGTCGCCTACGTCGGACACAATGTAGCCGTTCTTTCAATAACAAAACACGTCGTGTACATCAGTTTATCAGTCAACGCGCTCTCGTTATCCGGGTTCGGTATCTACAGTAGGGACACAGAAGACGGCAATCAACATGGAGTAATTGTATACAATCTCTCCAATACATCTCTCATAAACTACGGACTGGACCAAACCAGCTCGAACTGGAAACACGTTGGGAAGCGATACGACAGGTGTTGCTTAACGTCACCAAAATGACAAGATGATGTTGTCTCAGGTGTTGCGTTGAGTGCATAAATTGCACTTTTTTCGACGACTGTTGTGCAATTACATAGCTTAACAGTTTGTCTCAGTGGGAGGGGTGTGTTAAGACAGCCGCGCCCCAGCCTGGTAATGTCACCTGTTTTATTGCTACAATATCGAATAACTTTTGGAGATAACAACAGTATAATTCCTTTGTGATGCTTTCCCAAAACGTTGTACTTGACAACTCACATTAAATGAACAAGAAATTGAAAGACATATTTAAACGTGGTTGTTCGAATAGTTTTCATATATATGCTTGCACCCATGTTATAATTGTGAAATGTGTGTTATTGCTTTCACTTGTGGTAATGACAATAATTTTTGTTGTAGTACTTGACCAATCACGGATGAAAAGAAGAAGAGAAACAATGTGCCTTCTGTTGTTTGTTGCAACGGTCAGCGTAGTAGGACGTGTCTTCGGTAAGTGTCAGTAATATATCTTTCTGAATCATTCACCTTACAAGGCTTTGGAATGGCCATTATAAACCATCATAGAAATGACGCATAATAAGATATGTTCCCGTGCACGACATAGCATCGCCGTGTCGATACATATCGATATAGACGAGCGGTATTTAACCTTTCTGGCACTGTTATCACCTCAGCGAGCCAACAAAGCCGCAATTGCCCCTCTGTTTTAAATACCAAACTCTTTGTAACCTTAAGTTAGATTATACGAATTATATGCCATACTTTACACATGAAAGTACCTATGATTGGTTGAAGTTGCATCGTCTTGAGAAGTTTTGTGATGCGAGGATTTGTACATTTTGTGTCTTGGTTTTAATGTTGTTTATTGAAGTAATGCCAGTTCTCCGCGGCAATACTTTGGGATATGAACTGTGAGAGCTTTGTCAGAGCGAATTGTGTATTCACCACCAGTCTTTTGTCAGAAAATTACTCGTTCAGAATCGTGAAAGTATTCTTTCCGTGTGTTATCATCTCGCAAGCCAAGGTACTCGTCTTTCGAGTTTGAATTTGAAGACTCCTTCGTCCACTGAAAGTGTTTCATACCCGGGAGGTATCCAAGGATAGCCTCTGAAATGGAAAGTATGTGCGGAATGCTACCATCAGCAAACGGACAGTGCTCTTCGTTCTTTTCAAATGGTGTTGATAATGTGGATTCCTCATTAGTCTGAATGTCATGTTGGTAAAACAGGATTTGCGAAGGAAGCTGACAACATTTTCCTTTCTTGTGAGATGTTCAGCTGTTTGGTTTCACCAAAAATATGTGCAATATAGTGCAGCTTTATAATAAATATATGGCCTCTTTGTCTGATATCGCCACCTGCATATTGGTCTATAGCGGTTATCCCCTTCCAAGAATTCGAAAAAAATATGAAATCCCCACTGAAACTGTGCGGATCGTGGTATTTATCTACTTATAATCGAGCTTGTGTATGTAGGTAGGTTACCGTTTTCCTCTTAGACGGCTTGAATCTCGAGCGCCAAACTTTCAATGATTAACCTACGACCCCTAGAATAGGACATAAAACCTATACTTTTCCAAAATACCCCAGGTATGTCAAGATTCTGATTTTGTGTGGCCATTTGTGGGGTAAATCAGTTGTTCGAAACGTAAAACGTAGGATCCACTTGTGGGCAAAACGACACGGTTCCACATCCTTTGATGTGTTTGGAAGTTCGACCGTTGTTACAGAGTCTAGGTACAGACACAACCTTTTTAAGTGACACACTTTGGTATCCGATTCTCAACTCTAGATGATCAGTTTTGTTCTTCGATTTATTTGAAATTTGCTCGAAATTAGAGAAAATTTGTTGGGAGTGTACTTGGAACTGTTCAATAGAGTTCGGTTCGCTCACTCGCGGTTCTTTTTACCCCCACTGGAGGTTCCTTTTACCCAAGGGGTCCAGCAAAAGGAAAATTGTACACGACCTTAATTTTTTATTCACAGCTCCGGAACGAAACAGGCGACTGGATTCAGACCACGTTTATTTGATAGCCAGATAAATTCCTCTTTTACCCCAACTTTAGCCGATATCACTAACTGTTAGACAACCGATACAGGCGCGACGGCGCGTAAGTGGTTCCGACTGCCCGCCCTTCCCCTAATGAACGCGTAATACATAAAACGAAACCTACCAATATTATTTGACAATTCTACACTATCACGACTAGGGCCTACCGATGGATGTGGACTTTACACTCTCTCCGACCTTTGTCATTTTGAACAAACGTCGAAAATCTGCGAGCACGTTGGGGATCATCTCAGAACGTCGATGTCAGATATCAGACGAAATTACTCTCGTCTGGCCTCAGCCGATCACCCCTCCCCTCAGACGAAAGTGTGTAAACATTGATATGATGATAACAATATATTAACAGTATTGATCAAAGAGTAAAGTATTGATGCCCAGCGCTAGACGCAACTGCCCCAGACCTCCTGCACTAAAACAAAAGTAATTTCGTCTTATACCGGACATCGATATTCCAAGATGATCCCTTATGGTGTTTAAGGAACGATGCTGTGTGTTTTCTAACATTCGGTAAATATTACTATCAGGACTGTCAACTACCGAGGCATCCCGACAGGTGATGGACGTTTGTGCTAGTACATTTAATGCGTTGTGTCTTGTCTTACAGTTTCAGTGGGGCTTTTTGAACACGACTCGGCAGAACTGCATGAATTTCATATTCTTTTTAATCTTTCGGAAATCATAATATTTCACTAAAACTACTATTTTCCATCGATAAAATAACTGGTACTGATTTTAAACATACTCGATTAATGTACACAAGAAACTATTTCGATACATGTTTAAACATCACGGATTCGCTTGGTAATTTTCTTGTTGTGATTAATACAAAAAATAGATTAGTGAGCGAACGGTTTACAACTGAAAACATGTCCCAAAATGCTAAATTCAACGGTTTCTGGTACCCTGATGGCTCGTCCGATCCCAACTATCTTGATATCGTCTGACAGCTTACGATATTGTAACATGTTATTGGTATCCTGATAATAATTCCAAAAATAACCTACAAAATAGACCCACAACTGTGCCGTTTCCGATGTCTTAGACACTGGCGAACGATATTAGGTCGTCGACAGTGTTCACCCGTCTACCGATTGAGGCGCCACATTTTGCTTTTATGTCGTAAGCTTTACCCACTTCTAAAAGGCGGCGAAACTGAGATTTCTCGAAGTCGGCTTGACGTCACAATCACGTACATCAACCAACCAATGCAAAGAATGTTGACCATTAGTCCCCGTTGGTTGGCATTCATTATTGTGACGTCACGCCGACATCGAGAATATCGGTTTCGCTGCCGTCAAAGCATGCCCGTTTCGCCACCATTTTATAGTGGGTGGAGCTTATAACATGAAATCAAGAACTAGTGTAGTGCGCATATAGAAATCCCATGCAAATGACCCCGGCAGCGCCGCAATCGGAACTGACTGTACTGAGTACCTAAAACAACATCGTTCGGAACCGTACATAACACCGGGTATAGCAGGTAATAGCCTTCATACATAAATTATTAACTAAAATGTATAACATAAAAATAGAGTAATAATGAATGAATGAATGAATGACAGTATTACAAATTGACAATAACTTAACCAGTAGTTTAGCTAAAAGGGGTCAGGGAGACTGCCACTGAGACCATTGTTGGTCGTTCTCGTAGCAGCCACCCCAAAATTTAAATTTTCAACAAGTTACATTTGGGTC
>CM034538.1:47173543-47223745 GCA_020002185.1 Paraescarpia echinospica | reverse complement strand
TGCTCCATTATCATCTCTCCCTTCCCGAACCCGTCCTCCCACTCATGCTCCATTACCATCTCTCCCTTCCTCAACCAGTCCTCCCACTCATGCTCCATTACCATCTCTCCCTTCCTCAACCCGTCCTCCCACTCATGCTCCATTACCATCTCTCCCTTCCTCAACCAGTCCTCACACTCATGCTCCATTACCATCTCTCCCTTCCCGAATCCGTCCTCCCACTCATGCTCCACTACAATATCTCCCTTCCCGAACCCGTCCTCACACTCATGCTCCATTACCATCTCTCCCTTCCTCAACCAGTCCTCACACTCATGCTCCATTACCATCTCTCCCTTCCTCAGCCAGTCCTGCTCATTGCTCCATTGCATCTCCTTCCGGATCGGGTCGCCACTCGTAGCCATCCCTTCCGTCCCTCCATCCTTCCACTCCATTCCTTCCCTTCCATTCCTTCCATGGTCCACTCCATTCCTCTCCCCTTCCATCCTCCCCACTCCATTCCATCTCCATTCCATTCCTCCACACTCATGCTCCATTCCATCCTCCCTTCCAGACCGTCCTCCCACTCGTGGCACTCCATTCACCATCCTCCTTCCTCAGTCCCGTCCATGCTCCATTATCTCTCCCTTCCATCCAGCCAGTCCACTCCATTCCTTCCATTCCATTCCTTTCCTTTCCTCCATGCTCCATTCCATCTCTCCTTCCTTCCACTCCACTCCATTCCATCTCCCTTTCCTCCAACCCGATCCTCCATGCTCCATTACCATCTTTCCCTTCCTCAACCAGTCCTCCCACTCCTGCTCCATTACCATCTCTCCCTTCCCGAACCCGTCCTCCCACTCATGCTCCATTACCATCTCTCTCTTCCTCAACCAGTCCTCACACTCATGCTCCATTACCATCTTTCCCTTCCTCAACCCGTCCTCCCACTCCTGCTCCATTACCATCTCTCTCTTCCCGAACCCGTCCTCCCACTCATGCTCCATTACCATCTTTCCCTTCCTCAACCCGTCCTCCCACTCTTGCTCCATTACCATTTCTCTCTTCCTCAACCAGTCCTCCCTCTGAAGCTCCACCACCATCTCTCCCTTCCTCACCCAATCTTCCCACCAATGCTCCACCACCATCTCCTTCGTTCCTCAACCAGTCCTCACACTCATGCTCCATTACCATCTTTCCCTTCCTCAACCCGTCCTCCCACTCATGCTCCATTACCATCTCTCTCTTCCTCAACCAGTCCTCCCTCTGAAGCTCCACCACCATCTCTCCCTTCCATACCCAATCTTCCCACCAATGCTCCACCACCATCTCCTCCGTTCCTCAACCCATCCTCCCACTCATGCTCCACTGCCATCTCCTCCGTTCCTCATCCCATCCTCCCACTCATGCTCCACTGCCATCTCTCCCTTCCTCAACCCTTCCTTCCACTCATGCGCCACCACCATCTCTCCCTTCCTCAACCTGTCCTTCCACTCATGCGCCACCACCACCTCTCCCTTCCTTAACCCGTCCTCCCATTCATGCTCCATTACCACCTCTCTCTTCCTCAACCCGTCTTCCCACTCATGCTTGGCTACGATCCATCCGTTCTACAACCCTTCTTCCCGTCCATGCTTCACTACCATCCACCCTTCATCAACTCTTAATTCCTGTCATGCTCCACTAGCAACCTTTCCTTCCCTATCCCTTTATGTCACTCATGCTCAAGTGTATTCCATCCTACCGCAACCTTTCAAGTCAGTGTTATTGTTATAAATTACTATATGAATTATAATAACAGGATTCGCAAATATGATAATTATCTTATTATGCAATTATGCAAATGCTAGCCGGATGTTATGATGTGTTTCTTTGTAGGCGGTTATCGATACGGCAGTTACATTAATGCAATCGTGATTGATCCCATTTCTCGACTCGTGTATTATTCTGGCTATATGGATTATACATACGACAACAATTACTTCATTGCTGCATTGACACTTGATGATGGTCATCACAGTTTCCTTCTTATCACAAGCAGGAATTACATACACAACATAGCGTTGGACCACGTCACGAGGTGAGTTGATGAACCAATCTAAATTTCATTTGATGTCTGATTGGCAGGTTGATTAACACAACTCAAGGTTAGAATGGTTTCAGAAGTTTAAATGTAGACGTCAGTCTTTCTCTCATCAAAGTATTATTAATAAAATGTTGTTATATATCGCGTTATCAATTCCTTAAGACAATTAAAACGCGATACACACCATCCCTTGGCAGACCTGCTCTTCTTCTTCTTCCGGTTTACCGACTACCCTCAACGTGATGATGATACACGCGGTGGTTGGCAGACTAACATGATCTGTTTAATCAAATACCATCTCGACTTCTCTGGGAAGCATTCAGTCGTGCTATTCTTTCACATATATCCACTACTGCCATGTACTCATTTATACAGCTGAGTGACATGCCGCAACGTGGAATTAAAGAAATTGGCTATGCTTCGACACGGTAGCAAGAGGTTTCCTAGCTATATTCTATCAATTGATAATCCATTGCTCTAACTACTATTCCACCGCGCCCCATGCTTATGCGTTAACAATCCCTTGGAAGAGCAAAATGACAATAGCAATAGTCGCAGTGCCGTGTTACCACAGGGGCAACTGGGACAAGTGTCCCAGGCCTCCGAGCTCCCAGGTCCCACCCATTTACACAAGAAATACCACGGGAAATCTAGTAAACTGATAACAAACAATTTATAATTCAACATATATAGGTATAGCTAGCCAACATTCAAATTATAACATTTCAAGACTTTCGTTGTAAGATATCATAAATAAGGAACCATAATTAAAATACCCCCAGAATGTTACACTCAATTGAAATGAACGAAAGGAAGTTCGTCTTGTTTCACCCAATTATCAGGTTGAATGAATAAATTATCCGTTTCAGTTACAAAAATGTGCACTCTGCACTGAGTTACACAAGCCTACCATCGGACAGTGATAGAGGCGTAGAGTGATTTCAACAGTTAATGGCATCAAATCCTCATTGATGAGCAGAGGAAAACCGTTCTTTGCTGACCTTTTTATCGACGTAGCGCACTCATACAGTGTTAATGTCGGAGCGTGCAGCAGAGATGCAAATTGCATGAGTTAGTTGCATAGTTTCCTCCAAGTCATACCGATAGGTGCCCACGAACTGCTCAACAACTTGCCTGAGATCTTATTAACATAAACCCTCCAATCTCGAACTGCAGGCATTGTGCAATGTATATGTTGATGCGGTCCGCCTTCACTCTTTTCGCAGCAATGGTTCGCACGGGGATTCCTAAAAGTGTTCTAACCAATCAGGGCGTAAAGCGCAAAATTGAATGACGTCAATTACGAACAGCTTAATTTGTCGATGATGGCACGTTTGCAGGTAAGGTTGAAATCGAGCATTAAATTCGGTGCCATCTGCATAGTCGTATTCTTGGACAGATGTCGATGAATGCCATGAAACAATGCAATGAAGAGTGCAACAGAGACCGCATTGATAACGTCCGACGTTGGATTATGAAGCTTTTTTGTTGTAGAAATACTGTGCATTGTTCTAGAACGTTTCACAAATGAAGGTGTGTTCGGTTGTCCCTCTCACTGTTCTGAAGTCATTGCGGATAAGCTTATCTACCGTAGTTCTCATTCGGGTCATGATGATATTGGAGAACATTTTGCTTGGAAAGGGATATAGAAGCAAAAACCCTTTCTTCCGTAAATTAATTATTCTCCCATCTATACAGCCATCAGGCGGTTCTTCCTTTTCCATATCTATACAAAGAGAGGGCTAGTCTGGAAAATTTCTGGTCCTGGAATTTTGTTGTTCTCCAAAGTGGCTATTGCATATCTAATCTATCTTTAAGTTCGTTGGTACAGACGTTTCTATTTCCAGGTTTCGTTCTGCAAGCTGGATGTCTGCTGGATGTAGTATGTCCGGTCTGTTTAGCACTTCATAGAAGTACTCTCTCCATCTTCGTTCTTGTTTCTCTTCATTGTCCAGCAGCCTTCCTTCTTTGTCATTGTAGTATATGTTTCCATAGATATTCTTAGATATACACATCTCTTGTGGGAAGCGACTGTTTCAGCCTTATTTTCAAGATCTTTTCAATGATTTTTATTGTCACTTCTAACATGTTTATTGAGCTCAGGGTATTGTATTCGCAGTGGTTTTTCAGTCTTTCAGACTTGGTTTGTCCTCTCACGATTTTCTGTTGTTTTCGTTCTTGTATGCGTTGCCAATGTCTCTTTAATGATTTGATAGTCTTTCTGGGTGTTTTCCCATTTCTCTTGTCCTTGATGCGAAAAGTCTGTTTCTTCTTCCAATGCTTCAAATATGATATGCAGATGAGCTTTGACGATTCTAGCTTGTGTTGCATCTTTCAGCAGGTATACATTTAATCATAATTGGACTGTTTGGTTATAGAAGCCTGGTCTCTGAGCTTCAGTTTGATTGATGTCAGAAGTAGATGATGCCAACTTTGGCGCCTCTTCTCAAACGGACATCCAGTAACAGTGGATGTCTTCGCAAACTTAGGACCGCGGGACAAATTTGGTTCGCGGTCAGTTCCCACTGGCCCGCTAGACCCATGTTAAAAATTGGAAATTGTCAAGAACAATAGAAAGAGGTCGTGTTTTATCAACTACAACATTGGAGCCGTTCTGGCGACATATACCATGCACTTGTGTGAGTTTCCTCCATGAAATTGGTAGGCCGGTCATTCAGCTAGAAGATACTAAGTTTCGTTCTGAGTTCAGCTTTGCATTACGACATTCATTTTTCGGACATTCAGACACGTTGAACATGCTGCTGCAGGGAAGATAAAAGTTGATTAGCGAGTGAAGTGATTTCCTTATCAGCTAATTATCTTAGTGAAACGATCCTCGGCCCACACTGATATCGTTGGGAAAGAAATGTGACCAAAAGTGATAAAGCAAAACAACATATTTTTTGGATATAGGGAGAGACCGGATAAAAACAGCAAACTTTTTTCCATATCATTCTTAGGTTGGTAGTTTTTGATCGGAGTGAGCAATTCGTATGGGTGGGTCCATTATTTGT
The DNA here is from genome assembly GCA_020002185.1 of Paraescarpia echinospica. Taxonomy (NCBI): domain Eukaryota; kingdom Metazoa; phylum Annelida; class Polychaeta; order Sabellida; family Siboglinidae; genus Paraescarpia; species Paraescarpia echinospica. The sequence continues at coordinate 47,218,666 of CM034538.1, read as the reverse complement.
TAACCTCTTAACAACCAAAATATGCCGCTTTACTACATTTCTCCACTGAATATGGAGACAATCGGGTTAACTTCACAAAACGTTTTCCAGACAATTGTTTGGGGTAGTCCCTTATTGTTTATTCCCAGTCAATTAAGATATGTCAGTTTACCACAATTTTCCATTGGATATGGGTACATACTGACTAACACCACGAACAGTTTTTCTCCGATCCCTTATTAATGTATGCTATTAGCTTTTACTTTTGATCAGATTAAACAATTTAGGGGGGTCCATAATTTAAGACATAAACATATGGTTGGGTCAATAAGTTAAAACATATACGTTCTATGTTTCCCATGCTATTTCCTAACCTTTGCTGGAGACTGCAGACTTCCTACTGCACTTCTGTTCAACCGTGGACAGCTGGCAAAGACATGAACGTGTCTTTTCCCAGAACATGACCGATGCCGTTATCATTAAGATGAGTACAGTTATTGCCTGTACCTAAAGCTATTCAAATGTAGGTAGCTTGGCCAAAAATGATAATCTCATGAATACTAACGATCGGAAGCACCGCGTCCACAGTGCGTATCAAACATTGCGTCTCCATGGCATTCTGCACATCTTCCTCGAGGTTACATTGTACTATGCAAAAGTAGCATCTATTGACGACCACTGTGGAGCCTGATGTGCCAAATAATTCCTTTCAACATGATGATCGTGGATATTTGCAATCGTAATGGAGAGAAATGTAAATAGTTCCTCTCTGTTGGTGACATCACGATGGAAGTATTTCCAGTTTATTGGCACGTTTTCTTCGCAGGTTACCTTTCACCGAGTCCCTTCTCTCGTGTGTATTATTTGATGCAGCTGACGAGGTACGTGTCCCAGACGACGTTAATACGGTTTGACTTAACTAAGTGCTTCATGATGTGAGGAACAACAACAGTCATCAAACGTGGTGATGTTGTTTGTGGAAAGGATATGGAAAGCAGGGCGGGTATGAATGATTTTCTTGTCTGAAAAATGCACTCACGTTAACGTTTGTTTGCTACAAGACGATGTATAAACGAGAGACACCTGTCACATAATTCATCAGCAGTGACATCTTTCCCGACTGTTTGGTGTAGGACATTTGTAGAAGACCAGTGAGTTCTTCTTTAATGGGACATGGATGGAGTGTGTGATGTCGACAATCACTGATTTATTATTCTTGTTGTACCAATCTTTGCCCAGTGATTCGTACAGTGTTTACCACAAAAAGCCTTCTTCGTGATGCTTGCTATCTTCTACTCCGGGAATGTACGTTTTCTCAAACTCTGAAAATTCAGGCCCATGAACCTATCTAAAATGTGCTGAATTCGATTTAAAATTGAAATCGATTTGTTCAAAGAAGTAGCAAAACTATGGTTCTTTTATCCGGTTTATCACATATCCCTTATACAAATTTAGTAAAACAGTATTTATTGGTTCAGTGGGGGTGAACAATTATGGACCCCAGACAAATTTGCTGACACCGATAACAAATTGAAACTGTATTGCTCAAGGAAGCAGCATAAGTATGGCGTTTTAGCCGGCTGTTTCCTTATCCCATGGAAAACTGTAGAAACACGGCATATATTGGTTCAATGGGGCGGGAGGTATTTGAGAACGTATGAACCAACCCACACATCTGCTGACTCCAATAAAACGTGACATATCAGTGTTGCAGGAAACCGCCAAAAATGTGCATTTGTCCAGTATTTCACATAACTCATGGGAAAGTGTAATAAATCGGCATAGGTATATGGATTCGATTGAGGGTGTGTGTGTGTGTGTGTGTGTGTGTGTGTGTGTGTGTGTGTGTGTGTGTGTGTGTGTGTGTGTGTGTGTGTGTGTGTGTGTGTGTGTGTGTGTGTGTGTGTGTGACAAATTATGGACCCACCCAAAGCATTTGCTAACTCTGTGATCAAACATTGAAATCGTGTTGTTCATGGAAGCAGCAAAAGTTCGTGCTTATATCCGGTATGTCCCATATAATCCCATGGCAACATTTTGTAAAATGGCATATATTGGTTCATTGTGAAGTAAAGAAATTATGGACCTACACAAACAATTTACTGACTCCGATCAAAACATAAAATAATATTGTTTAAGGAAGCAAAAACATGTTTGGCTCTTTTATCCCCTCTATACCATATAACATGGAAAATATAGTAAAGCGACGGAAAAGTAGGTGGTCAGTGACCACCGTGTCAGCATATATTTTCAACACTGTCATGGTCCTTCCCAAAAAATTGCTGAATCCGATAAAAAAAGTGAAATCGTAAAGGAAACAGCAAAAACATTGGTACTGTTATCCGGTCTGTCCCCATCAAGTTACTATGCTCCCTGACTAATTGTCTTATGTTGACATATGGCGCTCATTTTAAAATACTTGGTGGTTGTTAGTCATGGTATTTATATGGCTGAATTTAAAATGAACTTCATACAATACTCACAACTGGTTAACGATATTACTAAATGGTGGACATTTAAAAAATGACGATGTTAGCATTTCTGATCCCTTATAGCCCACGGGAAATTATATCATGAAACAGTCCTTCTGACTACAATCTGACCGCATGTTGTCTCATCAATAATTTTGATCTTTTATAATTCTTAACATATAAACACATAATTAAAGTTGAGTTAGTCGAGGTTTTATGTTATATGTATGAGCAGCTGTGAGACAGAGTCGCAGTAGCGCAGCGGTAAGAGCTTCGGACTCTCGACTGAGAGAACTCGAGTTCGAATCCGGTGCGGCGGCGTCGAACCTTGGGCACGTTCGTTTACTCTACATCGCTTCAGTTCACTCAGCTGTATTAATGAGTACCTGGCAATAGACAGTGGTGGGTAGTTGTGTACCAATAGTCATCACGCATTAATTGCAGCGTGGGTGAATGCATCCCGGAGAAGTCGAGATGGTGACAAGCCATCGTACTACTTTCTATTGACATACAAGGCACCATATTCCAATATATTCGGCTTTCTGGACGAATTCGAAGATCTCGTAACATCACTTGCGATCATTCCAGGACGACTGTTGATATTGGGCGATTTCAATTTTCACTTCGACGACGCACTATCGCCGGGAGTAACTCGAATAACGAACATTCTGGCATCGACAGTACTCGTTCGGCATGTGACTGGTCCTACGCACCGTTATTTCCCGGAAAGAAGATACCATCCTCACATATCCCGCTGCTGTCCTACCTAACACCACACAATAACATTTTCTATTGAAGGAGACGCGCTACGCCTACCAACCAACAAGTGGCGAGGGCGTGACTACCGTCATGTAGACCTGAATATCTTCACAGCTGACCTTCACGCCGCATTAACCTCACACGATGACAATAACAGTGATAGCGTCGACGATCTCCTATAACAGTATCAACATTCCGTCTCTGTCACACTCGACATTCATGCTCCAGTTGTGTCGCGAACTCGAAGATCAAAGAAAAGCCAGCCATGGTTTGATGACTAAACATTAGGTTTAAGGCGAAAGCGACGAGCACTTGAGAGTAAATGGCGCCTAACCGGACACGAAATCAACGCAGATCTACTTGTCGCAAATAAACAACGTTAAACAGCATGTCCGAAACGCGAAAATCGCCTATTACGGTGCAGCACTGAACAACGCTGACGCAAAAACAACATTCCAAGTGTTACATTCACTAACCAAATGCAGTGACCAGAAAGTACTTGATCGCGAGAATGATGAATCAATGTATCGTGCCTTGCCGAGTTCTTTGAAGGAAAGAAAAAAAGTCGTCGATATTACGCGTGCGAAAGTGACAACAGAATCTATCGTGATGCCTCTCCTACCTGCTGCTCCACCTGTATTGCAAGGTCTAAACAATCTCCGTTCTCTGAAGAGCTGCAAACGATCATCATGTCCACTTGATGTGCTACCTACATGGCTACTTAACACTACTTTAACCGTTACGCTACCCACACTCGTCAACATTGTAACTGCGTCACTAAACACAGAAGTGTTTCCTAATGAACTGAAAAAGCTGCCCTAGTGCACCGTTACTGAAGAAAGCCTCACTTGACCAGAACGAACTGGAGAACTATCGTCCCATCTTCTACCTCGCTTTCGTAGGAAAGTTGATCGAGCCAGACGTCCTCAAACGCCTGAATCTGTACATGGCAACGAAAAAGCTGCATGATGAAATGCAGTCGGCTTATAGACAACATCATTCTACAGAAACAGCTCTGATGAAAGTACAACATGACATCGTGCGCAACCTTGATTCGGGACGTAGTGTCATGCTGGGTCTTCTTGACACGAGTGCAGCATTCGACACGATTAACATTGATGAATTGTTGAACACTCTGGTTTCACAATTCAACATCGGCGGTACGGCACTTGACTAGTTTAGATCATAGTTGACCGGCATATGTCAGTGTGTCATGATTGGTTCGTCTTCTTCGAACGAATTCCCCATCTACCACGGTGTACCTCAGGGTTCAGTACTTGGACCAGTGATGTTCAACGCATATACGACACCCATTGCTGACTGTCAAGAACCGTCAGGTGAAACGGCCTTGCTAATAAATATCCGGGTTATGAGATATATCAGAAGGGAAGTAGTTATATATATTTAATGAATTATCCAAATTTATTGACCCATCTTCCAAACAACAAAACAAAATACAGCAATTCTTCAAGGAAGACTCGTCAGCCTCCTTAACCTCTTATCATACAAAGTCTTACGTACATACATCTCTATCATAACATTTCATAGGTACACAAGGATTTACCAGTTCTTCAATCCTATGCTATTTCATCAAGATTCTATAACATAATCGCCATATAGGCACAAAAGTTCAACACCCTACGGCTGTCTGCGTGGCACTCACAATGTAGAGATGCGAGAACATAATGTTTATAATGAACGATACCACATTTCGTCATCACCGTCAACTTGAGGATAATTTGTCTCTCAGCAGTCGAGCGAAGTAGTTCTCACTCCGTTCGTCGGGAATTCCCGCTTCGGGTGTGAATTCTCCATTGTCTCGTAATCCGTCTACTCTCGCACTGTTGTTACACGATATGTTACTCGGCGTCTACCGCCCTCGAGTGCACTTTGTCAGACTTCACCCCGCCCCGACACTACAATAAATGATAACTATACTAACACAAATATTCTCATTCCTTGGTGTGTAAGCTGCACCCTTCATATTACATGTTTTTTTCCATCGACACCACATACAATCATAGTACCTACATACAAACATGTGTAGCTAATGTTCGCCATAGATATATACATGTCCGGACTCAATATCCCATTAGTAATAACAACCCCACCACCCTACATATTCTAAGTCCCAACAAACTATACACCAATGACCATTATCTGTGACACCGTAATACAACCTATGTTCGCTTCTTGTTATTATCTAACATTCACATAACAGAGCGATGATTCGCCACCCCGCATAAATCTCGAGATACCAGTATCATTACGCTGACCATATTTATTTATTATTGACCACATCCTTTGGCACAATTATAACAATGTAAAAACCTGATGTTTAAGCCAATACCTCTAATCTAACATTCACTCATAATATATATATTCCACATACCTCCGGTATTTCTTCTACTCTATATATGCATTGAGAAATTCAACGTCAAAGCCACCACTGGGTATAAAGACTTCGTGTTTGCCAACCGCACCGTAATGGGTTCTCTCCACAGAAGAGACCAGATTACATGTCTTTTGCTCTGACGGGTTCTGGACTCGTCTGTTCTATCCTACCTTGAAACCTCAGTACCTCCACCCTATACCTAGCATCAGTCATGTGATCCCTGCTGATGCTGACGCCATTGTAACAATCTCAACACCATCCAATAGGTGATACTCTAAATCAACAAGTATAAAATCTTAATTATAACGACATCACTATACGCCGTAATATTATTCCATTTAACCTTATGTCCGTATCACCATAATCTATTCATATGGAACGGCCAATCATGTTATAAATATTACACGTTGTATTCGGCAATCCTCCCTGTCTACCCTAACTATAATGATATTTGCCCGGTTCTTTAAAATCTGACCTTAGGCCACCACTCCAGTTCCTTCACAGTATTGCATAACCACTGGAAAGCCATCAATGGCCTACAGGGCAACCCTAACAAGAGTCAGCCAACCATAGCTTTACATTGTAACCCTAAATGCAGTCTTGCACAGACGCTACCAACCTATGTTAAGTTCTAAAAATCACAATCTTGACACTGACATCTGCAAGAAACATCATGTGCTTTACCACCGATTCGCTGATGACATCCAACTATATGTCAGCTATAACCTTATGGTGTCTGACGAACTGGAAAACGCTAAACAGCTGCTCATTCAGTGCATCGCCGAGATTAGAGCCTGGATACTGATGCATCAACGTACATAAACTCAACAATGACAAAACTGAGTTTATAGTGCTGAAGTCACCGCACAATCTACGTGTTTATGGCAGCCCCAGCTTGGAACTACATGGACTTTCCTTGCAATCAACAGATGCAGCGAGAAATCTAGGCTGCTACTTCGACCGACACATGCAGTTAGACCGCCTCGTCTCCAGCTACTGTTCTTCGGCCTACTACCATCTACGCCTCATCGGCAGAATTCGTCACCTGCTGACGCAAGACACGTGCCATGCTGCAGTACGCTGTCTTGTGCTAAGTCGGCTCGACTACTGCAATGCTCTACTCGGTGGATTGAACAATGGATAGACTAGCCGACTTCAACGAGTACAGAACTCGGCCGCTCGCCTCATCAACCACGTCAGACGGCGAGATCATAACAATTATCACGCCGATTCTACAATCACTACATTGGCTGCCGTTCAGAATGAGAATCACCTTCAAGATATGTACTTACATATTTAAGATCCTGCATGGCTTAGCCCCGGACTACCTCAACTGTGCGATAGTTCGCAACGCGCCCACACGTGCATTGCGATCGGCGAATGACGCAACGCTTCTCGCAGTGACGGTGTCTAAGAGAACTATCGGACGGGGCAGTTTTGCAGTGACAGGCCCACATATGTGGAATAGCTTGCCAAACTGTGTGCGAACGGTTGGAACATTGGCGGCTTTCCGGAAACAACTTAAAACCCACCCATTTCGCCTGCACTTACATGACGCAAGCCCTGCTGCCACGTCTAAATGACACTGGTTTCTATTTCATAGTATTGATTGGTTTTTAATTTCATTGTTTTAAGTTATATTTTTAAACTCAATTTTTTATCTTAGCTTATTTATTTAATTAATTTATATTTTAGCATTTAGATAACACATCATTTTAATATGTGAAGCGCTTTGATTGGTATTTACTTACTTAAAAAGCGCTATATTAAGAAACGGAATTATTATTATGGTGTTCGAGAGAAGGGAGTAAAGTGTAAAGCGCTTTGAGCAGTCCTGAGGACTGGATACTGCGCTATATAAGACGTTATCTTTTTTACATCGGCTGCAGAACTTTTCGACACGATACATAAATGATCGCCGTCTTGTTTTCTTTACCAAAATCATCCACTACCAAAAATGGTGGACATCGAATTCCTCATACTGGAAAACATGTAACACGACATTTCAGTCATGTTTGTAGGCTGTATGGTCTCTGGTAAATTGTTTGTGGAGGCCAACTTGGATGATCACACTATTCTCAATGTCCCTAAGGATACGGATACTTTTATTTGTGTCAAAAGCAAAAAACTTAATTAATATTGAAAAAGAATATAAACTATACAGACGTACATACACACTGTACAATATATATATATATATATATATATATATATATATATATATATATATATATATACATACAATAACACAAATAAATAATTTACAAAATAATACATTTAGCAACAATGATAAAGAAAGCAAAATATTGCTGTGGAACGGGATAGTCGTACTAAGATAAGACCATCCACCTCATGTGTGTGTATATATATATATATATATACATATATACATATATAAACACACACACACACACACACACACACACACACACACACACACACACACACACACACACACACACACACACACACACACACACACACACACACACACATATAATTGTGTGTGTCTGTATGTATGAGTGTTTGTGTACGTTACGTTGGTAGCCGGATTACAATTGTGAATGCCACTATGTCTTATTGCACGCATTTACTTTTTTTAAATAAAATAAATAAAAATTATTGTTTACATACTGTTAAGCAACTCACGATAATACAATTTTGAATGCATTTTTTCTTGATTCAGTACGATGTACTGGAGTACATATTACAGTGTCGAGGCGGCGGCCATGGATGGACGTCAACACCGCTCTCTGATCAGCAATGAACAAGAAATTATTCGTCTAGCCATTGACTCAAAAGGTATGTTGTATTATGTGATTATTCAACCAAGTATATGTTACGTATGCTTTATACAATGGCTCCAATAAACAAATGCGTAATACGGACAGAAAAAGATAGCCCACGTGGACAAACTGTTGCGAGGCTAGCATCACACGATCGAGACGACATTCTAGCCTTATTCTTTGCCAGATCCCATGTTTGTGACATGGCGGGGAAACGCGCAGCGACACATTTTTTAAGACAACATAGAAGAGTTCTGGTGGATGAAGGTGGTATAAATTCGGTTACAGAGAAAGATAAGTTTCTAACAATGTGCCGAAGACAGTTAATGTTAGATTGCATCTGCGTAACACCCTAATCGATGAGACATTGCATATCATCAAGAAACAACTAGCGAAGGACATGACACTGAAACAACAGACAGAATCAAAATGTGGTTGACATTTTGGAGCTGTAGAAGTTCATTGTCACAACGACATACTTCAGTTTCAGGATAAGATTTACCAACATATGTTTGACACCGCGATAGGAAGCCCAGTGTCATCAGTGATAGCCAATCTATTTATGGAATGGCTGGAACATCAAGCCATCGTCACAGCTCCAGTGGCATGTCAGCCCAGACTATGGAAGGGATACGTGGGTGACGTAACGGAAGTCGCGAGGAAGGATCACCTAAACGCCAGTGAGGCAACAGGCAACATCAAGATCACGTATGAAGAAAAGAGTGAGGGGTCGCTACCATTCCTATACACACTGATGATACGGAAAAAGGATGCAACAGTCAAATTTCTAGTGTATCGGAAGAAGATACACACCGACCGTTATCTGAACTTTAGTTCACACCATCTGCTACATCGGAAACTGGGTGTCTTTGAAACATTACTGAACAGATGCAACAACATTGTAACTGAGCCAGAGGATGTGGAACACATCACCAAGGCACTACAGCAGTGCGGGTACCCAAGTTGGACCACAAAGAAGATGAGGGAACAACAACAAGGCTACATGGGAAAGGCCAATGATATGAAGAACACAGACAAGTCCAGAGGCACGGCCACTTTACCATATATGTCCAAGGAGTGGCAAATAGTCAGATTAACTATGTATTTTTGCTGGCTTTTGTTGTTGAGATTAGCAAACCTATACATTTTAGGAAACGTCTTGGCATGAGGAACCCAAAACAGTTGTTTCCATTTGCCCATAAGCACGTAAGGTGGCCATGTTGAATTTTCGGAAATGGCCGCCAAAATAATGTTTCCCATATCTTATCTGCGTCATATAATTTGCGTCTATATAGGTTCTAGAGATCAAATATTTCAAATGTTTCACATTTGGACTTCTCCGACATTAATGTTGGTCATTTTTAAAGATGGCGGTCATTAATACAAATGTCGTGATATCTTAACAACTACGTCACATAGAGCTATAAAATTTAAGTTTTTTACACAGCTGTTGTAATGAAATATAGCGCGTTTGGCGACTGGCGAATTGGGAAGAGTTAGGCATTGGTGACATCAGGCTTTCTATCACAATGGCGCTGTCCGTGCACGTTAAATAATGTGCCTTCAACAATGTTATTCTAGTAAACTGCTGGCATAATATTCTTGATTGTAGGTGCTAATGGTTAGTTTTTATTAAGTCGTATAGATGCATAGGCCCAATAAGATGTATTCTGTTTCGGATTAATATATCCGGGTATTGCACTAATACACCTGGGCAACGCCGGGTTACCCATCTCATTTCTTACATTGCCCAGTATCCAATCTGTGCGGGTGTTCAAAGTGCTTTACACATCACCTCCTGACAGACTTACTGATTCGAACACTGATTCGACTTCTCAGAAAAAATAATTACATACATTCGGCACGTCGCCTGTCAATTATGACACAATATAATTTTTATTTTAACGAAATCGTTTGTATAATATTCAATATTGCATACATGGCGAATGGACTCGACACAATCATTAACTTTACAGCAGTGTGATATCATTGTATTTTCTATAAAAAACGTGCCCCTTAAAACATATCACCTATACTACTGGATTGATATGGGTGGTGTTTTATAGGCAAGCGAGTCTACTGGTCTACCTACCGTTCCATAATTGAATCTGTGGCATTTGATGGCAGCGACAGGAAAGTGATTACAAGAAGTTCAAATCGGTGGCAATTCAGAGGAATTATATTCGTCGGAGAGACGTTGTACTACCATGGTGGCAGGTAAAACGCTTGATTTTTACACTATTGTGAAATCACGAGCCTCTGACATTAATATTTAATCATTAACAATTTGGTAAAAGTTCGATTTTAAACGAGGGAGGGGGTGAGGGAGAGAGTGCTTATTCGTGTGTGTGTGTTTGTGTGTGTGTGTGTGTGTGTGTGTGTGTGTGTGTGTGTGTGTGTGTGTGTGTGTGTGTGTGTGTGTGTGTGTGTGTGTGTGTGTGTGTGCGAGCGCGTGCGTGTGTGTGTATCTTCTTGAAAACTGTGCCCTTTTGGGATATCGCTCCCACGTGGAAATTCAATAAAAACGTCCTATGCCTATGTTTTTCGGGAGAGACTGTATTAGCCGTTGGTCCCTTCTATTTGGTGTCTATGCCAGGGGATGTAAAATATCCGACGCATGTCATAATTGTGTAACCTGCCGTGTTGGATGTGGTGAGACAGACATTAGGTGACTGTTTATGTTCTACTTCCTTAATTGCAGGCACGTCTGGAGATTAAATGTGTCTGAAACAACGCCTACACCTCAGAAAGTTGGGCCAGACTTCATCTCCCTGGATGACAATCTAGGAGGATACAGCAGCCAAGATTACACCTACAGTAAGTATTATTTAGTATCAACTGACAGGTTTTATAGTATTATATTGTCAGTGCCGTGTCTCGTCGGTGTCAAATGTATTCGATTTTTAGAGTTTGGAAAGTACCTTCTTGGGGAACCGAATCGAACTGAATGCATATTTCGTATCAGTATTATTTGCATTAGAATCGAATGGAGCATACTTCATTTACTCAGTTAGTTAGCGTTCTGCAGTTTGTTTAATTCCTGTTTTCGCTTATTTTTTAAAACATATAATTTACTAAATGAATCATCTTAGCGTTAAAGACAACCATTGTATCCCGTGAAAATTCAAAAGTCATTATGCCCGCATGAAATGTTCACATACTGTAAAGAAATCTAAGTATTATTGGAATGTCAACAAAACATCATTGGTTACCATACAAAATGCTGACCCACGCGGCATAAAGTGAATTGGAGAATGAATCGACGACGTTCATAAAAAACAAACAGTACAATTAATACATTATATTCTACCAAAATGTCACCGATATCAATACATTCATTATTCATTCAGTTGAACTTCATAAGTTAAGATTTCAATATTTCTTCTACACAGTACCAATAACGATTTTATCAAATCATAACAGTAACGCTTCTGACTATATAAATGCAAGAAAATCAGGCAAGAATAGGAAAGAATGCAGAATATATTAGCAAAAAATATTGACTATTGCCTATCGATTTTGAGATTGACCAACCATTTTGTCATTTTCACCTCCAGATACACAGAGGAACTTATATAAACTTTGATTGACTGTCTTACTGATAATTTGATGTGAATGGAAGCAAGTACAACATATTGCTGTGGGACGGGAATGTCACACTAAGATAAGACCATCCACCTCATGTATATACACATACAAAATATATATGCATATATATATATTATATATGTAATATATACATATGTATACACACACACACACACACACACACACACACACACACACACACACACACACACACACACACACACACACACACACACACACACACACACACACACATATAATTGTGTGTGTCTGTATGTATGATTGTTTGTTGGTAGCCGGATTACAATTGTGAATGCCACTATGTCTTATTGCACGCATTTACTTCTAAACTTTGAAACTATCTGCAAATAAAACGGACCTAATTATTATTAGCACAACCAACAACGAACTAGTGTTATCAACCACTTTGTGGTTAAATCATTTGGTTGTGATACATCATCATTACATACTTTTCGCCGGTATATTTCTTAAGTAGGCAAATCATGTTTCCGAATTCGGCGTCACTTATTTCTATGTATTGGTACCTTAGTGACATATTTCTGGGACATGGGGAGACCGGATAAAAGTACCAACGTTTTCCCACAGCTTCCTTAGGTTGGTAGCTTTAACTTTTTTGATCGGAGTCAGCAATTATTTTGGGTGGGTCCATTATTTTTCACCCCCTATCCAAAAAGTCTGCCATATTACTACATTTCTCCATTGGATATAGACACATGCGAGTAACGTCACCAAGCATTTTTCTCTGCTTCCTTTTGTTATTAAATTTAACTTTTGGATCGGAGTCAGAACATTGTTTGGGTGGGTCTACAAATTTTCACCCCTTATCAACCAAAATCTGCAGTTTTATCATATTTTTCTATTGGATATGGATACAATCAGTTTATTTTCACCAAATGTTTTTCTTTGCATACTTTGGTTATTAGCCTTAGCTTTTTGAACGAATCAGAACGTTTCTTGAGTGGGTCCATTATTTTTCACCTCTAAGCAATTAAGAGATCGGCCGTTTTACAACATTTCTCCATTGAATATATGGGTACAGACTGACTTACATCACGAATAATGTAATCTGATTTCGTTGGTAATAGCTTTGACTTTCATTAATTTTTATGTATGGATCCATATTCCCCCCACCCCCACCCCTTGTGTCAAGACTACAGTTTTGTTTGATTGGAATTCGCCATATTTCATTACAGCATGCCATATATGTACATATATTTTTGGAAACGGAAAGACGAAAACGTGTAGATTTAATTTGTAGTTCTTCGCCATTTCTTTAGTTTGCCATATAATACAGCTTTGTATCATAACTTAATAAGAAATTATGGGTTTTACAGCAATTGCGTCACTATCCAATCTGCCCACAGGGTGTCATGGTAGATCCTTCACGTCCCATGTCCACCCCGAGACATCTGCAATGGGTGTCTGCTAATGGACCAGTGTACTGGTCAACCAGATAATGCAGTGCGCTTTGAATGCTGCTACAAAGCATCATGGGTGGTGGAATATCTTCATGGTATTATTCTTTTGGCAGCACAACTTTCTCATTGGCTCGATAACGGAGACCAGATTGCTACTCTAGCCACAGAGTTCAACGGTGAAGTGTTCGAAGGATTTGGAACTGTCGCGAATCCAGATCCAAATGGATGTATGGATTCTGTGCCATGTAAATGAATGCTTCAGTTACTTCATTCTAGATGTTTCATGCTGTCTCCCAACTATTGCCGAAAAATGCTGACGTAAGTCGTATTGCACCTCGGCTAAATAGCGGATACTGACAAGGACGTCGACTTGTGGTTTCTCAGAGCATGACAGATGCCGTTACCATTATGATGAATACAGTTATTGCATGTCCCAAAAGCTTTCCGAATGTATGCAGCTGAAGAAAAATAGATCATACATCTTAATTATCTGAAGCACAAGGACACCCTTGTCCACAGTGCGTATCAAATAGGGTGTCGGTCCCCTTTCCAAAATATTCTGCACATGGATCAGCAGTTGCGAGTCAGTTTCCTTGATGTCACACTGTGGCATATCATAGTTGCACATACTGACGATCACAGAGGTGCCTGATGTGGCAAACACTTCCTTTCAACCGTGGTAGTGGAGATTTGGTGGAGATAAATGCAAATAGCACATGTTCCTTGGTGACATCGAGATGGAAGTATATCCAGTTTATTGGAAGTACCTATTTTCCCAGGTTACCTTCCTCCGAGTCTTGTTACCACGCTACTCTCTCGTGGATTACTTAATGCTGCTGGGGAGGTCCGTGTCCCATACACTGTCAATACTGTTGGAGTTAACTACCTAAGTGCTTCATGATGTGAGGAATAACAACAGTGTCTGTATACTTATCAAACGTGGTGATGTTGGATGCGGAAAGGAGGTGCGAAGGAGGGAGGGTATGGATGTGTTTCTTGTCTGAAAAATGCACACATGTAAAGGTTCTTTACGATGTATAACCGGGAGAATAGGGTCAATCAATTCTTTAGTTTTGACATCTTTTCTGCCTGCTTTGTTTTGGACTGTGGCATAGGACATTTGTAGAGGGCGAGTGAGCTCTTCTTTAATGGGACATGAATGGAGTGCATGATATCAACGATCGTCAATTTATCATTGTTGTCATACTAATGTTTGACCAGTGCATCGATCGCACGGGCGGTGTCTATATTATAAAACAGTTCGTTCTCCGACAGTTTTGCATGTATCGGGCTGAAAAGTTGCATGTTATCTAGCGGGCCCATTGAGATGGTTCGTAGATTTAGACATTTTTGAAATTCGTCCGAGGGGGAGGTGGAGAACTTGAGGGGCTCAATATCTCGAAAGGCTGTACGTTGGGTTCCTGCAGCGAAATTTAATGTGTATATCATCGTAAAGATAATTACCAGTATGCCATCTACAAATATGTCGCAGGATGTATCCAGACATTTTGAATAGTTTTTAAGTTATTGACGTTTGAAAATCCTCAGCCCTTAACATGCACCAGATCTACCTGTCGTTGGTCACGTCCGCATACTTACAAGTAGCACCCTCTTTCGCATTTCACATAGTATTTCCTACATGGAGCTGTCATTTTGTTATTTAGCGTCGAAATTATCGCCCGTCAAGTTAGTGTATTATAAAAAAGTGACTGTCAAAAGTTATATTGGATAACTAGGAATACGACATATCTATATTATAAAACAGTTCGTTCTCTGTTTGTTTGTGCACCCACATCTCCATTAGTTTTGTATGCATCGGGCTGATATTTCAACCCGACATCCGCAATTGCTGGCTACATCAGTTAGACGGGTGAGCGATTGAGATTTCTGGCATAAGGTTGTCCTAACAACTCGACTAGTGACCAGTTACCATTTGGGATGGGTTTGGGGTGTCTGGTACATATGACTGCCTTTCCCCCCGGGCAACGCCGGGTAACTCAGCTAGTTTACCATAAAGAAGTTTTCCTCGTGATGCTGGTTTTCGTCAACTTCGGGAAGGTATTCTTTCAAAATGTGCTGACTTCGATTCAAAAGTGAAAGCATATTGTTCAAGGAAATAGCAAAAATGGGGTGTTTATTTTCGGTTTGTTACATATTCCATGAAACAAATTTAGTAAAACGGCATTCATCATTTCAGTTGTGGTGAACAATTGTGAACCCCCAAATTTGTACTGACACTGATCAAAAAGTGAAATGCTATTATTGAAGGAGCAACAGAAATGTGGTGCTTTAAATTTACCCGGCTTTTCACTTTCCTTGAAAAAAATTAAACGGCATATATCGGTTCAGTGGGGGTGAAAATGTATGTATCCACCTAATAATGTTCTGACGACAATAAAAAAAATGAAATATTAGTATTACGGGGAAACAGCCACAATTTTTACATTTGTTCGGTCTGTAACATATGTCATTGGAAAGTGTAACAAAACGGCATAGGGCTAAGGGTTCAACGGTCGGTTTCATTTTTTGGTCGGTGTTGAGAAATTACGGACCCACACAAACATATCTGCTAATTCTGATCAAACATTGTAATCGTGTTTTTCAAGGAAGCAACAAAAACAAGTTGGTGCTTTTATTTGGTGCCCCATATACTGTAGTAAAACGGCATATTTCTGTCCAGTAAGGGGTAAAACATGATGGACACACCCACACAATTTGCTAACTCCAATCTCAAAGTGAAATATTATTGTTTAATGAAGCAACATAAAACATTTGGCACATTTATCTGGTCTGTACAACATCCCCTGGAACAATATAGTTACAAGGCATATATTTGTTTAGGGGGGGGGTTGAAAACTTATTGACCCACCCAAAACAATTGCTTACTCCTCAAATCAAAAAAGTGAAATCTTATTGTTCAAGGAAGCACCAAAAAATGTGGTGCTTTTATTCGGTCTGTCCCCATCAAGTTGCAGGGATTTCCTTGGAGCTCGGAAACGCGTCAATGACGCGTTGTACGCTGGAATGCCGCATACATTTTTGCAGCATTTGCCCAAAAGACGCATAACAAAACGTGTCTGAGAAATTTGAGAAAATGGGGGGGCTCTTTTGTAGAATCTGGGGCTACCTCGATTTTGCCATTATTAACTATAGTTTTGCCTAAATTTGACTCGTCGATGCGATAATGAAATCATTCCACATGAGCGTAGCCATATTTACGCTATAAAAATATTGCGTCTTAGACTTTAGAGCATTTGCCTGATTTGGATGCCCAAATAGCGCTCCGGTTTGCTCCAGTCTGCGCCCGAACACAGACAACGGCCGCGTGAACAAAAAAACAGATTAATGGACACTGAGAACAGTTTAATCAATACCTCTGTGCCTTGCCTACCCCTTGCCTGTCATTGAAAGTGTTTCGAAGCTTTAATCGAGCACCATAAAGAGAGTTTGTTGCCGCCGACACCATATTATTACCCATCGTCAACTTTGAACTCTTGCCGAACAACAACTCCGTTCATATCTATATACAGTAATATCCATCTATACATGTACACTACATGCACATTTTAACATTCATGTATTTTGCTAAATATTACTACTGGAGTACATTATAAACGAAAAATAAACATTTTAAAAGCATATTTGCAATCATGCCACCGTCACCAAGGCTCTCAAATAGTACATTCATTACAAATGCCCCCGTCACCTTGGGTCATAAACTTTGGAAAAAAGACAATGCTATGTTCTAGTCTTACACGCAATAGTCTTGCTGTATAGTATAATTTGATTGGGTGATTTTCACACAATTTATAGTCTACTTTCCTCTCAAAAGATTGCAACGATGCAATGAGACAACAGACTGAGTGAGGCTATTCCATACATATGTTCATCGGTGTATCGATGAGTTTTTAATGTTTAATCAACATGGTTCTTTGAAATTTTTAGTTGGTGCTCTCTCGTATGTGAATCGTTGTCACTCAGTGTCACAAACTGCTGCGTCGTATTTCTCAGGTGGGCCCTCCCTAACCTTGGAGTAGTAGACTGTAGTAGCATGACCAGTCCACGAAAAATGGGGCACACCTATCCAGAATGTATCTAGTTTTGTAACATTACAGATCTTGAAAAAAACTTGAACATTTCTGAGCACTTGGATATTCATAGTTATATATTTTGTACCCAGAAATACGTCGCGTAGGCAGTCCTGAATATAATTCAAAACAAGTTAAATAGCATAATTACATGCCTAATATTAAAGGAATGTAATGTTTACATTTGCCAGGTTATCTAAGCGATCATACTATCATGCAAATTAATAAAAAAAAAATTAATCAACTGATTTGGGGCACATCAAATTTCAAAAAGGAACATAATTCTATCTATGATGTGCCCAAAGGGCACATGCATGTCTTTTTCCAGATCGATCCCTGAAGTTGCAAAGGTACCTGGCTATAATAGTCCAGCGGGTAGGTGCAGAAAAAACTTAATTGTGCACTTTTTTGATAAAATAAACACATTTGTTAAAATGGCTGCCAAATTCAATTTCTCTATACATCTTAATAACTGCGTCACATAGAGCTATAATTTGTGTGTCTAGATATAGGTATTAGGGGGTCATAGATTTCAAATTATTTACTTTTGGACTTCTCAGACATTCACATCCGCCACGTTTAAAGATGACGGTCGTCCGTACAAATGTAGTGATATCTTAACAACTACGTACGTAGATCCATAAAGTTTATATTTTTAAATAGCTTGGTGGATAGGGATTTTAACAAATGTAATGTTTGCCCTTCGTGGACATGCCTATTATTTCCATATCTTAAGACCACATCTGCCCAGTCCAGTAGACTTCGGCTGGACACAAAAGGGGTACGGGCCTAAATGGAGGTGCAGTAGATGTGGAGTGGCACACCTTATCGTGTGATCATCAAATGTGGCTACACGAAAGGCTGCAGAGGAGAGTGTCGGTGTTTAACAGTCGACATGCGCAGCACAATACTGTGCAAATAGTGCAGGTGTCAGCATGATGTGTGAAATGTTTGAGAATCCTTGCTGTGGAGTTAGGGGGTATGCATCATTATCGTAAATAACCTAAAGTGTGGAGTGGCTGTGCCCGTTTTAGAGAATATTTAAGCAATGCCGTTAACATAGCCGCATCCACAACCTATGTTTTGACATCAACTTCATCAAAGATCTAGGATATATCGATCTGAAGATACGGGAATAACTAGCTTTGTTGGGCGCCATATTTCAAAATGGCGGATATCTGAAAATCAATGAAGGTTAAAAGTAATATATTTGAGATCATCGCATTTAAAAACATACTTTTTGACGTTAACTTTGTGGCACTATATAGGTATGTCGACAAAGGACAAAAGTTACATTTTTTGAAATTGGTATCCACAAACTATTAGAAAACATAACATTTACGGTTCTATGTGATGCAGTTTTTAATAATATTGTTTTGTTACATTTGTATTAACGACCGTCATCTTTAAAAAATGGCATATGTGAATGTGAATATAAACCAAAGGTAAAATATTTGCAATATTTGACCCTTAAAACCTATATAGATACAACAAGTGTAGTTCTATGTGGCGCCGTTATTAAGATTAGGGGAAATTAAATGTGGCGGCCATTTCTGAACGCAGCAAAATCTTTAACATGGTTCCCTTGTATGTAGAACAGATGAGCCAAGTGTCTTGCTTTTATCAAAAAGTGCACAGTATTTTCACCTATCTGCTAGACTATAGAACAATCATAGGTGTCGGAACCTCGGGGTTTGGGGGCTCAGCCATCCAATAATTTAAGTGGGGGGACTGGTGATATAATTAGCGCCCACTATTTAGGTCGATGGATTTTGATTAGCCTTGGAGAGTGCAAATTGATGTTTGTTGAAAGCCTGAACGTGTTTTTGAAAGACTCGGTGGGGGAGTTGCCAATCGATGTTTGTGGAGAGTCTCAATATGGGTGGTTTTCGGCGAGCCTCAAAGTTGAGGGTGCAAATCGAGGTTTTTGGAGAGCATCAGTCCCCCAATTTTGGAGAGCATCAGTCCCCCAATATTCACCACGTTCCGAAGCAATATAAATAACTCTCGCAGCTCCCCGCTAAATACTATTTGCAAACGACCTTTCTCTGTAGCTAAACTCAGAATGTGGAATAAACTCCCCCTTACTTTGAAATCATATGGTACTACACCAACTTTTAGTAATAAACTAAAGATATATTTGTTTGAAATGATTTTCTCACCCTAAATCTCCAGCGGTCCTTTGTTTCAATAGTGCCTTTTGAACGGGCTCAGGTTCCTGGTGATATTGGCGCTATAAAGATATGCTATTATTACTATTATGCAAAATACTTGATTTAAATGTATTCGCCAAATTGACCCCGTGCTGTTCTCTTGTGTGTTACACCCCTGCATCATGGCCTGTTGTCAGCATACCGCTCTGCTGTTAATAGCCGGAGCCCAGTGTCATGTTTCATTTGGTCACGCCACCTCTTCAGTGACGTTCTTCTTTTTTGTTGTCCTGTAAATACGTAAATGAAGCTAGTTTAATGGTGTGTTTCCGTTGGTATACGGCAAACATACCAACACAGTAGGAGTCTTCTGGGTCTGATTACATCTGTTGGCAGTACGAGTATTAACAAGTTGTGTTTTCAGTCTTGCTGAGATGCATTTGTTAGAAAATATGACGTTTGACAGTCTAAAGACTAGTTGCGACTTCTCGAACACCTTTTATAACTGCTTCCTGTCACACACCACAAACTTCTTCAGGAACAAACAGAACACAATAGATGACAGCAGACGACGCTGCATCATTCTTGATCCCACTTTAGACCATTCTGTCAATTATCCATCGGTGACGACAGCATATTCAACACCTTCTCATACTGCTTCATTCAATCAGTGATGTCACTATATGTGATGTAATTATATAAATATTGATTGTCATTGTATAGCCATGCGAGGTGCACAATGAATTGGTACCGTGAACAGATAGCCTTGGATCTGGGCGAAAAGCCCCAGGATGTACAAACACCAGCTGCACGTACTGTTCGTTAATAAAAGCAGCTATGATGCACGTATCTTTATATGGTATCAGAATACAGGGGACCATAATGATAACACTTACCTTCCTTCATATCCAGGCATTGCATCCAACAACTCTTGCAGTCATAACAATGGAAGTTGTGAACACGTCTGCTTCTCGACATTAAGGGGACACCAGTGTGATTGAATATAGCCCGATACACCCTCCCTTTCACCCAGTTTGTCTATCGCCATCTCTCTCTCCGTCTCTCTTTGTCTCTCTCCGTCTTTCTCTGTCACTCTCTCTCTCTCTCCCTGTCTCTCATTCTCTGTCTGTCTGTATCTGTCAGTCAGTCTGTCTGTCTGTCTGTCTGTCTATCTATCTATCTATCTATCTATCTATCTATATATCTATCTATCTATATATTGCTCTCTCTCTCTCTCTCTTTCTCTCTCTCCCCCCCCTCTCTCTCTCTCTCTCACCCCTTTTCGTTTTCTCTCTCTCCCCTCTCTCTGTCTCAGTCTCTCTCTCTGTCCCTATGTACGCCCGTCTGCCTGCCTCTCTCTATTGCTCTCTCTCTCTCCTTTTTTCTTTCTTTCTCTCTCTGTATCTCTGTCTGTTTCTCTATCGCTCTCTCCCACCCCTTTTTTTTCTTTCTCTCTCTCTCATCTTTCTGTCCCTATGTCTGTCTGTCTCTCTCTCTATCTCTCTCTTCTTTCTTTCTTTCTTTCTCTCTCTCTGTCTCTCTGTGTCTGTTTCTGTCTCTCTCTTTTCTCTTCTCCATCTGTATCTCTCCCCCTTTCTTTGTCTCTCTCTGGCTAATGTGTGTCTCGAATAATGTCATGTACTGGTTCATATGAAGCCGTATGCATTGTAATCTTGCTTTTTGTTAATTTGTGTGTGTGTGCATGTTACGCCCAGTGATAAGCATGGTCCGTCTGCTTGGTATGTCCATAGCAGCAGCCATCCATTTTTTGGTTGGAATTTCAAAATATTTTGACACAATAATAACAACATTACCTTCCTTCATCTCCAGGTATTGAGTCCACCAACTCTTGCAGTCGTAACAATGGAGGCTGTGAACACATCTGCTTCTCGACACCAAGCGGACGCCAATGTGCGTGTCCTGGTGATTTCGGTGTACTCGTTGGTTCAAAATGTTCAAAGACCAGTGGTGAGTTATGTTTTCTTATGTTTATTGAAGCGTGTTTTGTCACAACAGCTGCTGTAGATTGTACTGCGTGGCTACTTTCACATGTATAACTACAAAACTACTGTGGAAGTGACAGTGGAAGTATACTGTTTATAACTCATGGATTATTTCACTAACTATAACATATCTCATATGTGTGTCTGCAGTATTCATTCACGTTTTCCCAGACAACTGTACCATAATATATAATACATAATGTTACCTACTAACACGAAACGTAAATGTAAATACATTTTGGGGATGCGTGGTGAAAAGTGGCTCACATAACATATTTAGAGGGTGATTAAACAATACACTGTGAAAAGCTGCAAAATGGTGAACGACCAGTATCAGCTAGTTCTCCAAAGAACCGTATCTGTATTTTACAGAATTACATGCACTAGTAACATTGACATAAACAAAACACACACGCACATACACACACACGCACATACAACGCACGAACGAACACATGCACGCACGCACACACACACTGCAATCTTTCATATTATCTTCAAGAAGAGGAGTAATGTGGGAAAAACTGGTTGATGAGGACAGTCCAAATAGTAGTTTCCTGAAACGCATATTATCCTGTAGGAAGATATAAATGACAATAAAAAAATAGGCTGTTAGTTTTACATAATCTAACGTTCATCGAGACATATTTTGCGCAGGCATGCTAATACTGCGTGACGTGTATTGTAAATCATTAACATTGACATACACAACTCACACACGAACACGCGCGCGCGCTCACGCACGGACACACAAACCACACACACAGCGCACACACACACCACAAACACCACACACACCACACACACACCACACCACCACACACACCACACCACACCACACACACACACCACACACACCACACCGCACACCACACACACACAACGCAGACACCACACACACACATTACACACACACCACACACACATCACGCACACATCACGCACAACACGCACACACACCACACACACCACACACACATCACATACCACACACACCACACACAGACACCACACAAACACCACACACTCAACACACACACACACACCACACACGCGCACACACCACGCATACACACCACACACATGCACACGCACACACACCACACACACGCACGCGCACACGCACACACACACATTAATATTAGTAGTGACGATTACCATGTAGCATGTATATATACCACATGTTTACTCTAATAAAAATTACATGATCAACTTATTGATCTGTCTTAAATTTGAAAGTGTTGATGTTCAAGAGACCCCCACAACCACTTCACGTGCTTCTAATAATTTACAAATGCATGTTCAGTTTCAAAGGCCTTTTATAAGCCATTCTTATTAATGCGATAGAGTACTATTTATGTTACAAAACTGTAGTTGTTGGTTTATAGAACGTAAAAAATTGCGCACTTTCCGAGAAAAAGCAAATGGAAACAACTGACCAAAATAAGTGTGTGTAGAAACAAGTAAATACTATATGTTGAACGTTTTTGACACTTGTTTTCTCCTCAACAATGTTCAATACATGTTACATGGAATCTCATTGAAACACAGTGTATGGTTCTAACTTACTAATGTTATCATAAACAAGGTATTATATATATATATGTGATTGTGTGTGTGTGTGTGTGTGTGTGTGTGTGTGTGTGTGTGTGTGTGTGTGTGTGTGATTGTGTGTGCGTGTGTGATTGTGTGTGTGTGTGTGTGTGTGTTTTGTAATAGTTTTATAATAGCATTTTGTACCATGCACTTACTAATTAGTGTGTCTGATTTTCTGTGTTACTAGATTTGGTATATGACAACTTCCTGCTCATCTCCGACCCATTCAGTCAGAGTTTGCACCAACTAAATTTGGCAGACGGCTCTGTGTGGAGATTTACACGGACAAAGACACACGTAATGTATGCAGCGTACGATCACATTGAAACGAAGGTTTACTGGTCTGAAAATAGATTCATCCAAAGAGCAAACTTGAATGGGACACGTGAAGTATATATCACACCAAGTAACCAAGGTAATTAAGATGTTTAAGATGATTGTGGTTATGAATGTGTGGCAAGCATCAATATACAGATGTTGCATATAGGGAGTGTAATCTACCTGAGGTTGGCACGGTGGCCATCACAGTGCATTACAAGAGCGCAGTGGAACGTAGGACTCTCAATCGAGTTAAAATACTGTGACGCCATTTCAAACCTTTTGCAAGTTTGTTGATCTAAAGGTGATTTCTCCTCCTAGGAATGCAGCTCGGGTATACAAAATACATGTGCCTCTTGTGCCTATGGAACAATCGTGATGACAGCAATGTGCAACATAAGCCATTGGTAGAGCCTTAGAAAGTCTACCTTCCACTGCTACACATCAAGCTCTGCCTTATGAATAACTTTGTAAAGTATGGGAGAGGGAGGTTTAGCGCAGAGAAAACCGATGCTAAACTCAAAGTATGCATTTTCTTTGAGCCCCAGATCCGAGAAGTTGTGGGTTCAAAAATAAACTGAAACCACTTGAGTTTGCAGTATGGGAAGTATTTGTGTTAGTTGTGCAGAACTTTCTTGAGAACCATAGTGCTAAACAGTATGCTGAAATAGTGGACAACATACTAATAGCCTATCAGCGAATGGCCGGTATGATATCTCGTAAAATGCACCTAATCTGGGTGAGGTAAGCGATGAGCATGGCAAAAGGTTCCAACAAGACATTTCGATGATGGAAACTATGTATCAAGGCCGGTTCAACCCAAACATGATGGGTTATTCTGCTGGTTCCTACAACAGGAGACCAATTCCACGCACAAGCGTAAGAGCAAGTGTCTTACACACTTTTAAACACTTCCGAACGGTGCCTACGCTGAATATATTGAAAATAGGTTAGCATGTTCTAATATTTTTATTAGGTTATTTTTATGTAACTTGTTTATGTTCTTGAGTTGTATACTACACATTATACACTTGGAGATCAATTATTGTTATCTAAATATGACGTGAATGTAATTACTAAGCACTGTAGTTAGATATACAATGTGGCGATATACAAAATAAATAAAATCTCTGATGTAGCATGCCGGGTATCGTTTGTCGTGCTGGCTAAATTATGATTTGGAATCAGCGGCCCAGATTTAGTTATGAACACCTGCATTTCCTATAGTAGCAGTCGTTTTTGTTGTTGTTCAGTGTTATAAATAGTACACATATATTGTAAGGTCTACAATGCCTTTAACCCACCTTCCTCGTCACCTTTTCCAAAACACCCCATCCGTCCCAAAGTCCTTCATTTGGTACAGTATATCATTGAATGACTGTACGGGTTAGTAACAATGATGCTGCTACCAAGTGTAATGATAATATCTATATATTTCTAAAACACACTAATCATTGGTAACTATTCATTTTTCAGACACATACACCTACAACCAAGGCATTGCAGTAGATGCTCTTTCTAGGGTCGTTTATTATACTGGTAGACTGCGAGAGACATATGCAGGCGAACGGATTTTCACAGGCTTCATTGCTGTAATGACACTTGATGGTCAGCACAAGTTCCTTCTCGTAACGATGCAGGAGGGTTTACCCCGGGACATAGTGCTCGATCCCATCAGACGGTGAGTTGACACTGCAACGAAGAGGATGCCTCTTGGACACACTAGAATATCTGGTTAGATATAACATGCAACACCATAACATAGGTGGATGGTAAGTAACTATTTCAGGACTGGGAAGAGAAAAACAAACTGATGATCACTATAAAAATGCAATACAATAAAACAATTTATATAGCAACGAAACTCTCTGGAACCTGGACTAAGTGTGCCAATGAGCTGAGGAAATAAACAAGGTCAAAATACTTGGTCTTTAGGTGAAGCCAAAATATTACAATATTTCCCGCGAATTTAATGCTAACAGCCAGCAACATCCACAATATTGGCGCGCCAGCCGAGAAAAACTACTTTCGGCGTTTATTTCTTAACAGCACTATCTACGCTTCTTAAAGGACTGAACATGTCAGTTGCTTAGATGACAGTGATTGAATTGTCGACTTGTTGAAAAAGGTGTGTTGCTTAAGGTTTAAGAACGATATAATAATAATATTATTAATATATATATATATAAATATTTATAATAGTAAGATAACTTTTCTGGCCCCTAAATCCTCGGAAACCAAGCTCAGAGGCGCATCAATACAAAAGGGATAGTTAATATCAGAATCGATAAGGATGACAATAAATGCACTATTTAAGCACATATAAGTAGTGGAGAGGGTGGAATTCGTAGATTTGTGAGGATACTTTGTTGAGAGGTAGGATATGTACATGAGAGTTGGGTTCCATCTAAACGGAAAAGGGACAGCAGTTTTTGTAGAAAACCTGCAGCGTGCATGCTGAATTAGGACTGACAGGCTATATAGTGTGTAGGAAAGCTATAATACGAAGAAGCCCAGGCTGCATTATTTTATACATTAATGTATATTGTCATGCTTACGAGATAAAATGAATGAGAAAGGTATTTCAGTTTTTAATACAATAATTTGTTAATACAAGTTTTCTTTCTCAACATAATGCTAAAACCACCATGGGAAGAGAGTATTTCAGAAATAGTTTAAAAGGCTAGATAAAAAATATATAGGCCACTGGGTAGTAGATAGTTGTGATCATAATATATAAAAACAGTTTAACAACAAAGTAAAATCGGAAACCTTTGATAAAGTGTCACATGAAAAATTACAACATAACCTGAAGACCCATGGCATAGATGATGGCATAGTTAAGTGGATAGAAAAATTACTGATTTACACAAGACAACGAACGGGGAAGCTTCAAATTAAAAATCTGTTTTGTGGGGTACCACAAGGATCTGTATTTGAACCTAAAGTATTCTTAATATATATATATAAATTATTAGGATGATGATATAACAAGCAAGTTACCGAATTTTGCGGATGATACAAAAGTACTTAGGGTGGTTAAACGCGACGTAGATAAATAACAGTTACAAGAGGATCTACACAAATTTATAAAATGATCTGAACTATGGTAGATGCTATTTAATCTGGGGAAATGTAAAGGCCCACACAAAGGGCAGGGGAACATATTGTATGTACAATATAACATGGGGGATACTCTGTAAGTACCACCATAAAATGTAGGACTAATAATGAAAATTTCAGTGCGGGATTACAGTTTCGAAGGGAAATCGAAGTCTAGTATTAATTGTGAGAAAAATAACAAGAAAAGCAACCTAATCGTATCGCTCTATAAAGCAATAGTTATGCCTCATTTAGAAAACTATGCAATCGTGGACGAAATGCTAGAAATAATACAGTAGACTCAGAGGAGAATATAGAGAACTTTCTAAAATATTGATTGGATACAATCATATTGATTTACACCAGTTAAGAAAGATACGAGGACTACAAACAACATGAAGATACCATAGTGAAGGATCAGTGTAGAATATATATCAGAAAGTATTTATTCTCACACACAGAAAACTATGAATGAATGGAACTGATTATTTGGCTGCTAGCAGCGTGAATATATGTTTAAAACAAAATCGACACATACCTGAGAAGTGCGATTCGTAGATAACACAATATGGACTCCAGGTAAGCTGTTAATGAGCAGGGTAGCAATCTTGTTAAATATAGTTAATTAATTAAAAATAATCTTTCAAGTCCTGTTGATTTTGTTGAATGAGACTACCTATCGACAATGTCGAACCGTGCCAACAGCGTATCTCTTTCGAATACTGTAGCCAAGAGAGACTCGGAAACCGTGTTGAATGCCTGTAGAAAGGAATAGTACACATAGGAAGTCGAAACAGTTTCCCCTAGATTCTGCGTCGAGGTTGCTGGTGTGATATGCTGACTAACAATACATGTTGGGAAAAGCCATCAAGATTACCACGCTGCATTGGAATACCAATGATGAGAAATTCAATCTTATTTGCATTTAACTTTAATTTATACCCTGCTGATGCTCAATGGCAGAACCATGAGCTCGTTTGCTATACAAATTAAACAAGAGTGGATGTAGTTGGTAAAGGTCATTTAATAATTGTACCAACAGGAATTAAATCACATACACGATGAGATAAAGCAGAACAAATCATACTCTCATCGAGATACTACTCAAACAATTATCAAATGACAATCAGATTAGCAAAGGTGGGGCGGCCATTTTCCCCCCACCATGTACAATCTATAAATTGGACAACAGTATAAAGTACTATACTGGAATCACGGTAGGTAATACATCAGAACCTACTTTAAAGATGCCTCTCAAACATTTCGACGACTAAAACAACTACTTATCAATTCTACTTTATTTTCCGCCCTAAAAACCCTGCGTACACTTGCTGATGTGTCATCAATAAGGAGGAAAAAGCCTTCAGGCAAAACCTCGGGTACAATATATGAGCAGGGAAAAGCGTCACAGAAAAATTATCGGTACATGGACCGTATCGCAAAATTAACATTGAAAACAGAGTATAACAATGTGATTACATGTTATACAACATTAGCACAATGGTGGTAGAGAGGGGAGGAAGGTGGGATGAATTTAATCTTCCTTTGTGTTGAAAAACAAAGACGTGTTACGCAGTCGAATTCCAACACAAAGGGAACGGTCCCAGCTCGGCCTCGTTTTGAGTCCGGGTAAGTGTTTACGTAATCCGGACCGTTGTTAGACTATCATTGTACAAAACGTTTATAAGCATCTTCGCCTCACATTGCATAAATACAATTTTTACGTATGTAAAAATAATCATTTATACCCTGCTGATGCTCAATGGCAGAACCCTGAGCTCGTTTGCTATACAAATTAAACAAGAGTGGATGTAGTTGGTAAAGGTCATTTAATAATTGTACCAACAGGAATTAAATCACATACACGATGAGATCAAGCAGAACAAATCATACTCTCATCGAGATACTACACAAACAATTATCAAATGACAATCAGATTAGCAAAGGTGGAGCGGCCATTTCCCCCCACCGGCCTCCAGCAGTAGAGGGTCATCCCTCACCCCAGGGAAAATGGCCGCCCCACCTTTGCTAATCTGATTGTCATTTGATAATTGTTTGTGTAGTACCTCGATGAGAGTATGATTTGTTCTGCTTTATCTCATCGTGTATGTGATTTAATTCCTGTTGGTACAATTATTAAATGACCTTTACCAACTATATGGTCGAGGGTTTCATAGGAGACTGTGGTGAATTCCTTCGGAATATATTCATTAATAGAGTGACCCTGTGTGTATGAAAGATCGTGAATGAGACGGAATGTGTTTGGCTCTCTCTTAGCTACTACCCCGAGTGGGGATGACTGATAGTCAGAAAATGGTGGTGACAAGAATGGGCCAGCAATACGTCCCAACGAAAGCTCCTTGGAGAGTTTATGTGCGACTACGTCCTTATGGGCGGAAGCTGATGGGTGATTATGGGTAGAACTGAGGGTAGGTGTACCGAAATAATTTTTTGAATCCGTGAATGAAACCGTCCACCAAAAAATGTGTTTCTGTCTGGTCATAACCATGGAGGGCCTGACGTAATCGTTCAGGATTTATTGGAGTTGGGAGGGTTGTGTTGGCGACATGAGCTGGATGGGTGGGGCGCGTGGCATTTGGCACACACGTGCTTGTATTTGCACATGCGAGCGTTGCATTTGCCACCTCGCTGGTACTGCCAGCAGTATCCAGCTGGAAAGGACTGAGGGCGACGAAAGGATTGGTTTGTTGGATGAACTGGAGTGCGACCTGACACCCCCTGGACCTGTTTCGCGTACATGCATCGGAAAAACAGGTCCCACCTGGGTTGACCCCAGGGGAAACCTGCTAGGTCCGACTCCCGGAATGATCGGAATTGCACGTCATATTGCCGCCAGGCCAATGGTGGGCCTGTCAAGGCAACATCCCGCACAACCTCACAGTACTTGAAAAGTCCCGGAGCTGCATCCGGGAATCGCTGGGTGTAGACTGCCCCAAACACCAAGAAGGCAGAAGTCCACTGATCAATGGTGGAAATCTGCCTTCCCCTGGCCTGAGGCAGCACAGAGACAATCTGGTGAGAATCACCAGACGAAACACACATATTTTGTGGCTGGGAATGGTGCACATGCAGGAGTTCGTAAAACTCAACAAATTCGTTGGCCCAAATTTTTGCCTTAATTCGGGCAGGAAGGTCAGCCCCCAAAGCTGTGGAGTGCCATGGGGGAGTGTTTGATGCGGGCTCACCCCTCTCGCTTGGCATCAAGGTGCCAATAGCGCCAGCAACCGCAAAGTCCATGAGAGTGGTGCGTACGACGTTGGTACCAGGTAGTGGTAACGCGACCTCCGGGATGGCATCCAACGACGGCACAGGCACAGTGGGCGTGGTCACAGCGGGCGTGGCCTCAGCGGCGGGCATAGCATCCCTGTCCTCCCGCAGCTGCTTTAGCACTTCCCTAGTGACGACGGCCACCAGCTCGGCAGTGCCGCTAGACGTCCCAGGGACCCCTTCAGATGCGGCCGGCAAGTCCTCTGGTCGTCCAGCAGCAGCTGCAGGGACTGGGCGACGTCGTCGGTTGGGTGGTGCTGGCATGGGTGGTACGGATTCGGCAGCCCGTTTCATCGCCGCGCGGCGTTGGGACGGCGGTCGCAGTGTGACCTCCACTGGTTTCGGTTGACGTCCGCGTGGTGGCATACTGCAAAAAGGTAAGCAAAGGGACAGGAACGACATCCGTTTGCAAAGTAATTAAGTGGCCCCACCGTATAATGACCCCAAATTAACAAGGGCACATATTGGGTTTAAGTAGATACTCGCAACAGCAACAATGACAATACAGGTAGACCTGTCGCCGCTAAGAAGGCTAATTGATGTCATAACACATGCAACAGGCATGAGAATATAGGGAAAATATAGGGAAAATAAATACGAATGTCAAAAAATAGGAACATGAATATCGAAAACTGTAACAAGAATACTAGTAGATAATGGGGCCATAAGAACCAGAGCAGCCCCGTGTATAACAGCATACCCACCAATCTGGGGCAATAGCAACAGAGTAACGGCGCTGTTTCACAGCACACCCACCAACGTGGGGCCATAACGCCATACAACTACTCTGTATCACAGCGCACCCATCAATGTAGGACCATAGCACCAGAGCAATGGCGCTGTTTCACAGCACACCCACCAACGTGGGGCCATAACGCCATACAACTACTCTGTATCACAGCGCACCCATCAATGTAGGGACATAGCACCAGAGCAATGGCGCTTTTCACAGCACACCCACCAACTTGGGGCCATAGCGCCAGACCAACTACTCTGTATCACACAGCACACCCACCAACATGGGGCCATATCACCAGGGCAACTACTCTGTATCACGGCGCACCCACCAATGTGCTCCGTATCACGGCACACCCACCAATGTATGACCAAAGCGTCAGGGTAACTACGTTGTATGACAACACCCTCACAACACCACCACTCCCCCCCCCAAACCGAGTACCGTAGATGAAGAAACATGAATAAGGTAGGTATGGTGGGGTCACATAACTAGGGTAACCAACCTGGATCACAGCATAATCACCAAATACAAATAGCTATTCTAATCAGAGCAATTACTCTGTAGCCTAACATACACTCCAAACATGAAGCTGTGACGAAAGGCAACACCAACAGGAATATCGGAAGAATGGGAACACAAAAAAAGGCATAATGAGCCTGAGAAACTACTATGTAGCACAGACTGTCCAACGGACATGGGTGTAACAATAAATCAACACAAAATCGTGAATATAGCAGTGAAGAAATGACTGTCGAAGAGAGCCGCCTGACATAGAAATGTGTATGTGTTACTATGTGGTGTGGCTGCAGTGAGAAGTTGCATGAAAGCCAGTCATACTGTAGCCTACATACAATTCATAGCATTAAACTTGGACCAGATTAAGTGACCTAAATGCATTCAATTTCCTGACATGCCAAACAGAGTAATTATAGCTACCCAGTTAAAATATAATAATAGCATCATAACAGTTAGGAAATGCAGGAGGGTGGGTAGAGACAGGAGACGTTTATCACTGTTTAGCAGCAAATATGGCAGCCCCACGAGTGGAGCGCACATATTTGCGCATCCCCAGGTCATTGAGGTGAACCCAAAATATTGTTCCCAGTTGGTGTGCATGCAACGGTGTCGCCAATAGTGAATATGTGGGAGGTTCGATGTTAAGTCATCTAAGGCGCGATTAACGACAAACCGCGCGTCGTTAAAATCGGCGCGCATAGTGTACCGCCGGCGCCCGGTCGTGCGTACGGCAACGCGCGGCATGACCTGGCACAGGACCACCTCCCACACGGAATCGACTGCCAACACCAGCTGGGCGAGGTCGACAATACGGGAGGCGAGTTGACGGGGATCAACTCTGACACGGGACAGGTCATTAGTGCCGATGTCTATAATAACCGCTCGGGGCCCAAGCTCACGAATCAGCGGTAACTCGGCCATCAAACCGCTCACTCGAAGGCCACCCACTCCGTGGTAAAAAACACTGGCAAATTGTGCAGAAACACCTAAATCCGCCCCAACAACATGTGTCGTACCCCCTGGATGAAATAACGACACCTGTAACCGCTTAACAAAACGATGGCCTATAACTAACAGGTCCGGGGGGCTATCCATAGCGAACGTTTGAAAAAATAAAAACTGGCGGCTAACAAAAGAAAAAATTACGTGACGAAACGGCAAACATGAATTCACTCAAACCGAGGAATATCAAAGTAGCAATCAGCGAAACAGTGCGTATCACTCAGGTATAGTGTAGATAGAAGTCTAAGCACAACAGACACAACTTTGAACAATACGAACCTCGAAATCGCTGATGAATTTAATCTTCCTTTGTGTTGAAAAACAAAGACGTGTTACGCAGTCGAATTCCAACACAAAGGGAACGGTCCCAGCTCGGCCTCGTTTTGAGTCCGGGTAAGTGTTTACGTAATCCGGACCGTTGTTAGACTATCATTGAACAAAACGTTTATAGGCATCTTCGCCTCACATTGCATTAAATAAAAATTTTACGTATGTAAAAATAATCATTTGTTGTCAGTTATCTAGTGGAATATATCTTGGAGGCCATCAATAAGCTCGCTAAGAGAGCCACTAGTATCGGGGGTAGCCAAATAAATGCAGATCTGTGTATCGTGAGCATAAAGATGATGATCCAAATTATGACTTTGGATAATAGAGCTTTGTTGCATGGTGAAAAGAGTGAAAAACAAAGGCCCAAGAACATAACCCTGGGGAACACCACATAAAGTGGGCAGTGCAGCCGAAAAGCAGTTCCCAATCTTAATAGTTTTGTATCTGTTAGTTAGGTATGAAGAAACCAGCTCAGAGCTATGTCAGATATGCCTACCACTTTGATAAACGTTTACTTATAATGTTATGATCAATTGTATCAAAGGCGGCAGAGAGATCAAGTAAAGTTAATGGGTTACTTTATCAATGTTCACAAATGTTGACAGTTCGTAGTTTCTATTATTGTTTTTCAGACTGGTTTGCACAGTGAGGCATTTGTCCAGTCGAAATTGAGTCCCTAATGGTTTTATTAAGTGTAACTTATGTCCACGCACCACGGTTCACCGTTACATCGTACATGATCAAATCATAGTGATATCGTGACATCCAAAAACGTTTTACGCCATATCCCGATATGTTGCTTGCCTGCTTAACAAATGCAGGATCATACCATATTTACGTGCACTACGTAAAATGAAACACATTTCGCTAAAATTAATGCTGCAAATGGAATAATTCAGTATTACTTATGATACGTGTATCTTCAGTGAGTGTCTTTTGATGTCAGACTGATGTACTGGAGACTAGGAACCAGCATCGAAACAGCCGCCATGGACGGAACACAGCGAAAGGTTCTGGTCACTGCGGTCGGCAATTCATATGGTCTAAGCATTGACCTCAAAGGTATGTGAATGATAAATTGTGATAATAAGGTATAATTAAATAATTCGATTTCTACTGTACTATGTTAGCAACACCTTGACTACGAAGCCAACCATTCTTCGTTGATTATATTTCCTTTTGAAAATGTGTTCTTCTGCCTCACAAACCCAAAAACTAGGCCTGCCAAAATATTCAAATTCTAGAATGATATAGAAATACTCGATATCAAATAGCGCATGTCTAGCGAGTCGAGTCCATCAACACAGGGATACACACACGCACATGCGAGTGGTGTACACATGCAATAATTGCGTCCTCCTCTTTAGTAATCGATACAAAAAATAAAACAACAGTTGTTTATTGTTTAAACAATCTGGCGTCAAATATGAAAGAAGTTGGTGTATTTTACCTTTTACAAGGTTTTGAACCAAACAGTTGTACAAAGTTGTATTATCGCAGTTACGTTTTTGAACCGCATGTTCTCGTATTTTTCGTGAATGCGCGGAATGAGGTTGGCTTCGATTCTGTTCCTCGGTGTACGTTTTCATTTTCTTCCAACCTCACTGTTCTTGCACTGCTGTATCCACCAACCGTATTCACTCCAAGCTATCATTCCCCTGTGTTTTTGATCTCCTTCTCCACTCCTCTCCCAATTCTGCCAACTCTGTTTCCACAATCCTCCTATATCAGTCTTAGTCGTACTCGTCACCATTTACTTTCCAGGCATCTGCTTCCTTCATTAGCCATCCTTCTCTCATTCAGTCCAACCCACTTTAGCCGACTCATCACCAGTTGTTCACACTCTCCTCCCTCAGCTCCTCCAGTCTTCACTTGCCTATACTCGTCACTCCTGCAATTCGTCTCACCCAGTTGTTTTTGCAAACGTTTTATTCTCCTGCGAATTTCAGTCTCTGAGCTGCCGTCCCCGCATACTACAAAGCTGGTTCTTTGTGTTAGTTTTCTCCTCCAGATATATTTCCAGCTCGTTGCTTTGCACTTCGGTCTTCTTAAAATAGATAGGTCGGATTTTGAGAAAATCTAAATTTTACAGTCATTGTTTTGAGAAACAGTATGTAGTGATCACCTTTTAAAAATAATTTGAAGATGCTGAATCTGATTTTGATGTCTGTCACCTTGTCTCGTCATTCGATGACCTTAAAAATGGCAAATTAAAAATGTCTGTCACCGAGGTCATTTCTGCACACATTATGCATGCCTCGAGTTAAAGCAAAACACCTAGGGGCATGATCATAGTATACGTGCCTCAACACACACGTAATAGAAACATTCGCCATCGTCTACACAACTCTTGCCAATATCTTACTTACCCTTGATGGCGTAAATTTTGGATATTAAAATGTTGACTAAGACCAATCACAATTGTTTTATTTATACTTATAAGATACATAGCGAGTTGATTCCAGTTTCAACACACACACACACACGCGCGCGCACGCACGCACGCACGCACACACACACACACATAAAGCATTTTCCAAACCAAGAACTACTCATAGCAGTATTTTGATAACCGTTTATAGCGACCATCTTGGATTTTAAAATGGCGACTACGGACAACACAGTTGATTTCATATCTGATCTAATAGGATGCATAGAACGTTGACTTCAGTGTCAGCATACACCTACACACATTGTCCACAGCCAGAAATACTTTTATCTTTTATTTTGATCGTAGCTGAAGTCGTCTATCTTGGATTTCAAAATGGCTGCCATGATCAATTACAGGTTTTGTATCATACCTGAAACCCTAAGTCACATAGAAAAGTTGATATTAGTGGCTACAACCACATTTTAGGGGTAGAGATTCATACTTGGCTAACAGTTGATGAAACAATTTACTGTAAACTACGCATGCATTGATTAAAAGTTTGGCTCTATAGATGCAGAACAAGTCCTGTCAGGCAAATAGAATGCTAGAGGAATGAGAGACCACAAATTAACCACGCAGGATATGTGGAGAATCATCATTCCACAATTATTGGATGACGCTGATCAGGCGAACTCACAGCTCATGTTTTTGTGAGCCTGCATTTGGAGGGTTTTTGGTGACACATAACGTTCCAAAGCAAATGTAACACGTCAGCGAACTTACCAAAAACACCTCTTTAAAAATACAAATATGCTGTAGACAAAAGTACTAATTCTACAAAGTTACTAAACGCGCATTACACAGTTAATCAAGAATATTACTTACCACATTGATTGCATCTAATAAGTAACTCCACTAATGTCTATCAACATAGCAATCAAGAACATTGGCTATTGTCTTGGATTTGAACAAATGTCTTGTAGTTTTCATAACTTATTTTAAGTTTTACCACTACATTTAACGATTTCTCCTTCATACTAGCAAACATGAACGCCGAAGAACGTTTAGAAAATTTAAACTGTAAACATGTTAAACGATTTGGTTTTATTTGGGAAGTATGCATGTATGCAGAGTTACCGACGGCGGTAGCCATATTCGAACGAAAATGAGCGATGCTAGTGTTTCTCCAATGAGTATATCCCTCTAAAAATTGGGCTTATGTTGAAGCAATTTCGAACATTCCTCGGTCACTCCGATCTTCGCTCCACACATACTGCAAAACCTAAAAACTCCACATCATATATAATTGTGATGGGACAAAATGTATTATTTCACACAGCATATAACATGGAATTTAAGTAGACAAACAGCCATTGTAATTTGTGCGGAATTGCACAAGTTCGAATATTCACAACTTGACGGTGACCGCGTTTGACCTTCTATTCACGCTTATTGCACAACTTGGCATCTACAACAGGCCTCGTTGTGACGGGGAGATACAGGGTTTAAAAATATATTTTTTATTCGTGTAGGGAGAGGGCATTTAAACTTCTAAAATAAGACACTTTCGGGGATTTGCCGCTCGCCTATGTCTCAAGCCAACATTCGTGCTGAATTTGTCTGTAATTCCTAATCCACACTCCACTCTACCCTCCGTTTTTCAAATGTCCCTTCCACCATCTTGACCTCTGCCTCTGGAAACCCTATCCATCTCAGTATTGCCATGTGTCCTAAACTTACTGCATGTATATAAATCCAAAAGCCATATTCTCATATCCCTCCAATCCCTTTTCGAGAAAAACATACATATAAATGCACATCGTCCTCTTCTGAAGTCTGTATATCTTACTATAATCGGGCAAGTATGTACATATGTGTGTATGTACGTATATACGTATGTACGTATGTACGTATGTATGTATGTACGTATGTACGTATGGGGTCATATTCTAGTTAGACTTCGAAGAAAAGTGCAGTGTATTTTTGAGAAATGATTTTTTTAACAAAATTCACGTTCTGTGACATAAGTGCATTTGAGTAGGCAGATTTTCATGTGTGATTGTAGAAGGTGTTGACTATAAAATGGTGCATTTTTACTTGATTTGAATAAGCGGAAGGATATTTGGCACCAATTTGTTTGTGTGACCTGTTTGCGGAATAATGCTTGCCGGCATTTGTAAATATTGACGGGTGTCATACATACAGACATTTAACGAAAGCTAGAAGTTTGCAATTTAGAAATATATATCAGCATGTCAACGTGTTGATGATAACAGCAGGTGAGAAGTTTAAGACATTTTGCAGGTCACGTTTTCTTATAATCAGACAAAACGTTAACATGGTCGCCAATGGGAAAACCATCTGTGTATTGACCCC
The DNA here is from genome assembly GCA_020002185.1 of Paraescarpia echinospica. Taxonomy (NCBI): domain Eukaryota; kingdom Metazoa; phylum Annelida; class Polychaeta; order Sabellida; family Siboglinidae; genus Paraescarpia; species Paraescarpia echinospica. Next base: position 47,181,370 of record CM034538.1, on the reverse strand, counting down.
GTATGTATGTATGTATGTATGCATGTATGTGTGTATGCGTGTGTGCGTGTGTGCGTGCGTGAGTGCGTGCGTGCGTGCATGCGTGCGTGCGTGCATGCGTGCATGCGTGTAGGCGTGTATGTATGTACAGATTTCACGTAGGGCGCTAAACTTTCAGAGATTAATTTATGACCCCACGAGTGTAACGTAACACGTCTAATTTTAAATACAAGTAACGGTTTCATACATTTCATAGGATACATCCATTACATTGTTCGGAACGTAAAATGTAATGCGCCAGTAAACATAACAACCACAGAAATGCGTGCACGACAACTACTTCGGGAAATGGGCCCCTGCGTTATGGCTTGGCATCATGATGTAAACGTTGACACAATAGGCTTACGTTTAGCCTCATGCCAATACAATAGCAACAATAACATCATTTGTTAATTATACACTACCGGGGCTAGAGCCTATTGATGGACATGAACTCCGACCTTCAGCATTTTGAACATACAATGAGTACTGCAGTTCATGCTTGACGCGGATGTCTACTTTTGACGTGCGCTGAAACCATCACTTACCTATGCGAGCGCGTAATTCCTATCACGACTGTCACATATGCACTACCAAGCTATCGCGTCGGGGACGGGCATTTTTGCTAGTGATAATAATGTGACTAGTTACAATAAGTTACGTTAGTAGTTAAGAAGCTTTATAGCTTTAATAAAAAATAAAAAAAATATTATCCTAAATTCAGCCATTGCCTCTGAAGACTTTGTCAAAGTTGACTTTGATTATTAAAATAATAATAATAATAATAATAAGATAACTTATATTGCGCCTAAATCCTTGGAAACCAAGCTCAGAGGCGCATCAAAACAAAAGGGTTGGTCAATCTCAAAGTCCATAAGTAGTTTTCCAGTTGTCAACAGATGGGTCAAGGCGCTAGGGAGCTAAGGTGGATAAGCAAGGTTGTAAAGATACGTTTTTAAATGACGACGGAATTTTGTAATATTTTCAACTGATCTAACACTAAGAGGAAGCATATTCCAAAGAGTTGGTGCAGCAACAGAAAAAGCCCTAGTTCCAATGTTAGTGTTGACTCTAGGAACAAAAAGTAGGTCAGAACTAGATGATCGAAGCTGGATAGATTTTCTTACAGGAGTAAGCAATAAATGCAAATAAGATGGTTGCTTATTGGACAGTGCCTGGTATGTAATGGTACAGATCTTAAATATTATACGATATCGTACAGGAAGCCAATGTAAAGACTTCAAAAGTGGCACAGAGTGAGAAAAACGAGGAGATCTTGTAACTACTCTTGCTAGACAATTTTGGACACGCTGAAGTTTTGTGATATCCTTACTAGCGATATTATAAAGGAGGGAATTGCAATAGTCAAGTCTGCTGCTAACAAGCGCTGTTGCAATAGTCTTAGCAACAGAAAATGACATATACCGGCGAATACGGCGAAGATCACGAATATGATAAAAACAGCAGCGACATGTTTGAGATATATGTTGTCGGAAATTGAAGTTACTATCAAAGATTACTCCTAGATTCCGGACCGAGGTTGCTGGCGTGATGTACTGATTCAAAATACGCGTAGGGAAAAAACCATCCAGTTTACAACGCTGCATTGGAGTACCAATAATGATCAATTCAGTTTTATTTGCATTTAATTTCAACTTGCTGTCAGTCATCCAATGGAAGATATCTTGAAGGCAATCACAAAGTTGGTTAAGGGAGCGATTTGTATCCGGGGTAGCCAACGAAATGTAGATCTGAGTATCATCAGCATAAAGATGATGATCTAAGTTATGTATTTGTATAACAGAGCTTAGTGGCGTGGTGTAAAGAGTAAAAAGCAAAGGCCCAAGAACAGAACCCTGGGGAACACCAAATAAAGCCGGCAGTGCAGCTGAAAAGCAGTTCCCAATCTTTACAGTTTGGTATCTATCAGTTAGATACGAAGAAAACCAGCTTAGAGCTGTGCCAGATATGTCGTACCACTTTAATAGGCGTTCAATGAGAATGCTGTGATCAATCGTGTCAAACGCGGCAGAGAGATCTAGTAAGGTAAGTGCAGTCACTTTACCATTATTAATGTTCAAGTTAATGTCATTATGAACCTTTAAAAGGGCAGTCTCTGTTGAATGAAACTGCTTATATGCTGATTGTGACACATTAGTTAAGACATTTGTGCTAATGTGAGACCTTAGACGACTTGCTACAACCTTTTCTAGTATTTTGGAAATGAAGCTGAGATTAGAAATAGGTCTATAACTGTTTAGGTCTTGCTTAGGCAGAGATGACTTCTTAAGAAGTGGTGTGACATGGGCGTATTTAAAATCATCAGGAAAACAGCCAGAGCAAAGTGATGCATTTATAATATTTGTTATAGGTCCAATTAGTGTATCGAGACATGCTTTTAGCAGTATTGTTGGAAATGGATCAAATGCACAAGATTTATTTGAGGAGGACATAATTATTTTCCTAACTTCATCAACTGTTGCAGGTTCAAATGATACAAGTTGAGAATTTACTTGTGGAAAGTCCACACTGACATTACTTATATTATCATGTGGGAAAGCAGAACGAATGATACTGATTTTATTCTTGAAGTGACTAGAGAACGAATCACATAGAGACTTAATTGACACATGATCAGGTAACGATGGAGTAGGCCGTCTGTGTAGAATGTTATTGATGCAGTTCCATAACTGACGCGGAATATCATACTTATTTATGACCATATCAGTAAAATAATCTGATTTAGCTTTAGCCATTTGTCTGTTACAGAGGTGACATTGCTTAGAATAGCGCGATCTATCTAATGGCGAGCGTGATTTGCGCCATACACGCTCTAAATAACGACGACGCCTTTTAGATAGTATAATTTCGGAAGTCATCCATGGACACCCATTTGGATTTTATAGGTGCATGTTTGTCAAGTAGTGCATTGAGTACTTGACAGTACTGTTTATATAAGTCAGATAGATGTTTTTTTGGATCTGTGATAAGGTCAGATATAAGGATATCAGCCATTAAAGCTGTAATGTCAATCCTATGAATGGTTCTGTAAGACACATTGTGTTTCGATTGTAAAGGGGCTATAGAACCATTAATATTGGCAATGACAGTATGGTGGTCTGATAACCCATCTGAAACAGTAGGTGCTTGGATATTATTACAAGTTGAACGGGTTATCAAGAGGTCAAGCCAATGGCCATGTATATGTGTCGAAAAGGTAACATGTTGTTTCAAATCAAATGATGCCAGAATATCATCAAACGTAGTTGTAGTTGAAGAAGGTATATCCAAATGTAGATTAAAATCACCAAGAATGTAAAATTCTGAATGAATGACTGCCAGATTTTCCAACATATCCTGAAAGTCTTCAAAGAAATTGGCCGGATGTCCTGGAGGGCGATAGATACAAACAAAGTGTGCGGAGAAAGAAGAATCTGAAATTTCAGCACAGATGGACTCAAAACTAGAGTATTCAGGGTTAGAATGTAATTTAACTTTGAACTGCTGTGATATAAAAAAAGCCAACACCACCTCCACGGCCGACTAAACGTGGTCGATGGTGAAAGGTGTAACCAGAAGGGGAAACGTCAGCAATGCATGCATGTGTATCATGTGGTCTAAGCCAGGTCTCAGTTACAGCTAGAATGTTTATTTTCTTTGAAATTAATAAATCACAAAGTGAGGCTGTCTTATCTCGTACAGATCGAACGTTTGTAGTGGCCACCCGAATGTTTCGTCTAACAGATGGCCCAGGATTGAGACTTACATCTCCAGCTAGTAATAAAATTATTGCTAATTTCAATGTAGGCGTAGAGCGGGGGATTGGCAGTAACTTTCTATTATAACAAACATGAAGACATGGCAGACTATGCAAAATTGAAATAGAATGATGAATTTTAGTGTGATTAGGAAAAAGCACATTAAAATGATTAGATCTCAATGGTTTGCATAAAACAAAATCGATATCCCTTACAACAACATAGCAAGACAAGCAGAAAACACCAAATAGGAATAATGGTGACATAATTATGTTAGATTATTATCATATTTAGTAAAAACAATAATAGACCAAAACCATATCATTTTATATCATATAGATAATAAATAGTAAAGAATGTTAAACCCAGAGCTAAGGCTAAGCCTACGGCGTAACTGCCGTAAGTAAAAACTAAATTATATTTACAAGATCAGTAGAGTCTCAATTTTAACAATAAAGCCTACTTTATTTAATTAGAAAATTTTGAACCGGGGCCAACTCCGGTAACTAAATTGAGACTTACAGGCCTATTAAGGGAGGAAGAACTATTTATATTTATTATAATTCACTCAGTCAGCCGTAGCCTTAGTCTTAGATAGGCAGAAACTAACTGTAGTATCAATCACTCAATGGCAATTAACTGCACCATGATTCCTTTTTAAATACTGTATTTATTGTAATAATATAAAATGCCAATAGTAATCTAAAAGGTCAATTGAAAAAAAACCCACAGGCAGCATGTTTTGTAAATTCATCAGTTAACAGTATAATTGGTACAAACGACAACATTTAAACAAACAAAAAACTGAACATTGCCGACCGGCGAAAGTGAGCGATAATCATAACCACGTGCGCTCGCGTCGTTCTGTCTGTTTACGTTCTCTATATGTATATATATAATATATTATATATATATACATATAGAGAACGTAAACAGACAGAACGACGCGAGCGCACGTGATCATAACGGCTTTAATGCCAGTTTTATTAAGTTGAATATGACGACCAAAACTTGTTAAAATATGCTTATAATTTAAATATACTTAGCTTATGGTTGAATTCTTGATTCTGTAGCGCATTACAAGTTACATAATATTAAAAGTAATCTATTCAAAATAATTAGTATCCTATAATTGAACATTAAACGAAGGATAAATTTTGAAAAGTAAACATTATGCCACGCCCCCTAGCGATCAACTCCCAAAAATAAAAACCTTTAACAGAGATAACGCATACTTTCAGACTATTTCCAAAGAAATTTTCTATCTGTGTTATTTGACTGTTAAAATATATTCATGCTAGGGCACTCCACAATTTTGACATATTTATTAATGTTCTGCTGCTACAATGTGCAGCGCAATTGACTTAGTCTCCGTTGCACGTCATCTCCATTAACCGGATAACCAAATGACCATTACTGCCACTGTCCGTTTCAGTATGAACAAATAATTGGTGGCACGTGTTTTACCGCCAAGTGCATTTGTAAAAGTCTTGACATCAAATTATTTGTTCCGGTGCCTCTTAGAGTTTGGCAGTGTTGAAGGTTGTTCGGATGATCTTTGGGCGCCTTGGGTGGTGCGTGGCGATAAGCAATTTGAGGGTGGTGCGCACAAGTATGTGGTCCGTCCAGCGCTGTGTTCCGCGCATGGCTCTTGTGATGAGGACATCCTGAATGTTATGGGAAGATGACATAATCTGCCAAATGCCACTGTTTGTTTATGGGGACGCATCCGAGTAGTCTTATTCTTGTTAGACAGTCTGAATGCTGCTTTTGTGATGAGAAGGTCGTGTTCTGCACATTTGCTCAAGAGCATTAGGTCACTGCTATTCATCTTCCTAATGCCATATTAGCCGAGTACTCCATCCTATCGTTGGTAGTCATAACCAACTGAGGTGTTGAAATCCCCCAACACGATCAACTTGTGATTGGCAGGGACTGAATACAAAGCGGAACTGAGGTCAACGTAAAACTGCTCATTGGTCTCCTCTCTGCTAGTAACTGTGGGGGGACGTATGCACTGATAAATGTTGCATAACGCTTATGGCTACGTGGTAAGCGGAGCCTCATACGCCTCAATGTTTATGCCATTTTTTCTAGTCCTCTCCCTATAAAAAAGGTGAGCAGTGCTGTCCTAAAAAGGGCTGATCAGTCGCCTTGAATGCTGTCAGACTCCGCTGCTATCCTGGATACAGAAGAGAGCACGTCGCGCATGTGCTGAAGTTTTCATTGTATGTTAAAAGTGAAGAATGTCAGAGAGAAAGTAAAGTTCATGTCTACTGATAGGCCCTAGTCGTGACTGTGTAGAATTGTCAAATAATATTCGTATTGCTATGGTATTTGCATGAGGATAGATGTCTACTTCATGTTAGCAAGCAACCTAATCCATGACGCGGGGGCCGATTACCCAAAATATTTGTCACACGCGCGTTGTTCCTGTGATTGTTAAGTTATGTTTTATGTACGCATGACGTTTAACGTTCCGAACAATGAATTTCATATTCTTCTTCCCCTTGCTCCCTTGCGGGGTGGGGTCCATGTCATTTGGTAACTTCTATTTTTCTTATCAGTTCTTTCCAACTCTCTCTCTCTCTCGTCCGCAATGACCATCCATTCATAGCAGTTCACGCCAGCCCTCCCCAGGTCTCGTTTCATGCTGTCGTTCCATCTCAGCCTTGGTCTTCCTCTCCGTCGTCTGCCACCCTTTTCTACTTTCCATGCTCTTTTCTGCAGCCTGTCTCCACCCTTTCTGTGTATATGTCCCGCCCATCTCATTCTGTTTCCGACTACTTTCCTCTTTAGGTTTTTTTACGTTTACTCTCTCAATTCCTTTATCGTCCTTCTATCCTCTCCCGTTACTCTACATATTCCTCTGACCCAGTTGTTTTCTGCTAACTGTAATTTCTCCTCCTGTCTCTCTGTCAGTGTCAGTGTTCCTAACCCATATATACAGGCTGTTACAGTGCACGCTTTCAACACTTTTCCTTTCAATTATTTCTTCAGTTTTCTGTCCCACGTAATACCTTCTACCCACTTCCATGCTGCTGCTCCTGCTTGCACCCTCCTCTGTATTTCTTTATTACTCCTTCCATCCCCACAGACTGTACCGCCAAGGTATTCAAAGTTGTTCACTTGTTTAATGGTCTTTCCGTCAACAACTACATGCAGATCTACCCCCTGTTCACCTATCCACATTAATTCAGTCTTCTCCAGATTCATTCGGAGACCGTATTTTCTGAAGGCGTTACTCCATTTGTGTAATGCTTTCTGTATTTCCTCTTTGTTATCAGCCACCACTGCTAGGTCGTCTACATACAGTATCTTCTTACGTTCTTCCTGCTCCGATATCTTCCCACTGATCAGGTTCATCACCATAATGAAAAGCAGGGAACTCAAAGCACATCCCTGTCTGAGTCATACTTCTACTCCAAACTGACTTCTGCTTCTCCAACCTCCATCCATTTCATGACTGCAAATGCGAGTTCTATCGGCACGGTGTCAAATGCCTTTTCCAGATCTACGTCCTTTTTAAATTCTCCCTTCTTCTCGATAATTTGTCTGATGGCAAACAATCCATCATCTGTTCCTCTCCCTTTCCTAAATCCCAGCCGATTCTCTCCGATTTTGCTCTCCACTATAAGCCTCACCCTAGCATCCAGTATCCTTTCCAACAATTGCAAGGCTTGACTCAGTAATGTGATGCCTCTATATCTCCCTGTGTCTTGGATGTCCCCTTTCCCCTCCCATATCGGCACAATCACTTCTCTTCGTCACTCTGCTATTATCTCTCCTGCTGTGAAGCATACATTAAACAGCCTCGTCAGCCACTTGAATCCAACTAGTCTGTTTGCTTTCACCAGTTCCACTGAGAGTTCATCCACTCCTACAGCCTTTCCGGTTTTCATCTTCTTTACTGCTTTCTCCATCTCTTATTCTGTTATTGTCCTCACCTACAGCTCTCTCTTTACAGTATGAGGTATCTCTATCTCATATTTCCCCCCCGGATTTAGTAGTTTCTTGAAATTTTCCTCCCAAACACCCAACACTTGGTTTG
>CM034538.1:47134973-47172543 GCA_020002185.1 Paraescarpia echinospica | reverse complement strand
TAGGTAGTGCCACCTAGCGACCATGAGTGGTGAGCGACATGGACAAACATACATGCGTGGGTTACAGACATCGTTACGTGCTATCCCGTCGTGATGGTAGTTGCATTATTCCTGCATTGGGTGATTATTTTAGCAAGTTACCAAACGCCAGCAATGTTACTGATTGTTTAGTCGGCTTCGGGAAAGGAAACGCTAATGAAAAGTATAGGGCAAATGATGCAACTTAGTCCGACAATGTCGGTCCTTTGTCGCCGTCAAGCTTCAAATTCTGCTGGCATCGCCTTGTCCACGACTCCTGTTTGCTGCCCCTCATTAAACTAGTCATGTCTTCTGATAACTTTGCAATTGGATCTACGAAATCACATGTATTTGTTTCTATCAATGACACATTTATTCGAACATTTAATTGAAATGGGAAACGGCTTGTTTTCTTTATGAAATAAAGCCACTTTTACTATGTGCCATAACTGTCACACATATATGATACAACAGTACGATTGATTTTTAAGGACTAGTAAAATAATATGAGGACTAGTTGTTTCCGAGTCAGCTAGTCCGACGGACTACCTGTCAACTAAATCCACTGTGCACCCTGAATATGCAGGACAGACTTGGCCTGAACTAGTATATTAATAATTGCTATGCATTCATCATCATCATCATTGTGCAGCCGTAATATCCCGTGGTTGGGCGAAGGCCTCAGCATGTCGTTTTCAAATCTGCCTGTCTTGCGCTATCCTCTGCCAGATGATGCCCTTCCAGTACTCGTCTAGTTCGTCTCTCCACCAACTCACTGGTCTTCCTGTAGATCATTTCCCTTCGTAAGGTCTCCAGGTTGTGATACGCAATGTCCATCTGTTATTTCGTAGTCTGCTAATGTGTCTTGCCCAGGTCCACTTCTGTCTTCTGCTTTGTTCTATCACGTCTATGACCTTTGTCTTCTGCCTTACTCAGATGTTTGTTTTTCTCTCCCGATATGTGACATTTAACATACTGCTTTCCATCTTTGTTTGTGCGGCTGCTAGCTTGTTCTTTGCCTGGATGCTCTGAGTGCCCATGTTTCCGCGCCGTATGTCATCGGTGGAAGTACGCATGAGTTGAAGTCTTTTCAAGCAGGTTCCAAAGTTACCCTTGACGATGTCGCGATGTTTGGCGAATGCTGTCCAGTCGGCAGTGATCCTTCTTTGAATCTCCTTGTCTTGGTTTTTGTCTCTGATACTGTATCGCTGTCCCAGATAGATGTAACTTTCAACGTTCTCTATCTGTGTCGTGTTGATATATATTGGTGTGTCATTTTCTAGCATCACTTTTGTCTTCGATATGTTCATCTTGAGACCTTGTTTTTCACTTTCATCAGCTAGCTCCTGCAGCATGTTTTGTAGTTCCTGCGGTGTAGTAGCACATATGAGTATGTCGTCAGCGAAGCGAAGATAATAATAATAACAAGATAACTTCTATTGCGCCTAAATCCTTGGAAACCAAGCTCAGAGGTGCATAAAAACAAGGGTTGGTCAATCTCAAAATCCATAAGTAGTTTTCCAGTTGTCAACAGATGGGTCAGGGCGCTAGGGAGCTACGGTGGATAAGCAAGGTTGTAAAGATACGTTTTTAAATGATGACGGAATTTTGTAATATTTTCAGCTGATCTAACACTAAGAGGAAGCATATTCCAAAGAGTTGGTGCAGCAACAGAAAAAGCCCTAGTTCCAATGTTAGTGTTGACTCTAGGAACAAAAAGTAGGTCAGAACTAGATGATCGAAGCTGGATAGATTTTCTTACAGGAGTAAGCAATAAATGCAAATAAGATGGTTGCTTATTGGACAGTGCCTGGTATGTAATGGTACCGATCTTAAATATTATACGATATAGTACAGGAAGCCAATGCAAAGACTTCAAAAGTGGCACAGAACGAGAAAAACGAGGAGATCTTGTAACTACTCTTGCTAGACAATTTTGGACACGCTGAAGTTTTGTGATATCCTTGCTAGCGATATTATAAAGGAGGGAATTGCAATAGTCAAGTCTGCTGCTAACAAGCGCTGTTGCAATAGTCTTAGCAACAGAAAATGACATATACCGGCGAATACGACGAAGATCACGAATATGATAAAAACTGCAGCGACATGTTTGAGATATATGTTGTCGGAAATTGAAGTTACTATCAAAGATCACTCCTAGATTCCGCACCGAGGTTGCTGGCGTGATATACTGATTCAAAATACGCGTAGGGAAAAAACCATCCAGTTTACAACGCTGCATTGGAGTACCAATAATGATCAATTCAGTTTTATTTGCATTTAATTTCAACTTGCTGTCAGTCATCCAGTGGAAGATATCTTGAAGGCAATCACTTAGTTGGTTAAGGGAGCGATTTGTATCCGGGGTAGCCAACGAAATGTAGATCTGAGTATCATCAGCATAAAGGGGAACACCAAATAAAGCCGGCAGTGCAGCTGAAAAGCAGTTCCCAATCTTTATAGTTTGGTATCTGTCAGTTAGATACGAAGAAAACCAGCTTAGAGCTGTGCCAGATATGCCGTACCACTTTAATAGGCGTTCAATGAGAATGCTGTGATCAATCGTGTCAAACGCGGCAGAGAGATCTAGTAAGGTAAGTGCAGTCACTTTACCATTATTAATATTCAAGTTAATGTCATTATGAACCTTTAAGAGGGCAGTCTCTGTTGAATGAAACTGCCTATATGCTGATTGTGACACATTAGTTAAGACATGTGTGCTAATGTGAGACCTTAGACGACTTGCTACAACCTTTTCTAGTATTTTGGAAATGAAGCTGAGATTAGAAATAAGTCTATAACTGTTTAGGTCTTGCTTAGGCAGAGATGACTTCTTAAGAAGTGGTGTGACATGGGCGTATTTAAAATCATCAGGAAAACAGCCAGAGCAAAGTGATGCATTTATAATATTTGTTATAGGTCCAATTAGTGTATCGAGACATGCTTTTAGCAGTATTGTTGGAAATGGATCAAATGCACAAGATTTATTTGAGGAGGACATAATTATTTTCCTAACTTCATCAACTGTTGCAGGTTCAAATGATACAAGTTGAGAATTTACTTGTGGAAAGTCCACACTGACATTACTTATATTATCATGTGGGAAAGCAGAACGAATGATACTGATTTTATTCTTGAAGTGACTAGAGAACGAATCACATAGAGACTTAATTGACACATGATCAGGTAACGATGGAGTAGGCCGTCTGTGTAGAATGTTATTGATGCAGTTCCATAACTGACGCGGAATATCATACTTATTTATGACCATATCAGTAAAATAATCTGATTTAGCTTTAGCCATTTGTCTGTTACAGAGGTGACATTGCTTAGAATAGCGCGATCTATCTAATGGCGAGCGTGATTTGCGCCATACACGCTCTAAATAACGACGACGCCTTTTAGATAGTATAATTTCGGAAGTCATCCATGGAGCCGGTGGCCTTTCTGACACCCATTTGGATTTTATAGGTGCATGTTTGTCAAGTAGTGCATTGAGTACTTGACAGTACTGTTTATATAAGTCAGATAGATGTTTTTTTGGATCTGTGATAAGGTCAGATATAAGGATATCAGCCATTAAAGCTGTAATGTCAATCCTATGAATGGTTCTGTAAGACACATTGTGTTTCGATTGTAAAGGGGCTATAGAACCATTAATATTGGCAATGACAGTATGGTGGTCTGATAACCCATCTGAAACAGTAGGTGCTTGGATATTATTACAAGTTGAACGGGTTATCAAGAGGTCAAGCCAATGGCCATGTATATGTGTCGAAAAGGTAACATGTTGTTTCAAATCAAATGATGCCAGAATATCATCAAACGTAGTTGTAGTTGAAGAAGGTATATCCAAATGTAGATTAAAATCACCAAGAATGTAAAATTCTGAATGAATGACTGCCAGATTTTCCAACATATCCTGAAAGTCTTCAAAGAAATTGGCCGGATGTCCTGGAGGGCGATAGATACAAACAAAGTGTGCGGAGAAAGAAGAATCTGAAATTTCAGCACAGATGGACTCAAAACTAGAGTATTCAGGGTTAGAATGTAATTTAACTTTGAACTGCTGTGATATAAAAAAAGCCACCACCACCTCCACGGCCGACTAAACGTGGTCGATGGTGAAAGGTGTAACCAGAAGGGGAAACGTCAGCAATGCATGCATGTGTATCATGTGGTCTAAGCCAGGTCTCAGTTACAGCTAGAATGTTTATTTTCTTTGAAATTAATAAATCACAAAGTGAGGCTGTCTTATCTCGTACAGATCGAACGTTTGTAGTGGCCACCCGAATGTTTCGTCTAACAGATGGCCCAGGATTGAGACTTACATCTCCAGCTAGTAATAAAATTATTGCTAATTTCAATGTAGGCGTAGAGCGGGGGATTGGCAGTAACTTTCTATTATAACAAACATGAAGACATGGCAGACTATGCAAAATTGAAATAGAATGATGAATTTTAGTGTGATTAGGAAAAAGCACATTAAAATGATTAGATCTCAATGGTTTGCATAAAACAAAATCGATATCCCTTACAACAACATAGCAAGACAAGCAGAAAACACCAAATAGGAATAATGGTGACATAATTATGTTAGATTATTATCATATTTAGTAAAAACAATAATAGACCAAAACCATATCATTTTATATCATATAGATAATAAATAGTAAAGAATGTTAAACCCAGAGCTAAGGCTAAGCCTACGGCGTAACTGCCGTAAGTAAAAACTAAATTATATTTACAAGATCAGTAGAGTCTCAATTTTAACAATAAAGCCTACTTTATTTAATTAGAAAATTTTGAACCGGGGCCAACTCCGGTAACTAAATTGAGACTTACAGGCCTATTAAGGGAGGAAGAACTATTTATATTTATTATAATTCACTCAGTCAGCCGTAGCCTTAGTCTTAGATAGGCAGAAACTAACTGTAGTATCAATCACTCAATGGCAATTAACTGCACCATGATTCCTTTTTAAATACTGTATTTATTGTAATAATATAAAATGCCAATAGTAATCTAAAAGGTCAATTGAAAAAAAACCCACAGGCAGCATGTTTTGTAAATTCATCAGTTAACAGTATAATTGGTACAAACGACAACATTTAAACAAACAAAAAACTGAACATTGCCGACCGGCGAAAGTGAGCGATAATCATAACCACGTGCGCTCGCGTCGTTCTGTCTGTTTACGTTCTCTATATGTATATATATAATATATTTCATCGCTCGTGTTGTCTATATGTATATATATAAATATTATATATATATACATATAGAGAACGTAAACAGACAGAAAGAGCGCAATGATCTTTAACTTTAATGCCAGTTTTATTAAGTTGAATATGACGACCAAAACTTGTTAAAATATGCTTATAATTTAAATATACTTAGCTTATGGTTGAATTCTTGATTCTGTAGCGCATTACAAGTTACATAATATTAAAAGTAATCTATTCAAAATAATTGTATCCTATAATTGAACATTAAACGAAGGATAAATTTTGAAAAGTAAACATTATGCCACGCCCCTAGCGATCAACTCCCAAAATAAAACCTTTAACAGAGATAACGCATACTTTCAGACTATTTCCAAAGAAATTTTCTATCTGTGTTATTTGACTGTTAAAATATATTCATGCTAGGGCCTCCACAATTTTGACATATTTATTAATGTTCTGCTGCTACAATGTGCAGCGTAATTGACTTAGTCTCCGTTGCACGTCATCTCCATTAACCGGATAACCAAATGACCATTACTGCCACTGTCCGTTTCAGTATGAACAAAAATTGGTGGCACGTGTTTTACCGCCAAGTGCATTTTAAAAGTCTTGACATCAAATTATTTGTTCCGGTGCCTCTTAGAGTTTGGCGAGTGTTGAAGGTTGTTCGGATGATCTTTAGGCGCCTTGGGTGGTGCGTGGCGATAAGCAATTTGAGGGTGGTGCGCACAAGTATGTAGTCCGTCAGCGCTGTGTTCCGCGCATGGCTCTTGTGATGAGGACATCCTGAATGTTATGGGAAGATGACATAATCTGCCACTGTTTGTTTATGGGGACGCATCCGAGTAGTCTTATTCTTGTTAGACAGTCTGAATGCTGCTTTGTGTGATGAGAAGGTCGTGTTCTGCACATTTGCTCAAGAGCATTAGGTCACTGCTATTCATCTTCCTAATGCCATATTAGCCGAGTACTCCATCCTATCGTTGGTAGTCATAACCAACTGGAGGTGTTGAAATCCCCAACACGATCAACTTGTGATTGGCAGGGACTGGAATACAAAGCGGAACTGAGGTCAGCGTAAAACTGCTCATTATTCCTCTCTGCTGCTAGTAACTGTGGACGTATGCTGATAAATGTTGCATAACGCTTATGGCTACGTGGTAAGCGGAGCCTCATACGCCTCAATGTTTATGCCATTTTTCTAGTCCTCTCCCTATAAAAGGTGAGCAGTGCTGTCCTAAAAGGGCTGATCAGTCGCCTTGAATGCTGTCAGACTCCGCTGCTATCCTGGATACAGAAGAGAGCACGTCGCGCATGTGCTGAAGTTTTCATTGTATGTTAAAAGTGAAGAATGTCAGAGAGAAAGTAAAGTTCATGTCTACTGATAGGCCCTAGTCGTGACTGTGTAGAATTGTCAAATAATATTCGTATTGCTATGGTATTTGCATGAGGATAGATGTCTACTTCATGTTAGCAAGCAACCTAATCCATGACGCGGGGGCCGATTACCCAAAATATTTGTCACACGCGCGTTGTTCCTGTGATTGTTAAGTTATGTTTTATGTACGCATGACGTTTAACGTTCCGAACAATGAATTTCATATTCTTCTTCCCCTTGCTCCCTTGCGGGGTGGGGTCCATGTCATTTGGTAACTTCTATTTTTCTTATCAGTTCTTTCCAACTCTCTCTCTCTCTCGTCCGCAATGACCATCCATTCATAGCAGTTCACGCCAGCCCTCCCCAGGTCTCGTTTCATGCTGTCGTTCCATCTCAGCCTTGGTCTTCCTCTCCGTCGTCTGCCACCCTTTTCTACTTTCCATGCTCTTTTCTGCAGCCTGTCTCCACCCTTTCTGTGTATATGTCCCGCCCATCTCATTCTGTTTCCGACTACTTTCCTCTTTAGGTTTTTTTACGTTTACTCTCTCAATTCCTTTATCGTCCTTCTATCCTCTCCCGTTACTCTACATATTCCTCTGACCCAGTTGTTTTCTGCTAACTGTAATTTCTCCTCCTGTCTCTCTGTCAGTGTCAGTGTTCCTAACCCATATATACAGGCTGTTACAGTGCACGCTTTCAACACTTTTCCTTTCAATTATTTCTTCAGTTTTCTGTCCCACGTAATACCTTCTACCCACTTCCATGCTGCTGCTCCTGCTTGCACCCTCCTCTGTATTTCTTTATTACTCCTTCCATCCCCACAGACTGTACCGCCAAGGTATTCAAAGTTGTTCACTTGTTTAATGGTCTTTCCGTCAACAACTACATGCAGATCTACCCCCTGTTCACCTATCCACATTAATTCAGTCTTCTCCAGATTCATTCGGAGACCGTATTTTCTGAAGGCGTTACTCCATTTGTGTAATGCTTTCTGTATTTCCTCTTTGTTATCAGCCACCACTGCTAGGTCGTCTACATACAGTATCTTCTTACGTTCTTCCTGCTCCGATATCTTCCCACTGATCAGGTTCATCACCATAATGAAAAGCAGGGAACTCAAAGCACATCCCTGTCTGAGTCATACTTCTACTCCAAACTGACTTCTGCTTCTCCAACCTCCATCCATTTCATGACTGCAAATGCGAGTTCTATCGGCACGGTGTCAAATGCCTTTTCCAGATCTACGTCCTTTTTAAATTCTCCCTTCTTCTCGATAATTTGTCTGATGGCAAACAATCCATCATCTGTTCCTCTCCCTTTCCTAAATCCCAGCCGATTCTCTCCGATTTTGCTCTCCACTATAAGCCTCACCCTAGCATCCAGTATCCTTTCCAACAATTGCAAGGCTTGACTCAGTAATGTGATGCCTCTATATCTCCCTGTGTCTTGGATGTCCCCTTTCCCCTCCCATATCGGCACAATCACTTCTCTTCGTCACTCTGCTATTATCTCTCCTGCTGTGAAGCATACATTAAACAGCCTCGTCAGCCACTTGAATCCAACTAGTCTGTTTGCTTTCACCAGTTCCACTGAGAGTTCATCCACTCCTACAGCCTTTCCGGTTTTCATCTTCTTTACTGCTTTCTCCATCTCTTATTCTGTTATTGTCCTCACCTACAGCTCTCTCTTTACAGTATGAGGTATCTCTATCTCATATTTCCCCCCCGGATTTAGTAGTTTCTTGAAATTTTCCTCCCAAACACCCAACACTTGGTTTGTTCCAGCGACCAGTGTCCCGCCGCTTCTCCTTCTCTGCATTGCTGATGTTCGAATAGTTTCTTTGCTATATCTGTCTCTATCCCTGGCAAGTTTGAAGATCAATTTGTCTCTCCATCTTCTTCAATCCTATCACATAATTCCTGCTGTTTTTTATCTCTTGCTTTAGCAACCGCCTTAATTGCTTCCTTCTTCTTCTCCCGGTACTTCTGCTTCAGCCTTGTCTTTTCTTCATCACTCGCTTCTTCCTCCTTTTTTCTCATATTGCTTGTTCAACTTCAACCACCATCACTGTTCTTTCTTCATTCAATCCGCCGTAGACAATTCCCATATCAGTAACATAAGGTGATGTTTATTCTAACAATGCTATACGCCAGTAAACAACAACCATGACAAACTAATGTATTTATATGAGGCATTTCTATGTGTGGACATCATTGAGAGGAAATTAGTTGCATACGTAGGGCAGCATTGCAACATCCTGCCCGAAATTCAACATCCCTTCCTGGATATAACTTTCTTAAAACTAAAAACGTGCCCCCAATAGTATGTCCATACATAGCATAATTTGTGCTTTTGACAATGGAATGTACCTTTTGGTCTTGGCTTTTATGAGGAAATTCCCTACATGTTTCTTGAAAAAATAATGTATCCGTTTTTACCCAAAAGGCCCTTTTGTGACTTTGCCCCAAGAGTTTGCGATATTGTAGAAACATTTGCATTTTTTTTAAATTAATTTGCTCCCAAAATATAAGGCCTTGTGGAACTTTATTCCCCAGCAATTTGTTCATTTATGGGGAATGTTGTCATGTCTGCAATGGAAAGTATATTCTCGCGTATTTCCTCAAAGATAATTGTCTTTTTAAAGAAAATTTATCTTTGTCATTTTATAACTTTCTTCTAAAAGTTTCTTTATTGAAAAATACCCCTTTTGACACATAACAGATACTAGCAGATTGCCCGTTATGTTGCAATTGGTCCATTTCAACACAGCTATTATTCCCAAATAGTTGCCTTTTTATGAGAAATAAACTAGGATCTTCCTCTCAACAAATGTTAAAGAATGTTTACCTTTTACCATTGAAAATGCCCCTTTCAAGGCGTTTCATTTATGGACAACGTTGCACATTGTAATGATTTAATATGTTCACAAAAACAAAGACCTGATTAGGGGCAAGTTGACCTCACTGGGGAGAGCAAGTGAACGGGTTTGGTGTTCCCCCACTTTGTATGTAAAAAGTCCTGAATTTGATTGAAAACGAGTAATTCTTTTTATACCGTGATGCATCTGAATAATTTGCGCAAGGGTTGTCATCTTTCTACGTCGATAAACCAATAAACACCGTTGATTTGATGATTCCTAAGGGGGTCGCCAAGGAAGTCCCGGGACCGGAATTTGGGTCGCTACAAAAACGGTTGTGATGCTTCTCCAACAATATGGTATACAATATCACGTGTATGCAGTTGTCCGTCAACTTCCCACTAAAGGAACACGCAGATGCACTCGCGCGCATAGAGCCCTGTATCCAAGACGTGAACGTGCGTGTGTGGTGTTTTTGTGTGCGTGCATGTGTGGTGTTTGTGTGTGTGTATGTGCGTATGCGTGCACGTGCGTGTGCGTGTGTGGTGTGTGTCTGTCACCAGTTATTTACAATGTAGTGTTATACAGGTCGACGGCTGTATTGGTGCAACAAAGAAGCAATCGAAACTGCATCCCTAGATGGCAGCGACAGGAAAATGCTGACGAACACAGCAGATGCACTGTTCTTCACAACATTACTTGGGGAGGATTTGTATTTCACCGATCGCAGGTATGGAGAAATGTAGCTTACACCCTTCCATAGAGCAGCAAACCAATGACAGCAGGTACCACCATTACAGCATTTACACTGTAGATGTTTGTACCTTTTCATTCCTGTTGTCGCCATTCGTGTATATATGTATGTACTTATGTATGTATATATACTCAGCGATGAATCACATCACAACCACACTTTGATGTATTATGTTTAGTACATTTTATATTTTAAAGCAGTTCTAGCCTTTTTATACGTTTAATTAGCTTAACTAGCATTTTATTTATAATAATGTATTCATTAATATTTTATTGTTTATTTATTTATTTATTATTATTATTTTTATGTATGTCTTGATACTTTTAGCTTAGGTATGTTTAGTACATTTTTTACTTAATGCAGTTCTACTCCTTTTGTACGTTTAGTTTTATTGTCTATATTTTAGTAGCTATTAGTTGTCAACACCTTTGAACAGAGTCCTACTCTGGATATGAGTGTATAAATAAAGTATATTATAATTATTATTATTATGGAGTACGTGCTGCATCGCCAAACACATTGACATATTATAGTTTGGTGTTATTTGATATGGATCTTAGAGGGTGCTTTATTCACTGTAGGCTGTGCGTGTGTGTGTGTTATTCATAAAACACTGCTTATACATAAAACATTGTTTTCAAGTGCCAAGTATTTTTAACCTTTCTTACAAACCTTGGTCAGCGAAGGGATAAGCAATTGGCCCTAGGTTAAACATAAAATTTGTGCTAATTTTAGATCAGGGGTTGGCAACCTGCAGCCCGCGGGCCAACTGCAGCCTCCGAAGCTATTTAATGCGGCCCGCGAACTAAAAGAAAGCTTATACACAATGTGGCCCGCAAGATGACGACAGTTAGTACACCTTCCATGGTCGGAATTCGTGCTCGTGGCCTAAACGACTGGCAGTTCCAGTACCTTCTTGCAGCAATATTAAGTAAGACTTCTACGTTTGCGAAGTCCTCTTTTGAGTAGAGGTGCCATGGTGCAGTGCGTTGACAAGATACAGGATTAGCTTGATTACTGAGCAGAGGATGCATATTTACTGGAATTTGCTGACACCCACATTGATGTGCGATTTCTCATTTTTGTTAACATCACGGCGCAACTCAATTTACTGAAAGTTCAACTTCATGGATGAGAACATCTCAACAATAAGATTTCCCCGTTCGTCTGTGTTTTCGAGATCACGAATCTGCTGTGGGAGACACAACTGCGGTATACAAAGAATGTACACGTCTCAATAACCCAGGAAAAAGGTCCGGACAAGTACACAGTGTTCAGAGTTATGAGAGTTGGTAGGTACCAGACGGTTTTGGCAATATCAGGTCTCTATTTTTAGTCCGTTCCAGATGAAAGTCGACGATGTTAGTTGCATGCAATTGCCGATGAGACTGTATCCTGGTCTGATCAAACATGCCAAATGCATAGCATACTATTATTGTGAATCTGTTTAGTACAACTTAGGTTTGTTGGCTGCTGTTTTCCAAGAAGAACTTAGTAAAAGAAAAAAACGAGGATGTAGCTAAACGACGGACGGACACTTAGATGACGTAATGTGTGTGCAGGAATAAGTCTGCAGCCAGATGTGGAGCATGTATCAAAGCTGCAACAGCACCAGGCGTTACACTATAGTTAAGACCTCCTTGATTGTTGATACTTCCAAATGCATTTCCTCTTGAAGCCCCCCAAAACACCCAACTGCATCTCTTTGATACATCACTTGAAACTCTTTTCTCGCAACAGAATTAGTTTGTGTCACCAGGGCGGCGCATGGGTACATACGCACCCATGGCACACCCATCCCTGACATAATCCAAGTCACTTGTATGGCCCTCCATTCTAAACGATTGCCAGCCCCTGTTTTAGATGGTCATTAAAATAAAAATGTTTGTGATATATAGGCTCAACTTCCAGGATCAATCAATCAGTAGGCTTCCTGCATGACAAACAAAGGGCCCCATAGTCAAATAAATTTGTACTAATTGTAAATGTTGATTAGTATTGGGAGCAACCTTTGGGTGCTGCCCTGATTGTTAGGTGGTTTCCTGTGTGATGCGTGAAATGTCCTCCACAAAGATAAATCGTTATTTTTGATGCTATTTCAAATATGGCAGTTGACCTTCTCCGCGAATCAAAGAGAGTTATACAGGAGGAGAATATATAGATCTTTTGTGAAAGATCTGTAATCCTTTTCGTATATTATAAGCCCGATGACAAGTACAGTATAAATAGGTAACATTGCGTGTCCCATGTTCATGCGTCGCGCAATTCCGTGGTAATCCGGTATAGTGTAATAATTTGTTAACTGTCGGTTAGTCACTAGAACTCAACGTTTAGAATTAACTAACAGTGCCAATTTCCATATCTCATGATACGACAAACTAATACGAATGTGTTTACTAAACGACCAGGCGGTGGTTTGCTATATTAAGGTTAATAATTATGTACATGGGCACATTGACAAAAATATGTTTTTTGCAACTAAAACTTCCCTTCCACTCCTTGAAACATACCAATGGTGGACTAAAGCTAATTCTCAATATACCAATGCAATTTAAACTTACGGTTACTTAGACGTTTGTTTTATCAGTAGCATAATCCGAAAACTGTTTAATTACTGGCAATACATTGTGTGAAACCCGGTGGCGTTTCGAAGTTTGGGCAATTTCGCTCACTCCACATTCCTCCAGTTCATTCACCTGGATGAACGCGGATATTTATGTACACATACTCGTCATGCTGTAATTGCAGTGTGGTTGAATGCTTTCAAGAGAAGTCAAGATGCTGTTCGATTGAACGGATTCCAAAGGGAGTAAAGTGTAAAGTGCTTCGAAGGACTGGATGGATACTGCGCTATATTAGAACTTACCTTTACCTATTATTGATGCCATACAATTCGCCATTATTCATGTGAGAATATCACTTTATTCATATAGTACAATACAAGAAAGTGTAATAATAGTAATCCAAGTACCTATGTAAATACAGTAAATAGCTATGTATAGTAGTATATTGTAGCAGGCTAGGGTAAATAATGACTAACGGGTTTTTGCAGACACATCTGGAGAATCAACGTGTCTGAATCAACACCAACAAGACAACAAGTAGGACCTGCCTTTGTCAGTCTCATCAGTGGTCTGGCTGGCTACAACAGTCAACACGACATCCTCGGTGAGCTACTCAGGAACTGTAGTCCTTAGTGTATTACTCTGTCGGACTAATCGTGTGTTCGTATGTGCTATACAGGTACACACTTTAATAATTTAATAATTGACACATTTGTATGATAAATCCCATTTATTTATTGCATAAACCAAACCAATCAATATGTGGAATTAATGGTGTGATTGATGAAACGTATGTCAACTACTGTTGGTGCCATGCCTACCTATGTAGCTAAAATACGAAGGCGGTGCACTGCATATAGAGTTGTAAATATAGCACGTGTCTATCCTAACATTACACATTGTACTGAATTACCAACCTATTATACTACACGAAATAATTATTATTACTGTGGTCACTAACAACACTATCAATGTAATCATTGGCTGTGCACATTTGTATCTTTGCACCTACAGTTGTACATTTATGCTTTAATTACTGACATTAGAATTAGTCTGTATGAAGTTGCTAATAACATCAATGCCAGTGATAAAGCTATTCGAACACTGACTGATGCCGTTGTCTTTATTCTAGCAAATAAATATATGAATACACCCATCCATCTCCATTACTAGAACTACTACTACTACTACTAATAATAATAATAATAATAACAATACTATTAGTAATAATAGTAATACTACTAATAATAATTATTTTAATAATAGTTGTCTTCCTTCTTCTACAGAGATCAGCAGCCCTTGCAGTCACAACAATGGAGGCTGTGAACAGGTCTGCTTCTCAGCACCAGCTGGACCTGTTTGTGCCTGCCATGATGGAGTTATTTTAGCTGACACTTCATCAGAGTGCTCTATGGCAAAGGGTATGGTTTGTGGCACCGTGGCCCTAATACAGTGGAACATCATTAATCCGGACCTCGACAAACTAGAAACAGTGGTATCTCTTTTAAGGGAAACAAATTTCCAAACGTTAATGTATAAAAATTACGTGCATGCCGGTAGTCAGGAGGAAATCAGACGTAGGTTGGAAATGGAGTGCAAACTTTTTCTGTCCATTGATATGAGTTTATAAACGTATAGAACAATATTTTTTAGAGGGTGTGCTCCATTTTGTCCAATGGCTTTAAAAAAATCGCCACCCCCAAAATCATTAAAATGGCCATAACTCCTTAAGTATTTGTGCTAGAGACCAAAATCCAATATGGCCGCCAAAACATGTTTCCGGAGACCTGCTAGATCTGGAATCAGTACCAACATTTCAAACTATATGAGAACACAACATAAATCAACTTCTAATTTAATGTATTCGAGTAACCAACTAACATGATTAAATGACAAATGAAGTTTACTTTGCTTGAATTGAGGTAGCAAATTAGCTGGCAAAGGATTTTGCATATTACTCATATGTTACATCATTATCCTCATCTAGTTCCTCAGTATCCATTTCAAACTCGTCTTCTTCAGATTGATTTCGTGTGAGAGGTTTTTGCATGTTTCCCCACCCTCGCACAGACAAAATATTGTGCGTCCTAGTTGGGGCAGCTGCACGCTACAGTGCGACATCCAGAGGTCTTGCAGTTGCAGTGGATGAGCTGCAGTATGCCTGGAAATGCAGGAAGTGTATCAGATGGTACTGTTCGTGGAAGCAGGATACCCTGGTGGTAAAACTCCCAGCCATACTTTGTTGGGTCCATATTTGGTAGTGACTGTAGAACTGCTGGTTTCCATGTCGCAACTTGCAGGTGGCATCTGTGAACATTTTCGAAGAATGCTTCACTGGTGGGTGGAAGGGAGCAGAGTTTCACTGATGATGCACCACTCTTCCCTGTTTTGAGCGCCACATTTTGACCGTGCATTCCGTCATGGATGAACACGACTCTGCCATCTTGCTATATGCAGCACATATGAACTTATATCAGCCTTCACTTCACCAACTTTAGAGAATGAGAATCGTCCCATCATGGAAATTTTGCGAAGGGTTGCCTTGCCTATGCCATGCAATGAAGTTACAGTATCCATTGCATTTACTATTGTAGAAGTGAACCAGAAGCGCAAACACGTCTGTGTCGTCGCACACAACACGAACATAATTGCCTGAAAGTGATGACGAGATGGCATGTTGTGTGATGAGGATGTGAGCTTCCTCATGTGTGGAGCAGAGATCATGCCGTTCAATTCTCACGCCACCAACTATCTCCACTGGCACATCACTGACACTGGCAATGGTGAGAGTGTGCTTCTTTGTTGCATTGATGTAGTAGCCTGAGTCAAGAAGACCTTCTGCAAGCATAGCATTCAGTTGGATCTTGTTCTTCGTGTTGGTGAGAATAACTTGCTTGGGTGGAGCATGCATCTTTGGTGTCAGGTTGTGTACACGACTTGATCTGGCTCTCTGCATGCTCGTGAAGTTCTTAATGCTGCTGGGGAAATATCTGTCAAACACGAGGATGACATTTGCGTTTTGTAGAGTACACATGGAGTTTCTTAGACGGCCAAGCGATGACCCAGAGAAGCGCAGAAACATGATGTTTGCGGTGTTTGTAATAGGCCAGTTACGTTCTGATATAGCCACTTGTAGTTTTTGTTTCAGGATCGATTTTGACTTAGCAATTTTCATTTCGCCGTCTGGGTTAAACATCGATGGTGAATATGCAGCTAACTCGTATGCCAACACATCGTCAATGTTGATCTCACGTGAACTTGCAAGTAGACCAATGACACGCGCATAGATGAGACCCGTTCGTTACCGACTAACACATGCTTTTTGTCACATCCATTGTGACAACCAGTTTGCTGAAAGGATCATAGAAAGATCCCGGCTAACCACCCTTAACGTCTCTCATTGCCCGCTGTCCAAGTTTGATGGCATCATCCGCATTGACCTCAGGGTGAGCAATTTGTCCTGTGATGATGTTCATCAGTGCACCATCTGGGTGAGAGACAACATCCAAAGGGTCAATGGAGATATCGAATGTGTTGCGTAGGCTGAGGCGATCAGCCTGGTCAGCCTTGATTCGGCCCTCGGATTCTTCCATATGGTGGGTGTGGAGAGTATTTCGTTCAGTTTTGCACATAGCTCGAACATTTTGCGATACCTCCCCATGATGGCAAAGCTCAGGGCCCACATCACCATTTGATGGTAGTCTGTGTCCACACCTACAGCTCCAGCTGGTCCGTGCCCCAACCGCATGTACGTGGTCTCTATGAACATGTCGGTCAAAGTTGAATTATAGATGCCTGGGATGTGGTGCACGAATGCACCATGCTGTAGTTTCTTCATCACCTTCAGATCGAAGCCTTTCATGTGATGAACATAGAAGGCAGCATAGCGCACGTAGTTGTGGCAGCAAGCAAAGCGGAAATAAGGTAACATAGCTTCGGCAGCGAAGAGGTGGAGATCCCAGTCGCCCCCATGTCCTCCACGAGAGAAGTTCATCATTATGATGACTGGTTTGACAAGATTGTCAGTCTACATCTTCATAGTTCTGCTGCGACTTGCTCGAGCATCGAGCACGTCGATGAGGTGAGCGAATGATGTAACTCCTTGCACCTGAACCACAGCACGGAGCACCTCCTCCACTAGCATCCTGAGGGCGCGTAAGTTTTGAGGGAATTTTCTCTATTATAACATACAAAGAAATCCTTTCTTTTATGACAAGGTATTTGATATTTAGTCTTATATAATGCAAAAAATGTACACCTAAAACTTCGGCAGGTAAACTGAAAATCTTGAAATGTCAAATCGAACTAAACACAGCTGCACATCATATTTATATGATGACGTTAATAGAAACTTAATTTCGAGACAACATAGCGTTAAAAACAGCCAAATTACGTTTAAGGTTTAAGAGCAACCTCCTTGGCTGCGGCCTATTGTAAGGTTACAATATGCGCGTCGTCAAGGACTCTGGTCTCAACGACGGGCGTGTTGTTGATTTACAATAGGAAGTCGGCATTTTTTAATCTCTGATCTTTTTACGCAATTTATAACGTTCCATGTTATAACAAGTTACAATTAATCGTCAAATCGTGAAAGTAATGATTCTATTAGAATCCTGGTGGTCAAACACACCGGAATAGATGCCAAATTTATGTTACTTGCACTAATACCATGTGAGTTATGGTCATTTCAGTGATTTCGGGAGGTGTTTTGGTGGTCATATTGGATTTGTATGCTGATGTAGTGGCCAGATCACATTCATAAGCCTTCCAATAGATTTCCTCATGCTTAAACATATAGGTGTAGAACCAAAATGCATATCTCTAGCACAAATATGTAAGGAGGTATGGCCATTTTAATGATTTTTGGGGGTTGCTGTAGCCATATTGAATAATATTGTCTTATGCCTTTTTTGAACTCATATCAACGGACAGAAGAAAGTCTGTACTTCATTTCCACCATACGGGCCATATGCTCAATATTCCTCCTGACTACTAGTTTATTCGGAAAACTTGTTAATGCGGATCCCCTATTAACGAGGTTTCACTGCATCTGGATAAAGCCCCTCCACAATTACGTTTTCACATTTCGCAGCAAACTGAACCTATCTGTTATCTAGTACGACATCAACATATTTGTATTTTAGACACATTCTGCAACGTAACTAGAAAAAAGTTATCGGTGTTGTTTACCATATCATAATGCTAATAATACATTAGCGAGGTATCCGATTTAATATTCATAATCAAATTGCTCAGTGACTGTGAAAACATATACATACATGTATATATATATACACACACACACACACACACACACACACACACACACACACACACACACACACACACACACACACACACACACACACACACACACACACATATATACAGGCCTGTATATATATATATAATATGTATATATATATATATATATATACACACATATTACTTAGACAATTCACACATACCTAATTTGAGCATTGACCAACTTGAATCTTAAAGGGCTAAATTAATTGAGGACAGCATTTATGTTTTTGAGATCGCCTATTGTAATGGACCAGCCAGACAGGGAAACGTCCTCTAGTTTTTGTTCAATGCCGTTGTTTTTTAACAGTGGACACCTGTGCTAAATCACCCATCATTTATCATCTATTGCGATAATCATGGTCTTTCACGCTTTCACGTGTAATTTCTACATTTTGGTTTGCTTCTGTTCTATGCCTCTTTATCCATTTTTATGATTTTGGAGCAACATCGTTCGATACTGATTGTGGATATTCATACAAAGCGCAAAGACCCATGGACTAAGTCAATTTAGGAGGGATGTTTACAAATGATATGCTATGATAAACAACTACACGTTGGCTTTATAGTTATTTTCAGTGAACGTGGTATCAATGGTTGCTAAAACATTGGTGGGAGTCCTGACATTTACAGTTTGGCAGTTTGCGGAAAGTTTGTTTGGAATTCAGTATTTCGTTGTAAATCAGGATGAAACATCTCCACTCGGCCCATAATGTAACACGGACACACCCACGGATGACCGCAGGACTGTGCTCGGCTCACCAGTATGTGCTCAATGAGACTTACTTGTTTCATGCGTTTTTGTTGAATTTTGGTTAGGTAATTATTACAAAATGGGTACCGCTGACATTATTACAACAGTCAGTACACCGATTTACTACGAAATGGGTACATATTGCAAAGTGGACATGATCGTATTTCAAGATGAGTCGGAACACTTGCTGCGCGTTGTTTGCATAGGTGTTTTTCGTGGTTGGGCACAACTAGAATATCAATATTTGTCCCTGTTCTTGGTACTTAGATATTGCTATATTGTTAATACTAAGTATAAGTACAACTGAGGCAATAATTACGCATTAGATACATTTTGTTCAATTGAAATTAGATTGTATAACTTCATATCTTTAAACAATTCATTCCAACTCGCTTCACAGTCTACCCTAATGTATCATATAGTAATGTAGGGAATCACTCGGACTAGTACCAGACGCCTTATAAAGAGTCCGAAGGGTGAACACGGAATATTAAACTAAATGGAAAGCGAGGATAGCTGTCAAATACTGTAAGAATGTACATTGTAATTGTGAAGTAAGTATTATAAGCAAACACTTTGCATTATTAAGCTAGTTTACTAAGTTAATTGTAAATTTATTATAATGTTATTTTATTAGGTATGACACTTGACAACTTTCTGCTCGTGGCAGACCCATACCAAGAGAGTGTGTATCAAATCAACTTGGTAAATGGGTCTGTTTGGAGACTTCCTGGATACAGGCGACAGTACTCACACGTAGCATACGACCCAGTCGAAGAGAAACTGTATTTTAGAGTTGACCGGACCATTATAAGGACACACCCGGATGGCACAACGGAATCCAACATTGCAGGTTATTGTTCTGTATTATCTTTGAATGGTCAGAATAGTGACACTGCGACGATGGTGCATCTAATGTTCATGAGTAAATTATATTCATATTAGAAGTGATGATGGTGATTACATTGTTGATGTTGGTTGTAGTGATGATTTGGTAACTGCAATTTTGGTAGTGACATTGATTATTATATATATAACATGTAGGTGTCACGTTGATAAAGAAGATACACTTGCCTCTACTGGAAACTTGATGACTTTGCCATGGTACATTGTATGTCCCTACCAAAAACATCATTTTCGTATGCTATGTATATTGTTTTTATGTTGCCTCTATAGCGCGCCGTCCTTTCAAGCCTCTTCTTAATTCACTCCTTCCTTCCTTTCCGCTGACACTGCAGTGATTTTCTAGGCACTTGTCAGCCATTGTTGAACGCCATCAATGTTCATGTTTTAGATAATTACTACTACAGATATGGAATAGCTTTCGATGTTATCTCTCGATTGTGGTACTACTTCACACACACCGATCAGCATCTTGTCATCATAGCTGAGACACTGCACGATAATCACCGTTTTCTTGTCGCCACAACAAGAGACAATAACTATGCATACGACATAGTGCTAGATCCAGTCAGAGGGTAAGTATTTTGACTGAAATTATCCAGTTTTGTGCTAGTCTAGCCACGATTTATTTTTGAGCTGTATATTGAATTACTTCTTATTACTCTGTTGGATCACAATAACAATAACGAACGGATATCAGTATCTTTATTTCAGGTTTAGCAAAACATATGTGTAAATGTAATCAATAATAAAATACCAATACATACGATGTACTAACACAACGGTAAACAGTAACGTGTCCTTTCCCATCTATGTCATATGGATCTACTACATATATTAATACAGTTGCTCATAAGGGTAAACTATTTCATCAAATCAATTTCCTTGTCATATGCCAGCTCGCAGCAACGCCATATACCCCATATTCCTGGAGACATGTGGCCAATGTACCTTCTGTAATTCTAACACCTCAGATTGGATCAAAGGAACCAACTGACTGGTGAAGGCATGACATTTTGCCGTCTCTTCGTACTAAATTCCTATGAAACGCAACACCCACAGGTCTCCATCTGCGCTCCAGAAATGGATTGTCGTTTGATGAAGTTTCACTTGAGTGTGGTTATGATAAAATACCTGAGATAATTGGTACTGCTAACCTGTTTGTGAGGTCACACCGAAAGCTCTATTACATTTGGGTTTCTTGCGTGGCACAGTGGCCTGATTGTTGTGCATCGCAACACTATGGCACGAACTGTCAGGGTTAGTGGCAAGGTGGTGGGTGAAAAGCAGACCAGTCTAGAGGATCTGCACAGGCAACGAGCAGAGAGAAATGGAAGGATGGTCTCCTCAGACCCCGAACACCCCCTGTTTCCATGCTATAAACTGCTTCCTTCTGGCCGCCGCTTTCAATTCCCTCGCTGTAAACTGGATCGCACTCAGAACTCATTTGTTCCCTCGTCAATTTGAGTAATGAACGAGTAACTGTCCTTCGTTCCCTTCATCTCTGCCAGTCTTCCCTGCCAGTCTGACACTGAGTGAGCCGGAGATGATTTGTGATTTGTGAGATGATTTAACTTCTGTAACTTATTTAACATAATATTGAGCTTATTTAACTTATTTACCATATTTAACTTATTTTAACTTATTTAACCGATATGACTTTTATTACTATTTTTACATTTTTATATTGCATGTACATTTGTTTTATTTGTTTTAATACACTCTGCTAAACTCCAAATGAATTTCCTCCCAAGGGACAATAAAGTAAGTTGTGATTGTGATTGATTGTGATTGCAAAAAGTTCAAATTTTAATATTTTTAGGCCGAAGGTCCAACAGACTTGTGTCATCACTCTGCGTCCGCCGTCCGCCGTTAGCTGCCATATCTCAAAAACCGTTCAGCAACTTGTTCTCTAATTTTGCATAGACGTATATTAGGGTACTGCCACTATGCACGAGAAATCTGTATTTGATTGAATAATTCTAAAGGCCCTCCAACACCCCCGAAACTGGTAAATTTTTACATTTTGCCTATTTTTTCAAAACTCGTCAGTAACTTTTTCTCTGATTTTTTATTGACCTTTCATGTGGTAGTGCCACTATACACAATAAATCTGTATTTGATTGAATCGTTCTAAGGAAACCCCAAAATGCAAACTTTTCCTACTATTTCCCTACTGCAACTGGCAGAAATTGGGCAGCTGCTGTAAGCCTGCTGTGTATTGGGACTGGGCCACTGATCTCTATTTATAACTGGATAGCTGACACCCTATCTCTGATCACTCAGTTGGCTGAGAGGTATTAGTGTAACATTGTGTTAACAAACATCCACTCAGTAATTATTTAGTAGCAGGATAAAATGTTAAGCCATCACTCCGCTGTGTGACGTTAGCTGCCATATCTCAGAAACCGTTCAGCAACTTTTTCTGTAATTTTGCATAAACATATCTTAGGGTACTGCCACTATGCACAATAAACCTGAAGTTGATCGAATTATTCTAACGGCCCTCCAGGTTCCCCAAAAACTCTTCAGTAATTTGTTCTCTGATTTTGCATAAATATCTCATGTGGTAGTGCCACTATACACGTAATCTGTATTTGATTGAATCATTCTAACGGCACCCCAGGGCCCCCCAAAATGCAAAATGTTCACATTTTGTCTATTTCCTTAAAAACTGCAGTAATCTGCAGTAACCTTTTCTCTAATTTCGTATAGACATTCCATGTGGTAGTGTCACTATACACAAGAAATCTATACCAAGCTCAGAGGCGCATCTAAACAAAAAGATTGGTCAATCTCAAAATCCATAAGCAGTATTCCAGTTGTCAACAGATGAGTCAAGGCGCTAGGGAGCTACGGTGGATAAGCAAGGTTGTAAAGAGAAGTTTTTAAATGACGACGGAATTTTGTAATATTTTCAACTGATCTAAAACTAAGAGGGAGCATATTCCAAAGAGTTGGTGCAACAACAAAAAAAGCCTTACCGGTAGTTCCAATGTTAGTGTTGACTCTAGGAACAAAAAGTAGGTCAGAACTAGATGCGAGAACCTGGATAGGTTTTCATACAAGAATAAGCAATGATTGCAAATAAGATGGTTGCTTACTGGACAGTGCCTGGAATGTAATGGTACAGATCTTAAATATTATACGATATTTTAAAGGAAGCCAATGCAAAGAATTCAAAAGTGGTACAGAGCGAAAGAAATGAAGAGATCTTGTAACTATTCTTGCCAGACAATTTTGGACACGCTGAAGTTAGTGATATCCTTGCTAGCGATATTGTAAAGGAGGGAATTGCAATAGTCAAGTTTGCTGCTAACAAGCGCTGTTGCAATAGTTTTGCAACCGAAAATGACATATACCGGCGAATTCGAAACAGTCTACTCGAATATTTTATTTCCAGGTGTATCTTCACTGGCATGCATAAACTAAACACTAAACATGTCAACATTTTACTTCCATCATAGCCTTTAATGATCTATAACTATGATTCACCAAAACATTCGATTAATAATTACAAACTCACAATATAGTCCAAAGGACTTCAGGGCTTGTTGGCCCATTTTTTTTTATTGTACGCCGATGATACCATGCTCTCAAGTACCTGTAACGAAATCCCGGGTTCGTTATTCACAGAGAACCGCAACACAACACTTGTGTGGGCCACTCCACTTCGGAGTGTGACAACAATACGTTTATTCAACTACACTCTAACTATACGACCCCATGTCATTCTGCAGCCACACCACAACTCTCCCCGTCCGTGCCGAGTTCCAACCTGTAGCAGCCATCTTTGCTGCTACCTCTCGGCCAATAGCCCTGCTGGCCAACCCCGTGGCTCACCTGCAGGCCTCCAACTCCCGCCTGTCCTGGCCGTGCTGCACCTCATAAATGCCGTTGTCTACTCCCAACGTAGAGCTCCAAATGTCAAATGGCCATGCCCAGTCTAATCTTAGCCACCGCACCCAGGGGCCGGTTTCATGAAGTGTTCTTAAAGTTACACAATTACTTTACGTCACGTGTTTGCGTAAACTCGTACGTTTGCTTACATTAAAAAATCATGTTATTTACTAAGACAATCGTCTTAGCATTAAGAACGTTCTTAGCCGCTTCATGAAACCAGCCCCAGCTGGCCTGTTGCAGAACAACTCGTTATGTAAGGTGCACTAGGCTGACTTTCTGCAGTCTATCCACCGTCAAACTAATTATAAACTTATGTTTCGTAACATATTCTAGACTCATTTTCAACTTGAATAAAATATAAATGTAGAAAGAGTTATCAACAAAGAACTGCATAGCATTAACGAATGGCTTAAACTGAACAAATTACCTCTTAATCTAAATAGAACTAAATATATGCTTTTGAAAACGACTAAATGAAATGTATAAATCCACCGTTACTAAAATAGAAGATAGATAGAGCGCATGAATAACATTTTCTTTGATTTACTTTTGATGAACAGTTAAACTGGAAAAAGGCCATATTGACAGACCTGTAAATAGGTGTTCTTAACATAACAAAATCTATGTGGTACAACTCCCTGATTTTGAGTGCAACATGAATTTGATAAACATAGTCTTAAATACACCATATATATTACAATACCCTGGATTAACCGCTCCCCTACTTCGACACTACATGTCTTACTTCACATGTATTTTTGCCGTGATGCTCCAAATACTTCCGGTTAGACGTGGATACACGTAAACAATAGCACATCTGCATACTAATTAATTTGTGAGCCGTGCCAAATTAAGAATAATGGTAAACTGTTTCACAGTTATTGTGCAATGTGAATAATAAGGTACAACATGGGCACAATATGAGTGGAACCTTCAGATATTGGCTATAAAACAGTCTAACCAGCCGGGCGTGTGTGTATGTGTGTGTGTGTGTGTGTGTGTGTGTGTGTGTGTGCGTGTGTGTGTGTGTGTGTGTGTGTGTGTGTGTGTGTGTGTGTGTGTGTGTGTGTGTGTGTGTGTGTGTGTGTGTGTGTGTGTGTGTGTGTGTGTGTGTACTGGTGTTGAAACTGAAATCAACTTGCCATGTATCTTAAAGTCTAAATAAAAACAATTGTGATTGGTGATGGTCAACATTTTGATATCCAAAATGGACGCCATAAAGGGTAAGTACGCTATTGACAAAAATTGTGTTGACGATAGCGAATGTTTCCAGGTGTGTGTTGAGGCACGAGTACTGTGATCATGCCTCTAGGTGTTCTGCGTTAACTCGAGGTATGCAAAATATGTGCAGAAATTACCTCGGTGACAACCATTTTTAATTTGCCATTTTGAAGGTTATAGAATGACGATGCAAGGTGACATACACCAAAATCGGATTCAGTATCTTCAAATTATGTTTACTAGGTGATCAATACATACGTTTCCTAAAAAAATATTCTAAAATTTTGATTTCCTGAAAATCCACCTGTCTATTTGAAGAAGACCGATGTGCTATGGGTTGGGAAGCAAATGAACGAGCTGGAATATATCTAGAGAAGAATACTAAAGCAAAAAGCCAGATTTGTTGTATGCGAGGACGGCAGCTCAGAAATTCGCATGAGAATAAAAGGTTTGCGGAAACAACTGGGTGAGACAAATTGCAGGAGTGACGAGTTTGCGCAAGTAAAGACTGGAGGAGCTGAGGGAGGAGGTTGACGTGGAAGAAAGTATGAACAACTGGTGATGAGTCGGTTAAAGTGGGTTGGACGTATGGATTGAACGAGAGAAGAATGGCTAATGAAGGAAGCAAATTCCTAGAAAGTGGGAAGTAGATAAAATAAAATAAATAAAAAAATAATACAAATATATAACCTTATAATAAACATGGTATAATGCATGGTAAATAACAAAAAAGTAGGGTCAGGAGACTCCTCTAAGACTATAATAGTCGCTATCGAAGAGCCACCTTTTATGATTTAAAAAACTGGATTAATACATCACCTGAGTCAAAATATAAAACAAGAATAAAAAAAAGAAATAAAATAAAAAAGAAGAAAAACAAACCATGATATGAATATGAGCATATATTTAATGTGAGCAAGCTTACATGTTTATTGTGTTTGTCGTTTAGGCACTGTTTTGTACTGTGAAAAGTTGATAGGTGGTTGTCGGTTCTTAATTTTGCATACACATATAGCAATTTTGTCTTGTGCATGTTACCTAATAATTTTGTCAAAAAATAAAGTTTAACATATTTGGCAAATCCTTGTGAACTATGTGTACTAAGCTTTTCTTTGACTATATCAAGAAAGTTATTTAATAAAAGTGGCAAATTATGCTTAAGACATTTCTCTGCAAACTCATGGTTAATTTTATAAGTGTATATTTTATTCTTGACTCTTGTATCATGATTATGTACCTCATAGTTAAACATTATCCTCCAATTTTGTAAATAAACTGGTAAGTCATTGGGTAAATATTTATAGTAACATTTTAATTGTTGTAATTTAAGCATGTCATCTACTTTTTGTGAAGTGGTTCTGTGTGGGAAATATATTTACTTAAGGTAATAGTTCTCAGGGCTTTTTTGAAGTTTTATTATTCTATTTGGTTGAAAGCCCCATGCCATGATGCAATAATTTATATGTGGCACTATTAAAGAATTATATAATGTTATTTTAATATGAAGAGGTAACACATGTTTCAATTTGTTTAAAATGCCATTTTTTTAGAACAAGCATTTGATATTTTTTCAATATGTTTTTTCCAGTTTAGATTTGTATCTATAATTACACGTTCAATATTTACATTTTCTATCTTCAAAGTGAGTGTCTGTATATTTTTCTTTGCCTTTTGAAATGTCATGTATTTAGATTTTGCTATGTTTAATGATATTTTATTTATTTTGAGCCATTCATTTATTTTTAAAAATTCTTCATTTATTAAAGGTTCTAAATTTTCGTCACGTATGTTATCACTGAAAGTGTCTAATGTACTTGATAGAGTTGTATCATCGGCATAAATTATAAAATTTAACATTCTACTGGCTTGTGCAAAATCATTGATATATATGATGAATAGCAGGGGTCCTAAGATTAAGCCTTGTGGTACATCTGTTGTTATTGATAACGTATTTGATTTTATATTGTCAATTTCCGTATATTGTTTACGATTTGTTAGGTACCTGCTGAATAAGTTCCAATTTGTTCCATGTATACCATAATATTTCAATTTGTCAATTAAAATTAAATGGTCAATGGTATCAAAGGCTTTGGAAAGATCTAGGTAAATATTTATGGGTATTTCACCCTTATCCAGCTGGGTTTATTATTCTATCTATTAATTCTAGAGCCGCGTATTCAGTTGAATGTTTAGGTCGGAATCCACACTGATGGTCACGAAAAAGCTTAGAGCCTTTTAAGTAAGACGATAGTTGGTCAAAAATAATGGTTTCAAGTACTTTTGAAATAGCTGGTAGATATAGGCCTATAATTATTGCATACTGTTGGCTCACCTTTTTATAAATTTGAATTACGTTGGCAATTTTTAGGTTATCAAGGAATATTCCTGAGGTTAATACTTGATTGGTTAATAAAGTTAAAGATTTGGTTAGTGCAGGTTCAAGCATTTTTAGCAGTTTGGTGGAGAGATCATCACATCCACATCTACTTTTGTTGGATAGATTAATTATAGTTCTCTTTATGGTATCTTCTTCAACATAATTAAATGTAAAATTACAGCTTACTATTTTATTTAGATAATATGAATGATCATGAATGCCTTTGTATTTAACATCATTTGCTAGATTACAACCTGTATTAGTAAATAATGTATTGAATTTATTTGCAATTTCTAATTTGTCTGCCACAATAGAATTAGATTCTTTGACATATTTTGGAAATGATTTATTAATTTTATCTTTAGCAGGATTTAATTTATAGTTTTACAAGTGATTTTTATATCAAATTTAAATTGATTAAAACATTTGTTAAAACATATAATTGCTTTGCGGAAACTTCTTTTCAAAATACTATTGAATGTTTTTAGATTAATCAACAATATGCCATATTCGGATGATTCAGGGTTTGTTATTTTTAATTGTTTGTAAAGTTTGTCTCTGTATCTTATTGAGGTTAGCAAGCCTTGAGTTATCCAGGTAGATTTGTTATGTTTATATTTATTACATTTCACTAATTTGCAAGTCATGTATTTATTTTTAGCTTGATTTATTTCATTTATGATAATGTTATATTTATAGTTTGGGTCAGCATTTGGATTTGTATCTAATTGTTTATGTATTTCAGAGGAGATTATACCATTTTTGACTTTTACCATAGCCTCTTTATTTTGTACATTAACTAGTATAAATTGTGTAGGATGTTCCTCTTTCAGAGCATTGTCCATGAGCATAAAATATGGTTGATGATCAGAAAATGTTTAATTAATATTCCTTCTGTACTTTGTAAACTATGTTTAGTTAATCTACACAACAAATTACCAATAAGTGTACCAGTACACGTTGTGAACCTTGTAGGAAGAGTGATTTGGGGAAAGATACTGAATGAGGTTAACATGTCAAAGAAAGTGCCACAGTGTTCTTGCTCGTTTAGTTTTAGCGTATTTATATTGTAGTCCCCTGCAAGAATAAGGTTGTTGTTTTGATGATGTTGAATAGATGATATGATCATTGTAAATTCATTGACGAATTCATTATAGTTTTCCGTTAAAGGCCTTGGAGGTCGGTATATATTTCCTATAGTGACTGTCTGCGATAAACCTCTCCTCCATTTACTTGGATTATTTGTCCCTCCCATTGATCATACATATTTAATTTCATCTTTACTTCATAATCAAATAAATGGAGACGAGTACGACTAAGACTGACATGGGAGGATTGTGGAAAAAGAATTGGCAGGATTGGGAGAGGAGTGGAGAAGGAGATCGAAAAACACAGGGAAGTGATAGTGTGCATGCATGCGTGCGTATGTGTGTAAGAGAGGACGTGGGCCTGTGTGTGAGTGTGTGTGTGTGTGTATGTGTGTGCGTGTGCGTGTGCGTATGTACGTCCGAGTGTACGTGTGTGTTATCCATAAAGCGTGTGTGGTATGAATCTCCCGAACGTTACGCCATTACTCTGACCCAACCTGCGCCAAAGGTACATTGAATAGTTACTGTAGCAGAATATGTATACCTGTATCACTGTTGTCAGAGTGTTGTAATGGGGATCGTGCAACTACCTTGAAGCAGCTGCCATGGACGGAACAGATCGTAAAGTTCTCCTCACTTCCTGGACGTGTCAATCCAATGGACTGGCTGTAGATTCAGAAGGTATGTATTAGTTGAAGTAGACATGGTGATAGTCAACATATGTTTTTTACATTTGTGATTATTTGAGGATAATGTGGTCATAGTTCTGAATCGTGTAATTGTTTGCCTAAACAGGTAACTAAAAGGTTTTTCGAATATTCGTACATAATGTTTATTATGACGTAAATTTGAGCAGTGTTATTGTAACGCAAGAAACTGATTGGTGGACGCAAGAACCCTAAATCCGACAAGAAACAAAACATATAACTGGTTATTTTCTTCCGCCTGTTAACATACCTACTCACCACAGGCTATGTAATGATCAGCAGTATAGAATTACGTACTCGGCTCCCCTTTTCAATCCAAGGAGCTGTCTGGCGGCTTAAGCTTAAAGCGAGAGTATGAATCACGAACTGTATACTATATATTATACTAAAGCAATAGGCACATCACATAGACCTATGTTCACGTATATCGAGAACATGTATATACTGATTGACTGCTTGTAACAAAGAACGCCATCGAACGTCACAATTTATTGCTTTGAACGCCCGTCTGAGATGTTATGCAGATCGTATCCGGAATGAATTGTGTTGTATATGAGTTGCCATGTAGTCTTTAAAAAAGACCGCCAAATCCAATTTCCTCATGTTGTCACCTAGAACCATACTCTTGGTGTCAATTTATCGATTTTAGGGTTCAACGATTTCAAATGTTTTACATTTGATCTTCTGTGACATTCACATCTGTCATTTTAAAAATGGCGGTCGTCTATACAATCCGTTTTTAAAAATGGTACCCGTCACATACTATTATTCCCGTATTATCAGAACGACGTAGCCTAGAGGCACATAGTTAACGTCATCATAGGTTATTGTCAGGTACGGCGATTTCAAATATATTAGTTGTTGACCTTCACCGACATTCATATATTAGCCATTTTTTAAGATGGCGCCCGTCAAAGCCTATTATGCCCTATCTCAAGAACTACATAACCTAAAGCCATACAGTTCATGTAAAAATATAAGTTTTCGGAAAGACCATCAGAAACCTCTGCAAAGATGTGTCACAAGCGCCGTCATGTATATCTTTGAAGTCTACCTTGACTTCCTACGAGTTGGAAATGAGAGCCTCTCAACCTTCTGGTTGTCCCATCTTGACATGGTCGAGCATCAAGAGAGGGACACTAGATGCTACACATGGCGTTTATTCGTGCATTGATCCAATGGTGTTTCGTATAGGACAGGCTTAACTATGCATGCTACCTCCCGTACTACTATGCTCAGATGACACAACTGCCCGTCGAACACCCATTTGGCCATGCAAAATTATGAAAGGAGGCTCTTCGGTTCAGCTCAGCGCCAGAAACCCTTCTGGGCGAATCACTGTTGACCAGACGATTGAGGAAATAGTTAACCAAGACACCCCAACACCGGGCGAAACAAAGGGGTTCAGTTTGAAACCAGGAGCTGTGAGCACGACTATCTAACAGCCGAGTATATGACTGTGTACTTGAGAGAGCTGAGAGACACGCTTGGTCTAGGCGGTTCCAAGCTGACTTATCCAGATCTCCAAAACTCCCGCATCCAGAAAGACGAGGCAAATGTCGTATCCCTGGTTGACCTGATGGAGACCCTCTAGCTGAATCCAATGTGTTCTGAAGAGTCTGTACTTGTTACCCTATCTACTGGTACTGTGGCCCATGTAGATGTTGCCAAGGATTTTCTGTGAGCCCATCAAGTAGTATACCAGATGTTCAAAAAGACACGCTTAGACGAAACTCCACCAACAAATAAATTCCTCGACAAGATGACAAAGCAAACCTTGAAGACATTCTCCAATGTAAATGCAAAAAAGCCAGTGGAAGATGAACAACCAAAGAGGTGGACCTGATGGTGAATAGATATGTATTAATTTGGCGACATGATCCTTGTTGCTCAGAGTAGACAACTGCACACGAGGGATGTCCTAGCTCAGCCACTAGACCCTCTACCCTGAGCACTTGCACATGCTGATAGGTCTTTGCGGAAGACGGACAAGGCTGCACTCGCTAAAGAGTTGGAGAGAAACGTTTCTCCAGCAGAAGATATCCCTGACCCATCAACTTGCATGACTGATGGAATAGGTTTGGTGCAGAAGTTGTGTGGCCACAATAAAATGTTTCCACAGTTGGCAGAATCTCTCATGGCTCTAGTCCTACGTTATCGGTCACATAGTGACAGGATTGCTACGGTATTCAACGTTTATTGGGTAACGTCAATCACAAATGCTAGAGGTGCAACCGGGGATCAAGCACTATGCTATGTTTTAGTACTAGAACATTGTAGGAGGCCACACTAGCCAGCAATGTGGGAAGTTTTTGGCGGATGTGAATGTCACAGAATGTCAAATGTAAACTATTTTAAATCCTTGATACCTAAAATCTATCTACCGACACCAAAGGTATGGTTCTTACAACATGAAGAAGTTAGATTTGGCGGCCATTCTTAAAGATGGCCGCCAAGCCAATAAGCAATCGGTCAGCAATGTTTATCGTATCAAAATATGTTCCATAGACATGGACTTTTTAAAACAATCATAACTAGATCTTGCCCGCCCAGGTGGTACCAATAAGTGGAATTTCTGGTATTGGCCCATGGATTATTGGTGACAAATAATTTTAGTATGAGTGTAGTCTTAGAACACTGCACTTATGTACACAGTTCGAATGTCGTTTATTTCAAAACCTGCTGTAAAATAAAATGAAATGCTTAGCATCAAAGTAAGTTAATGTCCTGCAGGTGGACGACTCTACTGGCACACCGATGAAACAATTGAATCAATGGCAGTCGACGGCAGTGATAGGAGGGACTTCTTACAGACGCCTAACATGATTCCACGCAGCATCAGTCTACTTGGAGGAAAATTGTACTACACTGATAACAGGTATAGTTCATATAACTGTATGATGATGTAATCTAAGTTTAGACCGACAAACAACGTATGTGCGTGCGTGCGTGCGTGCGTGCGTGCGTAGGTGTGTGTATACAAATGTGTGCATATGTATGGTGTGGTGCATGTGTGTGACTCCATATGTCTGGCACGCTGTGTGTTGGCGCACGTGTGTGTGTGAGAGAGGGTGTGTGTTTGTGTGTCATTGTGTGTATCCTCTACAATATACTAACTCGATTGTGGAACCTTCTAATCTTCCTATGTAGTTTTGGTGAAATTTACAAAAAAATTACTACCTTATTTATTGTTTGCCCAAACAATAATTTATGTAATTCTCAAAAAACGTGTTTTATTGATTTGGTCGACCTGCGGTGCTCTCTGGAAAACCACAAACTGTTTTACTAAACCGATTGCAGTTACTTTTTAACAACTCGCATACTACATATTTGAACACCACAGAACTGGATCTACGAAGGGCTAAACCAGTTATATTATTATTAAGAAAACAGTTGTAAGTCCTCACCTTTAAGTGACATATATAATTGAGACTTTTTTATCTTCCACAACAGCTGACGAACATACTGTAAGCAATTCAGACACATTTAATCGCTTTGCCCTTTTAGTCGATATAAATATTGGATGCTGCAGTGGATAGTGTCATTTATCGTCAAAGATAATCAGTCCGAAAGTGTTTACGTAAAGTCATGTCATGCAGTATGTGTTTAAAAAAATGCAAAACGGCTATACAGATACTTTATTGCCATGATCGACATAAAATACATGTCAATTAGGAATGTGACTTGGTGTTAAAACATACAGTCACATCAAACATACCACGAACGTACATTACAAAATTAATAAATAAAAATAATAAAAGATAAGTCTAAAATTGTCTAAATATCCATTAAAATTGATAGGTTAAGCTAAAACTAACGCATAAAAGAAGTACAAAACACATCTGGCAAAATAACATTGCATTGTCTCTATCTATCACTAAAGCCTATACATTATTTAATCCCCCGATAAGGCACCCACGGCATGGGTGAAGAAACTGCTTCGGAAGCGATTTGTCTTAGCACGTATATTTCTGAAACGCCTGCCTGAAGGGAGTTGTTCGAAGAGATGGTGGGCGGGGTGTGTTGGATCCGTGATCATGTTGTCAGCTCTCTTCCTGGTTCTTTCACTGTACGTAGCTTATAAAGGGGTGAGTTCATTGTCGACGATCTTCGATGCTGTTTTATCACTCTGTCTAGCCTGATCTTTTGATGCTGGTTGAAATTTCCTAACCACACACATATGGCGAATGTAAATACACTCCCAATAGCCGAGCGATAGAATTGAAGAATGATTTTCTATTCAGCCCGACCTTCTTCAGCTGGCGCAGAAAGTAGAGTCTTTGCTGGGCCTTCTTTACGCTGCATATGTATTGTTCTCCCAACCTAGGTCACTAGAGATGATGGTGCCCAGAAATGTGATGCCATCAACTCTTTCGATGGCTTTGCCATTAATAACAATGGGAACAATTGGGACTTTCTTCTTTCTAAGATCAACGATCATCTCCCTTGTTTTGGACGCGTTCAGTTGAAGATTGTTTTCGTCACACCACAATACCAGCCTGTGCTTTTCCAACGTGGTGTATCATTTGCAAACTTCCCCAGCTGTACGGAGGCATGTTGGGACACACAGTCATTCGTGAAGAGCGAGTACAGGAGCGGGGAGAGGACACTATCCTGGGGAGTTCCGGTGTTCAAGATGATAGTGTTGGAAACCAAGTCATTCATTTTGACGACTTGAAGAAAGTCAAGGATCCAGTGACACACGGAGACGTCAACCAACAGCAGACACAGCTTGTCGAAGATTTTCTGCTGGACGATTGTATTGAACGCGGAACTATAATCTATGAACAGGATGCGTGCATACTTGTTCGGAGACTCCAGGTGCTACAAGACGAAGTGAAGGGCCAATGCAACAGCGTTATCAGTGGACCAGTTTTCCCTGTACTCGAACTGGAGTAGACCCATGTTGGAGTGTGTGACTGACTTTAGGTAATTGAGAACCAAGCGCCCCAGCACCTTCATTACCACTGACGTCAGGGCCACGGGGCGGTAGTCATTCAGAGTTGTCACCTTGGATTTATGAATACATAAATATACATGTTGATATGTAGGCTCTACACATGCAGATATATGCATGTCTACGTATAATTGCTTGCTTGCACACACAGTGTCTTCAAGATCAACTGTCAATAGTATACACAGAGCCAAGTACACGCCCATGCAAAATCAACAATATGGTTTGGTGCCAGCCGAAGAAGGTAGCATATGTA
This sequence comes from Paraescarpia echinospica, assembly GCA_020002185.1. Taxonomy (NCBI): domain Eukaryota; kingdom Metazoa; phylum Annelida; class Polychaeta; order Sabellida; family Siboglinidae; genus Paraescarpia; species Paraescarpia echinospica. Next base: position 47,138,277 of record CM034538.1, on the reverse strand, counting down.
TTATAATATATTTCGGTTTGTAATGTTTAGTATTTTGCAGTGTCTGCAATATTCAATATGTCATGTGTCTCGTACAGATTTATCTGGAGCGTCGATGTTTCTGAACCCAACACGACTCGCCAGCAAGTCGGGCTCGCATCTTTCAGCGCTATTCAACACATAGCAGCCTACAGTAGAAGTCACTACATGAAAGGTGGGGAGACTGTTACTGATTCTACTAGATAGTAGTGATCGTACAAACGGTGGTCAATCTGTTACCGATCATGTCAGATAATGTCAGGTGATGATATTTGTACTGATCCTACTAGGCCAGTAGTATTTAACCTAGGGGTGCTTTTCGGAGGGGGAAGTACCACGAACTTACATATTTAAGTAATTAATTGATACAATATTGAAGATAAAATATGGAAGACTTAACAGAAGTTAAGAACACCTGATGCCGAATAAAAATAAGAAGTCCCATGCAGTTGGAAATATCTCGTCAAGTCATGTATAATGAAGCAACGATGCTTGTCCTTGGCAAGGAACAAGGGCGAAATATGAAGCAGATATCACGTTTGATCCCACGGTGAAAACCTGAATCTCTGAGATGTGCAAAGTTATTTTTGTATCAGTGGGGACATTTTAGGTAACGCAATTATGCGCCGTAACCGTATGCAAAAACTGGACGTGATATCATGTCTAGCAAAAAACACCATTTAATTAGCTAACCGCTCAGTAAACGGCTCTACGTTCGACTCCGACAAAAATAAATGTAAGCCCATTGAAGTTGGAAATTAATGTGCAAAGCCAGATACGATATTTATTTAGAACATTCACAGTTAACAAACAAAATGCACACACCTAAGACAAAGCCAAAAGAGTTAAAAAAACTCATTTTATTTCACCGCGAAAAGTTCGGCACAACGCCTGACAACATCAATGTAGTTGTTAACAAGCGACTAATAGGTCTTTTAAGACACTCGTCAAATGTGCTGACTGGTATGGCACACTGCATAGTTATTTTTAAATTAATATAACTATTTACGTGCGAAACAATGCGGCATTTGTGCATACGCCGAATTTACCATTCTCGCGTGTGAACGCAGCGTCGAACGGCCGACTGGCGGTTGACCTCTGATTGCACCGAAAAAGGTGTGACGTAGCACTCAATAACTTGGAGTAACTGTTTGCCATAGCGTTGCGCTTAATTGGGTTAACTAAAGATGTCTAGTATATTTTGCAATATTTGATCGCGTCTTTGAACTACGAAAATAACTCGTCATGTTCTGGGAAAGGGAGCACCACTGCATACCAATACATACATGTGCCTATGTCGGACCAAAAGGCCATATATTCGGTCTAAAGCTGGGCTACCTTGCACATCTTATGGTGTGATCAATCTGCCGAACATCTCACTAGAAGGAAATATGGTGAATATACAACGCTGACAGCTCCATTTGCAAGATCCAGTTTTACCAACGTAAAGTTCAAGCTGATGATGTTTCCATGTTCTCCAAATTGGCATTGTTGCATATTGTGAACAAACAGCAGTGTCTTTTGCTGTTGGTGGCATGGATTGTGATACATTGTTCAGTGGAGGAGAGAGTTGTCAGAGACGATTATGTGATGACCGATGAAAAGACAGTCCGCTGATAGCAAGCTTTCGGGATTCCCACGAATCAACATTTTGAACAATATATTGTTGGTGAATAACCAACGTCAGACAGAGCTATCAAAATCGTTCTACCATTAGTCACACTGTATTTCCGTCGAGGGCAAGAATTTCTACTATGGTGTTCAAGACAGGGGATTGATTCTTGCTGATGACCTGTGATGTGCTCTGGCTGTAATAAAGCCTCGCATCGCATAGCGTATCAAGAAGAAGCAAACACATTAATTTTATTTCAAGCAGTACACTGATACTTTCATCTTAAAGTAGGGATAATTAAGCGATATTAAAACCTTTATTCATTTGTGGCAAAGTTATTGTTATAATATAATAATATTATTGTAATAACAAATATGGCAACTACGTGAAGAAATTATGTTTCGAAAATTATCTTTTCGTTTTTTTTCTGGCTAGCTCAAAGGTAACAGTAACAACAAGGTTATTATATGCTGTACTAGGCAGTATGTTTTACACAATATGTGAGGAGACGGTTAATGTTCCTACATCAAATAGTTGTAACATGCTCAGTTAGGCTATTGTTGGTTAAAGCAGCCATGCAAAATCTGTATATACTGTTAGATACATACATAGATACTAGAATGTTGTACAGTTGAGGAGAGAGTTATTGAACCTACGTCTCGACGTACTTACATACTTACTTACGTACTTACATACGTACGACTTAATACACACCATATAAAATGTTATGATTATATCACTGATCATTCCATGCAGTAGTATCCATACCGAAAGTGATGATAGTCAGTGATGCTGTTTCTGATGTTAGTAGACAGAAGTGTCTATACATATTCAGTATAAGTAGTAGAAACATAAAAAGTAAGGCGTCTGTAATACTAGAAAATAGTTACGTTATGAATGGCAAGGAACACTTTACTGTCTTTATTATTGTTCTATTATACAATAGTCACATAACGACAAGTCAATGAGGCCGTTATTGGTGTGACTTTACATTGGTCATCTCGTGGAAGATGATGCAATTGTTATTGATTGTATTATATTATTACATTGTATTATACAGTAATCGGTAGTCTTTTATTGCAATGTGATGATACACCACTGTTCTTATACCGCAGTTCTAATTCCAACAAACGCGGTGATACATAAGTATGTGCCAATTGACAACAGTCACCATTCGAAAGGTGATGAGAGTGTTACCGTTCTTATTAGAATATAGTATTAACACCAATGACGAGGAGTCTGTTACTGGCCCCTTTTAGTTAACCTGTTTTTCAAGTAGGGATGATACAACAAATTATGATTTCGTATGAGCAACACTATGAAGTATTTTCACTTGTATTCGAGAAGCAACCGGGTTCGGGGAACTTACTTACAATATACCAATATCACTTGCATGCCTCGCAAGGAAATGTCGTCAGTTAAACAACACGCGACGTCAATAACTTGAACCACTTAGCTGTCGAAATGGTTTCTATTATGATTGAACAATGTGTGTTCATACCACACGATGAAATGCCTTTTTTCAGCTACCAGCTACCAAATATACACTGGATATCACAAAGAAGCAATAACCATATACCGTGCCAAAACAAACACAAGCAACTGTTAACTAGAAAGGAACAACGGTGATTGATATGGAAAGCAACACAAGTGATAAATGGGCAAAAGAGGCCC
>CM034538.1:47084973-47132473 GCA_020002185.1 Paraescarpia echinospica | reverse complement strand
TCCATTGGCATACTTGAAGAAGTTGATGTCATTGTGTTTGTTGTAGATTTAATGACAGGCAACTACTTGATTGTCACCGATTCATTCCATGGTGGTCTTTACCAATTTGATCCGGAAAGTAGGTCTGTTTGGAGAATTCCATTTTCACACAAAGGATATCGTATGGTTTTTGCCTACGACCATACACACATGAAGATCTACTGGACTAGCTGGGATGAGGGGGCCATTAGATGGGCAAATCTTACTGGGATCGATGACGGAAGATTGAGCAGTTTACGAGAAAGTATGTGTTATATCATTTGTTATGAAAATATATGTACTTATTAAATTCCAACATATGTCTGATGATTGCTATTTCCTGATGATGATTACATTCATAGCGGAATAACTTGTATTTTTCAAAGACACTGCCAAAGTAGGGTGAAAGTAATTGTCCAAGCTTCGAAACGGCTGCAACTGGAATCGAACCACCGTCATCGCTATTGCCAATAGGTTGCTAAAAACACAATGCCACCGCTTTCCACAGTTAACTATACCACTTACAAGGTAGCATGTATAGCTTGCAGTCCTCGGTATTGTTGTAGTAAGAGTATATAATATCATTGTCGTCGTTGTGTTATAGGGCGTGAACGTGGTATCGCGGTAGATGTCGTTTCCCAACTTGTGTATTACACTGACGGCGACAGCATCATTGCCATGAAGCTGGATGGAGGTTATCCATTCCCTCTCATAAAATCTGGAACACCCAGTAGAGCATTGGTGTTGGATCAGTCACGAGGGTGAGGTGTTTCGTCTTCTTCTGTAAAGAAGGAGACTATGTGGCACTAATTTGAAATTAGAAAATGTATAACTAAGACAGGCTCACAAACCCTACGTGTAGCAGGGAAAGGTGAGTTTCTCACCTGATGAAAAAAACAGTCTCATGAAAATTGCTCTGTATATCAGAGAGAGAGAGAGAGAGGGGGGGGGGGGAACAGAGAGAAAGAGAGAGACAATCTATGGATTAAGATCACATTGTTTGAGCCTATGACAGCATGGATTAGCTAGATTAATTGCACTAATTATGTGTTAACTATGCCGGTTTTAAAATGGGCAACTGTTCTCTACATCGTGCGCTCTTGCTTTCTTGAGATCGAGTGTCAGTACAATCGTTCAATCATTGAGCTAGTCTGAGGGTAAATTGCTGTGCGCGGCTGGGTTAAGTAAAGTTCAATATAATGGCAAGTGCCGATAACACGTTTGTTATAAGATATTAGTGTATAATGCAAATCAACATAAATGTAATTGTGGTTTCTATTATGTACACCACACGGAATGCGAATGTGCTACCGTTAGTTTTTCTTACGAAACTATGCGCTTGTCGCACACCACCTACTGCAACATTATTTCTCAATCAAGTACATCGAAATATGGTTGAGATCATAACATGTTTTATGTTTGATAAGATGTGAACCCGGTATCAATGTTGTTGCACACAGTTACCAGGTTTTGGTCGTACCAAGATAAAACGTGTTGGTTATATATGCATATTTGTTCGCGTTAAAAATAAGAACTTGTTTCGTATTCCTACTTAAGTTTCATGTGTTCAATGCCAGGATGATGTACTGGCTAAACGGGGACTACATTGAAGCGGCGGCTATGGATGGAACCCAACATAGAGTAATCATTAACACCGATAACTATCCCAGAAGTCTAACTGTAGACCTTAAAGGTAAGGTGCAATGCAAGTTGATTAAATGCTTCCAGCGAAGTATATTGCAAAACAAATCAGGGGAACATAGTACTATGCTGCGCGTGCGTGCGTGTGTGTGTGCGCATGTGTGTATATGCATACACACACACACGCACGCACACACAGATATATATATTATATGCATATAATATATATTATATAAGATGCAATACTATTCAAACACGTTTATTGCACCAACAATCTCATAACCCCTACGTCTGAAGCGTGTCAAAATCACAGGATATAAAATGAATACTCAACTAAATAATGTATAATGTGGACACCGTGAATGGCATGTATCGAATGGATATGATATGTAATATATTAATTAAGCGCATTATTGTTAATATAGTGCAATGCACAAATAATAGTACAATTAATCTGTTTTATTCTTGATGGTGTCCATAAGAACACCTCTATATAACACGCAATACAGGAAATCAGGCCTAGCGTATTAGTAAAGCTGCTTCCTCAGTAGTGGATAAGTGTGGTCACATGTTGGGTCAGGAATGAGTTTTGGACTGCTTCCGTGAAGAGGCTGCTTAGATGGTTTCCAACCGTTTGTGAAGTGTTGTCCTGCCAGTTGACACTGGGGTGGTTCAGGTCAGCAAATAACAGTAAATGCGAGAATTCTAAGTTCACTGCTTTCTTCATTATATCGTTTATCTTTTCATAATTTGTGGCAGTACTGTTTGATGATCTCCAAATGCAGCTTATCAGTAACTTATCATTTCCCGTCAGTTAGGCCTCACGTCATACATTTTCTTCTCCTCTTCACTGTGTGGCTACATGTGATTTATGGGTGTCGATACATACACCACGCTTCGCATAATGTTCAGATGTTCGAAATTGGTTAGTGTCCAGTTATGCGTCCTCTTTGTACGTTTCTGTTTTTGGGCACCAACGGAGTCTTTTATTTTGCTGAACAACGGATCCGCATTAAAATACATACAATTTACATTCCCGCTTGAGTTTACATTATGCTGGCCAGTTGACTTTGTTGTTTCGATAATTTTTGTTCTCTTCTGTTCTCTTTCTGTTCTTTTTCATCCCTCTCTCCCCCTGCCTCTCCCTCTCCCCCTCCCTCTCTCGCTCTCTCTCTCTCCTCCTCCCCCCTCTCTCTCTCTCTCGGAACAGTTTGTATTTGTTTGTATGATGTATGATTCACGATCATGCTGTTTATGGCGTTCGCTGTCATCTGAGTTTCCTTCTGGCATAAAGGATATGATGATGATCAGTCTGCGCAATTCATGTTGTGTTATTTTATGTTAGGTATCTTTTCTGACTTTATGCCCATTCTTTCTATGTGTTCTTTCTGTGTTCACTTGCACTTGAACTGTCAAATTGTTTTTACATCTCACTGTGTGGCATTTAAGTGGTTACATCTTGAAAACAGAAAACAATTTTGTCTATTAACAAATGCAATTCTGATGTGCGCAATATATCACGGGGTGTCCCTCAAGGTTCGATTTTGGGCCCCAAACTATTTATGCGTAAATGATATGTGTAACATATTTAATCTTGTAAAATACATCCTCTTTGCAGACGATACTATTTTATGCAAATAGCAATATCAATTGACTAAATGAAACACTATATGACGTGCTTAACAAAATGTTCACATAGTTTGCAGTAAATAAATTAACTTTGAACATGTCTCAAACCAATTATAATGTTATTTGGAAATCGTATACTCAATAAAGATGTTAATATAAAGAGTAACTGTCACCAAGTTTCTGGGTGTGTTTATTGATGATCTACTAAATTGAAAAGCTCATTTAAAATTGTTTACAAAGCTTTCACAAAAGTGCAGCTACAATGCACAGATGCAGTTAACTGCTTGATAGGAATAGTAGGTGTATTTTAAATAGTTACTGTCCGTTTGCCGTATTTTAATTACTGTGCAGATAAATATGGGGAAAGACGTACCCGACAAATACTAATTGTATTTTCTTATTACAAAAGAGAGTAATCCGCATTATATATGGTGCAAGACGGATTTTACGAACCCATTTTTCTAGTAATTACATATTCAAAAATGTCCAGATGTCATATAATTTAAAACGTTATTATTACGAAGCTTACTATCGTTGTTTGCCGTAAAATATCCAATGTTTGTTTACTAGATGGGAAACTGCATACTCAGTGCGAGCTAATCATTACTTAGAACAACAACATATCTGTTCCACCATGTGATTGATCAAAGTCTCTTTGCATAAGTGGTGTGCGATTGTGGAATTTTCTAATTGGTCATTTAGAAACTACTAATAGTATGACTGTATTTAAGCATAAATGCAACCTATTATTTAAGAATTATCTGGTTATGGAAATCTAAATAAAAAAATTATTTAGATTTCCATAACCAGATAATTCTTAAATTTAATTTTAATGATCAACAAATATAATTATATCATTGTGATGTCCACCATAATTATGTGTTAACATGTGTACATATAATATATTTAAATATTGAAAATGAATGTCTTCCATTACATGATAACAATTATGATTGCTAGGATTGAGGAATAGCAAGTTCATTAAACATAACTCTAAATATGCATATGTTAAGTGCTGCTGACTATCGGCAATGGTTGCATAGTATCTAATGGACCTATTCCACATTCGCGCCATCTTACATCGAAAACCACGCTACTTAAATACAAATTCTGGAATCGTCATTGCGTACTGTTGTTTTCCTGGCTGTCAACGCGTTTCATGGCAGTTCTGTTCTTCTCTCCGACACTTTGAGCATCGACCACGTTTACTAACTCCTCTGCCACCAACCCTGTTGAGAGACAAATAAGCTTTTCTGAGGTTGTGTTGAATGTCCCCGCTCAACAAACACCTGAATCAGCTTCTGTATATCGGACATGTCAGCTGGACTAGCCGACGCCATCACATTCACATTTCTGAAACAAACAAATACCATCATGATTAAGATTAAAAAACACTTTGGAAACTATTTCAGCATAGTAGGCACTAGTAGGCACAGCTATAAAAAAATGTCATACATCATCTTAATTTGGCGAAATTTCAAAAAGAAAAAAGTACTGAAACTTCGACTCACCGTGGATAAAACGCCCGCAATGAATGAAGTAAATGACCTATAGAAGAACGCCACGACGAGTTGAAGCAAAACGCTACCCAGGTGCCGAGTAAACGTAACGGCTTTGCGAGGAACGGCACGCGCGCACGTAAAATCTCGCGGTCGGCAAGTTTTGTTGAGGTGCCCATATATAGTCGGAACAATGAAGTGATCGTAGCCAATAGTTGGAAATGACACATCAAACGTATTTCTAGGTCGATATACACCATTTGGGGTCAAATTTTAGTTAATTCTGACCTTGACCTTATCACATGACCTTGACCTCTAACCACGTCCAAAGTGTCAGCAAGCGAATGGACATCCTAAAGTTAGTTGGAAATGACACCCCAAACGTGTTTTTATGTTGCTTAGTTCCAAAATTAGGTCCATCTGAATATTAGACCCCGTATAATGTCGGCCATCTTGGGCATTCGCGTGAAAAACACACCCGCATCCGTACATATGGAATCACTCCTATTAATTTCCACTATAACCATTTTTTTCACATACCGCATACCACACCACATCACCATGCATACGAAATGTTACTTTAATGGCTGATAATCGTTATTACATGTATTAGTAAATAATCGCACAATACACATCATCACAACGCACCTGCACATTTATTATGTAACAGAGACAGACTTACATACAATTAAAACACATTTGACATTATATATTTTTGGTTTAAGGTTATATAAAAGTTTGGAATAGATACATAAAGAATATATGTTATTTTTACTTTGGGTTGCTCCTAAGATAGCGACCAATTTTGGTCTTAATAGGAGATTCCCGTCCCATGGCAATGCTTTTCTTTCTTTTTGTTATGGTTGCTATCCTCCTTGTTCCCGGCTGTACAGGAGTGAGGGTCAGGTACAGTAAAGCTAAACCACTCTCTGTGTCGCCTCCTTGTTCCCTGCTGTACAGGAGTGAGGGTCAGGTACAGTAAAGCTGAACCACTCTCTGTGTCTCCTTGTTCCCTGCTGTACAGGGGTGAGGGTCAGGTACAGTAAAGCTGAACCACTCTCTGTGCCTCCTCCTTGTTCCCTACGGGTCAGGTACAGTAAAGCTGAACCACACTGTGTGTCTTTTCCTTCCACAGTTGTCTGTCCATCGCGCCCTTTCTCCATCTTTCATCCTCCCCTGATCGTCTCATATCCCTCCTCATGCAATCCTCCTATCTCAGCTGTGGTCTTCCTCCTTTCCTGTGTCCTTCATCTTGTTCCGCCTCTGCTCTTTTCTCTATTTTTTCCGGCATCCATCCTTTCCAAGTTTGTTGCAAAATTTTTATTTGGTGATTATTTATTAATTGTTATTGTATAGCTGTTACTGTAAATTTCGCATTTCAATATTATGTATTTATGTATGTGTGTGTGTGTGTGTGTGTGTGTGTGTGTGTGTGTGTGTGTGTGTGTGTGTGTGTGTGTGTGTGTGTGTGTGTGTGTGTGTGTGTGTGTATGTATGTATGTATGTATGTATGTATGTATGCATGCATGCATATATGTATGTATATATGTATGCATGTATGTATGTACAATGTATAGTTTGATTGTATACCGTTATCCTTAATTGCACTTCTTCTTGAAACACTCAGGTGGACGACTCTACTGGTGCAGCGAGAATAAACTTGGATCAGTGGGACTTGATGGCAAAGACAAGACAACTTTGATGATGACACAGAACAGAAGAATCACCGGTCTCGCTTTCCTTGGAGGGAACTTGTACTACATAGACAAGCTTAGCAGGTACAAACGTATGGAGTGTGAACATGATACCTTATTCCTAGCATGTCTCAATTACCAATGGATAAACAACACATCGTAGCATCTACGTCTACCAAGCTCTATAACGACGTACGATCAATCATTTGTAACAGGAAATGGCAAACTGATTATATAGTAGCGTTGTCTTGTATATGTTTTTAGTTGTATCACGTCTAAAATAATTTGCAGAATATAGAAGTAAATGTGATAACCTGGATATTTTCTAACCTGTCCTCTATGGACGGTCAGCACATTGGTACTTGTGGAATGTATCATAAATAACAATTAGCCGTGCAAAACAAATGTGTAACGTATTGTATTACATGGTCATAAAGCAAAACATCTATCAAAATAATGGTTGTTTTGGATGTCCCAGAATTGATATGCATTTTAACCAGTGCTTAAATGAAAACATTTTGAACACTTTTACCAACAGGCTAATTGTATGTGCGTATATCGTGTCAGAGATTTATTAGGTGAACATTTCATGAACACCCATAACCGCACCCCTTTATTTACATGTTCAGATGCATTTGTAATGAGATGTTTACAAGCTACATATCTGAATTTATTTTATGTAATATTATAGACATATTGATGCAGACGATCTTTGCAAATATTAGGAGTGCCAGAAAAAGGATAGTGGTGTCAGGGTTGCATAAAAATGAAAAAACACAATATTCATTTTATTTTTTAACCTATTTCAGCAGCCGACATTTCTTATTTTTTAGTATAATGTCCAAATTTAATGGCTACCATTTAGTGTGAGTGATTCTGGCATATATATGTATGTATATGTGTGTGTGTGTGTGTGTGTGTGTATGTGTGTGTGTGTGTGTGTGTGTGGTGTGTGTGTGTGTGTGTGTGTGTGTGTGTGTGTGTGTGTGTGTGTGTGTGTGTGTGTGTGTATTACGAATTTCAGCAGCTAAAATGGTGATTTGATGCTAGACCTATGATCACCATAATTATTTGCATTGTGCACGCACCATGTTCAAGCAAGCAAAAGCTTAGATTGTTACAGAAGCGCGCAACCATAGCAATACATTGACTAGATATAATCGTTATAATGTCATGAAAGTTGGTCTATTTGTCACGGAATGAATGACCAAACAGTCAGACTAAATAGTAATGCATCACATTCCCAAACATGATCAGCAATTAACCCATCACCGTGAGAAAACAAGATATATATTTAAGCGCCATTGCCAATAGGCAGTAGCGCCACTCGGCACACAAACTATCGTCATTAATATATGTTGCGTCAAATGTTTAGTTAACATTTTATGTGGGCAAACACAATCATTAAGTTAAAACTATGCAATCTAAAGTTAACAATTCTTTATAAATTATTTAGCAACCAACTATGCTTAAACATGTCACAATAAATGTGTTGGATTCTTCACAGTTTGGACATATTCTGCTTGTAGGTATATTTGGAAACTTGACTTGTCTGAGTCAACACCAACGTCTCAACCGATAGGACCTGCCATATATGGACATATCAGCGGCATCGTTGGCTACAGCAGTGAACAACATAGCCAAGGTGGGGGGAATGAGACTGAAGACAACCTTAACTCGACATAAAACCGACAATGAAACAAATGAAAACCCTAAAATTATTATGTAGACGTCATTCACTATTTTAAAATACAAATTTGAGCCACGCTGGCTGAACACAAGATTTGTTTAGAGCTTGTGATTATGAATCAATCCACCTACGCAAATAGGTTCATCTTCAATGATTTACTGTGTATTTATTAATTATTTTACACTTAATTTAACATATATACACATATTGGGGGTAGTAGCTTATAAGTTAACATTTCGAACTAACTATCTAGAGAATTCGGGTACGAAACCTCTCGGTCGTTTCGAAGCATGGATACTGGCGTTCATTACAGGTTACCACACAGTTAACTCAGTTGGATAATGGAACCTGGATAGTCCTCAGTTCACTCAGCTGTCTACATAAATGATGGTTATATGGCATCACATAATCGATGCACAATAATTCCAGCTTGGTTCAGTGTTTCCCAGATGATGTTGACATATTTGTTACATGTTTAATTTGATCAATATTTCAGACGCACGCATATACTAAAGCAGACACGCACTTACGTATTCACACATACGTGAACATTACATTGGATACATTACAATAGTCACTGCTGTAAAGTCGCCATTCTCAGTACAAATACTGCAGTGACAATTACTACCAGTGTTAGTGTAACTAACATGTATTCTAAATGTATAGCATGTGTTAACAACATTGTATCGTCTATGTTATCACCATGATTGTTAATAATTGTAATGTATGTGTGACCACCATTGTTAATAGAAGCAAAATGTTACCACATAGTTAAAGTTGTACTCTGAGATCGTCCGTCGTTTAAATGCCAATTTCAGTGAATCAACATGTCCCATACACGATATTACTTTCTTCAACAATGTACCCTTGTTTTAACATAATATGCAATTATAAAATAAAACGGCGCAAAAGAAGTACAATTATAAACGCATGTCATATGTTTATGTTTCCGCTGGCCAGATATTGACCTGTTCTGAGATCGCCAATTTTTGCGACTGCACATATGCGAACATGGAATTATGGGGAGAATTCCATCCAAAATGTAAATGTAACCAGAGGAATATATGGCAAAAATGGTTTGTTTGCATTGTGATTGGACTAATGATTTGTGTCAAGTATTTAGTTGTTGCCTGTGCAACATCAAACTCACTTTGACCACTATCATCACAGTTGGTCTTGTTACTGTTTGGCTAAATTTATTTTCGCGCTATGCCGATGAACATATTTTTATCTAGGTTATTTTGCATAGAGCCGAAATGAACCGATCTTCGAACAGACCACTGGCGACCGCTAACTATGCAAAACATGATATATCGTACAACGTATTGCCAAAGTGACATATATGGTAATGTAGTATGATCAAATAAGTAAATCTTGTTCATAGTGTACATACACATTCCTACAAACAGTTAGAAATGGTAGTTTAGCTCAGAATGCAACTTTTAGACATGTTTTTACTTATTAATCACTCTGGGTATAGTCTGTAAGTACTCTCGCAGCAGTTGAACAATGCAGCAGTTTGGTAACATGCACAGGTTGCGCTACATCTTCTGTATTTACTCCACAAATGTCATTTGCATGTTTATTATAGTTGTATTGCGATTACGATCACCAATCCATGATAATATAACTAGCAAATTGTTAACATTCACATGCTGACATTTATATATTTTTTATTTCCATATCCTCGTTGACGTTATGTTTTGACCACTGGTTATATTTATTTAACTTGGTTGCAGTGCCAGTTGGTCAGATGAATGGTCCTTGTGGCACTGAGAATGGTGGTTGCAAGGATATATGTCTCTCGACACCACAGGGACATCGATGTGGTTGCTGGATTGGGGCAAAATTTGTCATTGGGACTATGTGTGGCACAAGTGAGTTTTCTTCTTTTACATCATGCTAACTGTCATGCAATATTTTAGAGTTATATAAAAGTTGACATTACTTTTGTATCATGCAATATTCTTATACTGTTTTGAGTTTAACATTTAAATAGTAAAAACCCTTCGTTCAACAGTGTTGGCATGTATTCGCGCATATATCTTACCAGTAATGATAATTGTTGTATGTTTGAGGCCTCTAAACAACTTTCAAAATAATGAAACAATCACTTTGTAATTTTGCAAATTCTTGGAGTTATAATTCAGTTTGTTTTCCCATTTTCTGCACTTTTGTAGTTTTGTGTCTTCTTTTTGGCTACTCGGTTTTGTTTTGGTAGTCCTTTGAACTTATCATTTACGTCATCCAGCGGTTTAATTTTTAAATGATTTTCTTTGTGGTGTTGCTTCCCGTGTCCCCCCACTGATTTAAATGTTCACCTTTGTGTCAGTTCTCAGACCTGAGATCGCATTCAAATCGTATGTCAAAACATTTGTTTTAACCGTCATCTTCAAAAATATCTTTCCAAGCCTCAAACTGAATTAGTCAGCAACATCTGGACATGGAAACAGGGAGGAAAAGCAGAATATTTGTTGATGTTACTTAGGATGACATATGGTTGAGCTTTTGTTATAGCATGGATAGCAAAAATAAAGTTATTAGCAACAAATATATTCCTCTGAATGCACAATTGTAATTTAAGCAAAAGTGATTGTAAATGTACTTCAAAAAGTGTTTAGTTATAAATGTTTATTTAATTACCATTTAGGTAATTTCTTAGGCTTTTTTCTATGGTGTCAGTTAATTGGTATCTGACTTAATTAGTTGCTAACAAATCATAATGGGATTGGAATTGCTTGAAATTCTAAAGATACTCAAATGTAAAAAAAAGAGCTAAACTCATCTCCTTTATAGTCATGGTCAGAGGCTTCACATCAGAAAAATACCGGAACTGAATGTACGAGAAGATCGAAAGTTTGAAATCGTCATATCCGAAAACCTACAAGTTCTATTTTGACGTTAACTTCCATGCACTAGGTGCTGTAATTATTAAGATATGAGGACACAATTAGCTTTGGCTAGTGCCACCTTACAAAATGGCGGACGTTTAAATGTTCTGAAGATCAAAAATAACATTTTTGAAATCGTGGCATCCGTAAACCTAAACGAACCAACGTCAACATTATGGCTGTAAGTGATGTAGTTCTCTTAAGACATGGGAATAATTAAAGCTTTCACGAACGCCATCTTTAAATGCTGCGGATATATGAATATCGGCGAATGTCAAATGTAACTTATTTGATATCATCATACCCAAAAACCTAAATTTTGATATAAAGTATATGTTTCTATGTAACGTAGTTCTTGAGATATGATGATACTATGTTTCGATGGACCCAACTTTGCAAATGGCAGGGAAATGAATGTCGGCAAAGGTAATATGTTATATAATTATTTTAAATCGATGATCTCAAAGCTATTTATTGGCATACAAATTACAGCTTTACAAAATGTAATTGTGAAGATATGGCGAATGTAAAATATTAAAAATATTTGTCATGTAAAAACTATATTTTAACATCAACTTTGAGGTTCTAGGTGACGCAGGTATTAAAATATATGGAAATGTGTCTCATGACAATGCATGTAGTTTATTTTTATAAATGGTCCATGCGTATACTTAAGTACAAATAGCCTATAGCGAAAATAATGAACTTATTGTAAATAACACATGTAAAGACATATTATACATCTTCTCTCTCTCTCGCTCTCTCGTTCTCTCGCTCTCTCGCTCTCTCTCGCTCGCTCTCTCGCTCACACACACAAATATAGATATTCAGTGTGTAACTTATGTTTACATGGTCGATGTAGTTATTACGATGTTGCGATATTGACCAAGGAGACTCTTACTAAGACCACAAGGTCATTATCATGAAAACAACCTTTAAATATGACAAAGCTACATTTATAAATAATTTATTTATTTCTTATTAAAAGAGTTCATTTCAAAGGTAAGTTTATATTCATAGTAGTTATAACCAAAAAAACTACAAAAAGAAGGTTTGCATGTACTAATATACAGGTTTGTACGTACGAATATAAAATACACATATTTAATATTGTTGTAACATTATAAAACATATATTATAATAATAATAGTAATAATGTCACATGGCAGCCATTTCTTTAAAAATAAAAGGCACCTTGTCCACCTTCGATTATCTGTTGACCGAGAACTTATAATATATAATGTTTCAGTCCACCGATATATGAAATTCATGCACACAAATCGGCAAGCAAGCGAATCTTACGGGATGACTTGGTTCACTACACTAACAGGCTGATAAACAAAGACCTACATGAGGATATAGACAAACTGACCAAACAAAATTCGCTTGCGACACCTCCAGTTAGCTGGACAATGGTATTGCGTCAGTGTCTAGTGTCAAGATGTATCCGGTGGACACCTATATTCACATTACAAGAATAACAGAGGGCAAACGAGAACAGTTTACTAAGCTAATCTGCAACAAACATTGATGTTGAAGTATCTGACATTCCATCCTTGTTGAACTACTGACCCATATATAAATGGCTCATCTATTATTTATTATTATTATTATTACTAGCATTTCAATAGCGCCATATCTCCAGGACCAGCCCGTTCATAGGCGCATACACACATTATAAAACGTACATGGAAACAAATGTAAAAATATATATGTATAAAGATGCCAGTAAATATAATAATTATTTAGATTTACAAGATTGTATATATATAATGTGACTAAAATACATGACATATTTGCACAAATATTAAGATATTTAAGTAAAAGAATATATATTATGATATATAAAATTGTATTAAAAGATAAATAATAATAAATTGATTAAATACGTGTTCATAAAAAAGTGTCCTACAGCACAGTTCCTCGGGCAACGTACGCCTGCTTAAATAGATAAGTAGAACAAACGACGGTCGCGCCTTGAGGCAGCACCAGTTTTTAAGCACATGTTGTTTTGTGCATTTCAAAACGTTGATCATCATCATTTTATTATCAACGTAAGTCTGGACTATTGTGAACGTCTGTGCATCTGAACAATTTTATATTATCTGCTTTTACCTGTCTACAAATTGCGAGTTTTAATCATCTACTGCCGGATGCTTTGTGTTGAACTTGGCGCCATGACACTGCGTTACTCAGCAACCATGCTACGTAACATCAGGAACTGCATTGAAACACACGCTCTGTTCTTGGCAAAGCATTCCTCGTCAGCGAACACATCATTGACATGGCGGCTGATGTTGCCATTTTTACAGAAACGTGGTTAAAAGAGGAAGACACTGCTACAGTCATCAACCTGTGTCCTCCAGGCTATTCATTTTTCGGAGTTGGAAGAAAAGAAAAGAGAGGTGGTCGCCTTGGCATTGTACACAAAACCGAACTGCCTTTTATATCTACGAACACTACCGAATACTCTTCGTTTGAGCATCTAACAGTGCGATGTAAGCATCTGACAGTGCTTGTAATATACCGTCCACCATCGTCACCTATACCAGTGTTCTTGGACGAATTTGATGATTTGACTGCTAACCTGGCTTCTGCTGCTGGTAGAGTTGTCATCACGGGAGATTTCAATCTGCATGTTGATGTTTGTTCATCACCTGGGGTCTCCCGGTTCATGGATTTATTACAGATACATGATTTACATCAATATGTTGATTGTTCAACTCACAAGGCTGGTCACACTTTGGATCTTGTCATCTCACGGGCAACCGACCCTATCATCAACAAAGTGTCCGTGATCAGCAGCGAAATATCTGACCACAAATCAGTAACATTCTCTATCGAGCACACAGCCGACAAGAACTACCCCCAGGCTAAACTACAACCCAGAAGAGATCTTCGACATGTTGTTTGTAAAATACTGACCAGTGAAATCAGTTCCAACTTATCTGGCTTTGATACATCATCCACAGATCCGGATTCCATCCTTGATATATATACGTGTGCTGTTATTTCGGCCTTGGAAGAAATTCCTCCGGTAATGCTACGGCGGCCACGCAAGAGAAGAACTCCACCTTGGTAGTGCGAGGAATTACATGAAATGCGAAAGTTACGTCGCCAAAATGAGAACATTTGGCGTGCATCAGGATTAGACATACACAGACGAATATACGTGAATCATCGTAATGCTGTCAGCGCGAGGATACGGCAAGCCAAAATTCAGCATTATCAGAGTCTACTCCAAGATGCCGATCAGAATACAGCCTTCGAAGCCGTGAACAGCCTGCTAAAGGTGGAATCTTCCAAACTGCCTGACACTGATTCAAGGGAGAAATTATGCTGCCAGTTTCTGAACTTTTTTGAAGAAAACATTGCGAAAATCATGAATGAAATTGATGCCTCGGAAACAAACATGAGCGATATCGAAACTGCGACACAGAGAGTAGTTGAACATCCTATGACTGAAATGTGTGCTGCAAGTATGTGTGAAGTGCAGAAAATTATCCAGGATGCTAAACCCAAGTCATCATGCTTGGACCCTCTACCTACATCGCTACTAAAGAGCACTCTTCCTGCTCATATTCAAATACTGACTCATCTTATCAATATGTCGTTCGAGTCGGCCACTGTTCCGAGGGAACTCAAGAAGGCTGTCATAACACCGCTGTTAAAAAAACCGACCTTGGATTGAAACACGCTGAAAAATTACCATCCAGTTTCAAGTTTGCCATTCATGTCTAAAGTCTTGGAAAAGGTAGCAGCCAAACGACTTATTCAACATCTAAGTGACAATGGCCTTCACGAGCAGCTACAATCGGCATACAAACCCCGACACAGCACTGAAACTGCTTTAATGAGAGTGCAGCACGATATCACCAGTTACATGGCAGACTCCAGGGGTGTCCTTCTGGTTCTCCTGGATTTATCTTCTGCGTTCGATACGATCGATGCTGCTATCCTACTAAAGACTATGCATAGCCACCTGGGAATATCTGGCGCGGCACTTGCATGGTTCGGTTCGTACATGTCGGATCGTACCCAGCGTCTACGGATTGGGGTGGATGCATCTGAAGAACGCCCTGTGAGATACGGTGTTCCACAGGGCTCGGTGTTGGGTCCGTTGTTGTTCACTGTGTACACAGCACCAATGCAGGACATACTAACGAGGCACTCTGTGGAATATCATAAATTTGCTGATGATCTTCAGATATACACATCCTACTGTCCTCACATATCTGGTGACTTGGAGTGCGCTGTTCAGAGACTTAGTGACTGCATCAGTGAGGTCAAATGTTGGATGGTTAAGCATAAACTCAAGCTAAACGACACTAAGACTGAATTTATGGTGGCCCTCAGTCCCTATCATCTAAAGAAATTTGGACTTCCAGAGTACCTCGTTGTTGGTGGAGTCAACATAAAACCTGTTGTCTCTGTCAGGAATTTGGGAGCTCACTTTGACACTCACATGAGCATGAAGCAGCATGTTGATGCTGTTTGCAAGAAGTGTAACTACCATCTGAGACGTATTAGCTCCATCAGGACCTATATCACGAAGCCTGTCTGCCATTGCGTTGGTTGTTTCAAGCTTAGATTACTGCAACGCTCTGCTGCTGAACCTAACCAAATTTCACTTAGCACGTCTCCAGAAGATACACAATAGGGCAGCCCGCCTAGTTGTCCTCACACCTACATCTTCACACATCACGCCAGTACTGGCGCTTCTGCACTGGTTGCCAGTCAGACAACGCATTGTGTTTAAAGTACTTGTGTATATTTACAAGGTGCTCCATGGTTTGGCGCCGAAGTACCTTGCACATCTACTACATCCACGAACTCGCAACCCTCGTCTTCGGTAGCTTCATGACCATCTTCAGCTTGCAGTTCCACGAGCATCAAAATCCATCGGCAAGCGAGCGTTTGGCATAACTGGTCCGGCCAAATGGAACGAACTGCCACTGACTCTACGAGATGCTCCGTCTGTGTTTTTATTTAAACGTCACCTGAAGACATATTTATTTAAACAAACTTATGGTGGACAATAACAAGATTTATTTACAGGACGTTTTAGTGACTTGTTAATTTATTAATCTATTTTTTATTTTGTAAATTAATTAATTTATAACTAATTTATATATTATTTTAATTGTTTTAATAATGTTTCTATATTGTGAGCGCATTAATTAACTATTAGTTAGAGATCGCGCGGTAAAAGAACCTTTATTATTATACGTTTTAAGGCAAGTTTTGAATTTATTCAAAGTTTCTATTTGACGAACGTTTATTGGCAGACCGTTCTAGATCGTAGGTCCATACACGGAGAAAGCTCGTCTGCCGTAGCCCTCTAAGTTGTAGCGCGGGACTACAAGCAAATGTAGATCAGCAGATCGGAGGTTGCGGATGGGCATATACGGTATTATAAGATCTTTGATATACGCTGGAGCAAGACCATGTAAATCCGTAAAAACAAGGACCAGCCATTTGTACTGGATACGCCAGCGAACTGGAAGCTAGTGCAGTTCGACCAGCACAGGTGTTATGTGCTGGTGCTTTCAGTGTCTTGAAATAAGTCTTGCCGCCGAGTTCTGTACCATCTGCAATTTGTTCATAGGTGCCTCGGTGATGCCGTACAGGACCGCGTTACTGTAGTCCAGCCGCGATGTCACCAGGGCGTGGACTAGTGTCTTACACGCATCAGTAGTAAGACAATGTCTTATTTTTGAAATTGCGTAGAGGTGGTAGTAAGCTGACTTGCACATCCGTGACACGTGTGACGACATTGTTAGTCCAGAGTCGATTGTAATCCCGATGTTGTGGATGGTCGGTGACGGAACAATGTTACATCCGCATACACTGACACACGAAACGCCATGCAAATGTTTACGATTTGGTGCCGTGATGATAATAACCTCGGTCTTGTTTTCGTTCAGCAGTAGATTGTGGTCTGACATCCACTGCTTCGCTTCTTTGATGCATTGCTTGATGCAGGCAACTGCATCAGTGGCTTCTCCATCCCATGTTCCACTTAAGTCAGCATACAATTGGGCGTCATCTGCATAAAGATGGTATTGCAGCTTATGCCTTCTGAAGATAACACTCAATGGCAAAGTGTATATGGAGAAGATAGTTGGGCTCAGCACAGACCCCTGCGGGATGCCAGACTCGAGCAATGTTCTATGTGAGTTGTGGCCACTAATGCACACTGACTGAGTCCGGTTCGACAGGTATGACTCCAGCCATTTCGGTGCGATGCCTTCAATGCCTGTGCTGCGCAGCTGGTTGATTAACATCGAGTGGTCAACACTATCAAACGCCGCACTCATATCGAACAGCACTGCCAGCACACCTTTCCTTTTGTCAAGGGAATGGAGATGGTCATTCTGAATGCGCACCAGTGCTGTCTCAGTGCTGTGATGTTGTCTGTACGCACTTTGGAAAATGTCCATCAAATTGTTGTCGTCTAGATGCTGGCGAAGTTGGACTGCTACGTTTCGCTCCAGTAACTTTGAAACAAATGACAAGTTTGATATAGGCCGGTAGTTGTTCATCGAGTCTGAATCAAGGTTTGGTTTCTTTAATAGTGGTGTGATCACAACATGTTTGAAGTTGGCCTGCACGGACCCCGACTCGAGCGACATGTTGATGATTGTAGCTAATGTCGGCGCAAGAATGTCAATGTTGGTTTTCACGAGTGAGGTAGGAAGTGGATCGAACGTGCTTGATTTTATTGGACACTTCCTTACCAAAGAGAGAACACCGTCTGTGGTGATGCAAAAAAACGCATTGACTGTGCAAGATTATTCACAATGCACGTACTCGGCATTGACAGTTTGCAGGCGTCTACTCGCTAACTGGCTGCGAATGTCTAACACTTTGCATGTGAAGTGCACGAGAAAGTCATCTGCCAGTTGTGCTATACCAGACACAGGACTTGGCAGTTTTGGAGCAGTTTTTCTCTTCATCAAGTCATCCATGATCCTGAACAGTGCTTTGTTGTTACGTGCACATTCATCAATTTTGTGTGTGTAGAATTTGGCTTTCACAGACTGTATTTGCTGTTTGTAAGAGCTTTCGCTTAGCAAGCGATAATTCCATTGTGTGCCAAGGCCTGTTGGGGTGCACAGTAATTGACCGTGTGATCAACGGAGTGTGGCTGCCTAACAGTTCTTGCAAGGAAGTGTCATACTGTTGCGACAGGTCTGCAATGTTGTTACACGGGCTTGTTGCCAGGTGTGAAAGTTCGAAATCTGATCTGAAATTCGTGGGATTAATTGCAGCATATTTTCGATAAGAAACCCGCTTCTTTGTTCGGTTCAGCTTTGGTGCTTGGAGCAGCCAGTGTACAGCATGGTGATCGGTGAGCAGGGATCCCACCGTCACTGATGTCAGAACACTTCCTGACGATGGTGAAATTACGAGGTCCAAAATATTGCCGATGGTGTGTGTCGGATCACGAACATGTTGCTGCAAGTTGGTGACGTGCAGGAGATCAGAGAAGTCGTTTGAGTCTTTATTTTCGGCCTTTCCATAGTGGATGTTGAAAAGTTCCAGGAGATTGGTGAACTCGGCCATAAACGTTTTGAAAGAAACACCGCCTCGGCCTGTGGATGGAGGTCTGTGTACGAGTTAACTGATAACACTTTAGCAAACACCACCTCGAGACAATGCTGGCCAGTGTCGCGATAAGATCATGTTGATACACGACCTGTATAAAACACTGATTCCCCCACCCCGTCGGTCGGGCCGAGGTTGGTGGATGAAGTTGTATCCATCCAGGGTCAACTTGCTGGAGTTTGGGATGTCCTTGGGATCATCTGTCAGCCACGTCTCTGTAAGAAATCAGTTTTGTTCCTGACGGATCTTGCATTTAACTGAGCAAGGTTTGTGCAGTTGCAAGGATTGAATGGTAATGTCAGAGTAATCAAGTTGTCACGTCGAGGTACAGGCTTAACAGGAGTTGTTGGTCGCGCTGGCACAAGTACACGTATCGGTTGTTGTTTGCATGCACCCCCACGACAACCTCGATGGGTGGGCCGATGGAGTGCCACCCCCGCTTCACAAGCAGCTCTCCAGGCAGCATTGTTGAGCCGAATGTGACTGTGACCGCTGGGCCGTAACCGATACAGGCAGTCTTGGGTCATGCTGGGTGTGTAAACAATGTTCTCTTTGTCCGGGTTACACATGACTGATCATCAGCTTGTCAATGTCATACAGGTGTCACTGAGAACTGACCAATAAAATGTAAGTCGGTTAAAATAGTAAAAAGTCACAAAACATTTGATAAAACCACTTAGTCCAGTATCCTCTTGATGTATTCATAATGTATATATACAAACTTGAGTGCTGTAGATTGTCTACAACTTGTAAAATCCTCAATATGTCCAGATAGCATCTATAGGTTCAGCCACATAGGCGCAGACCAAGCAGCACATGTCCCGGCAGACCAAAGATGATGACGAACATATCATGTTCCTACATAAATGCATCTGTTGTCTGTATTGTAACCAGTTTGTAATATTAACACATTGATTGAGTTTATATTGTGAATACAAACTGGCACTTGTGTATCCATATTTCCGTTGTTACAGACTATTGTGCCGACATCACATGCCAAAATGGCGGAACTTGTCTGAACAAAGACGACACTTTCGAATGCAGCTGTTTGCCAGACTTGTACACTGGAAGGAACTGTGAAAATGGTTAGTTTTATTTTAATATTGACCTTGCAGGACATGTGTTTCTGAACGTTTCTTAGTTTCAGTGTTCTTAAAATGTTCGTACTTTGACAAAAAGATCGTCACTAATAGCAATTATTTCCAGACGCCATGCCATCACAAAACATGTCTAGGTAAATTTCTTGGTGTCAAAGAAAACTAATTAAATATCGTTTAAACACGTTTTTGACTCAACAATTTCTTTTTCGTAAGTCGAAAATTGAATAGAATATTACTAACGAAAACACACTTATGCTGGTGCTGATGAAAACAACCGATCATATATACACACTTTCAATTTATATCCGTCCAGGGTTTTATAATTGTGATGGTTGTGCAATATATGCCTGCCTTTAATGTCTGAGTTCTTCAAATATCATAACATAAGTTGTATAAATAATAAATATACTCTGTACTATTTGACAACAACATTATCTCACAGAACTATGTATTTGAAATACAAAATAGTTAGAGAATGTTGTAGTGGCTTCGGACTCTCAATAAAAATATTATGGGATTCTTGCTGCCGTTTTGAATATTTAATTCCACGTTGCTCCAGTTCATTCAGCTGTATAAATGAGTATCTAGCCATAAACAGTGTTGGACAATTATGTACGAATAGTCTCCGTGCATTAATTGCAGTGTGTTTGAAAGTTTCCGTCATAAGTGTTCAAAGAAATATGTTTGCCTGGGAGCAAAGTGTAAAGTGCTTTGTGCAGTCGCAAGGACTTCATACCTCGCTATATAAAACATACCTTCACTTACCTATAGTCCCCTGTTCCACATTGTAGCTGGACAGTTCTAAAACATCTGCACTTATTTATTACTCTTGTGTTATATTAGGCTTTTGGTTAATTATTCTTACAGTTACCCGGCACAAATACTACCAATATGGCCTATCTCAAGGCGACATCAAACTGAGAACTGACCAGCGTTTCAACTGTGATATCAGCAGCAAAAGCTGTAAGTCGAACTTCGTAAGGATCCCCAAAATACAGATCTTTGATGGCCAGTACAAGCAAGTGAAGGTACGATTTATAGATATATCACGCAGTAGCAATTAAATTACGGTCACTTAGGTTCACAAGCTACATGTCTACTGAAGCACGTCCACACATGTTATTATTACTATTTTGTTTACACTATTTTGTTTGAAACAAATGCCCGATTGGTTGACCTTTGATTGGTCGTGAGTGCTTCTATTACTGTTGTTATTATCACTCTTTGTTTGAGTGGGTGTATTATATGCTGTAGTGTCAAACCTCTGGCAAGTTCATTTACTCTACATTGCTATAGTTCACACGGGCTGTATTAATAAGTACCTGGCTGTACACAGTATGTGATATTTGTGTTTGAATAGACTTAGCGCATTAATTGCATCATGGCTGAATGCTTCCCAAAGAAGTCGAAATGGTGTTCAATTGAATAGGTCTGCCAGAGAGTAAAGTTTAATGCTGTGAAGTCCTAAGGACTGGATACTGCGATATATAAGAACTTTTACCGTTTGGCTGTACTCTCACTGCTGCTTTTATTAAACATATTACAATTACGGCATTGT
Organism: Paraescarpia echinospica; assembly: GCA_020002185.1. Classification (NCBI taxonomy): domain Eukaryota; kingdom Metazoa; phylum Annelida; class Polychaeta; order Sabellida; family Siboglinidae; genus Paraescarpia; species Paraescarpia echinospica. The sequence goes on along the minus strand of CM034538.1, from coordinate 47,111,142 downwards.
TGTAGTACACTTGTTTTTGTTATTGCTCTCTGGTTAATCTTATCATTACTACTCATATGTACGTCAGCCGATGTTGTCAATACTATAATATTAGTCATGAAATTGTCCAGAATAAAATTTAAGCATGCATTCAAAAAACATAAAAAAAAGATAACGAAACTATTATTGCTGATTCCATTGCAGAAAAATTATGTCAAACAGATCATCGACAGTTCTGGAAGGAAATTAAGAATCAATACGAACAGTAAAGTTAAACTACCAACGAACATTGCTGGTATACATGGTGATGTTAATATTGGGTCAATGTGGAAGCACCACTACGAAAATAAGTTTAACGATGTGAAGGATAGCCGTTGTTATAACGTTCACTTTGATTCTATCAGTGGTCCAACAGACCTATCCCATCACTCTGCATCCGCCGTGCGCCGTCCGCCGTTAGCTGCCATATCTCAGAAACCGTTAAGCAACCTTTTCCCTACTTTTGCATAGACACATCTTAGGGCACTGCCACTATGCATGAGAAATCTGTATTTGATTGAATCATTCTACCCCCCAGGGGCCCCAAAACTGGTAAATTTTCACATTGTGCCTATTTTGTTTTCTCTAAAAGTCTTCAGTAACTTTTTCTCTGATTTTGCATAAACATTTCATGTGGTAGTGTCACTATACACGTGGCATCTGTATTTGATTGAATCATTCTAAGGGCACCTTAGCACCCCCCCCCCTGAAATGAGTTGTTATGTAGTGTAGTGTGTTTGTCACAAATTGGACTGGTTGCTAAAAGTCAGTGTCCTTAAGAGACTGCAACCCTAGTAGACACTACACAGGCTGCATGCCATGGCATTGGCCAGATTAAATGTCATTGAGGGGCACTGGATTATGCCTTAAAGGCTGATGTAGTGTACAAAACAGGCAGTTACCGAAATAAAGTAGCCCTGTGAACTAGTACCACTGTGATTATTGCCTTAATTATTGTATAATACAGCGTTTCTACGCAGCAAGTGACTACACAACACTAGTAGCAATGAATATGTTGTTATACCATGTTGAATTTTGTTTTCATGTGAATAATGATTCTCAACTTTAAAATGGACTTTTCTCCATAACAATGTTTGATGGGTGCCCTGTTTAAATTCTTGTAACTTTGGTTATAGTGCGAATATTTCAGTAACTTTTTCTCTGATTTTGCATAGACATTTCATGTGGTAGTGCCACTATACACAAGAAATCTGTATTTGATTGAATCATTCTAACCTCCCCAGGGCCCCCAAACTCCAAAGGACTTCAGGCCCTCTTGGCCCATTTTTAACCTGTACATGGACAATTTTAGTGTACAACTACATAAACAACATATTGGTTGTAGTCTGGGTACTATGGTTGTTAATCATCTGATATACGCTGATGACCTACTTTTATTTGCTCCTTCCGCCAAGGGACTACAAGCTTTATTTGACATATGCTACTCTTATGGGTGTGAGCACGATGTTTAATATAATGCTGCTAAATCCCTGATCATGTTGTAACTTTGATTCTAGAAACTAAAATCTTGCCAGGGAAATTACTTTACGAGGAAAGAAGTTAAACTTGGCCACCTCTTGTAAATACCTTGGGCATGTAATTTGTAACGACTTATTGGATGACGATGACATTCAAGCCAAAGTGAGACTTCTTTATACCAAAATTAACATGTTACGGCAAAAATGTAATCTTTGCTCCACTTCTATCAAGAATAAGCTGTTTACTGCATATTTGAGTAATATATATGTGTGCGCTTTGGGTTAATTGTAGAAAAGCTAGATGTAGAGCAAACCAGAGAACAGCTATTTTTAGCTTTATCACGAGGTTTTACAGGTCTGTTAATACAAGTATTCAGAATATTGTTACTAGCGACATATATAGTACATCGCAGTTGCGGCATCACTGGGTCAAGGCTTTGTATATTTTTTTAATGTCCTGTTTTACATTGATATATGTATTTATTTACTTTTTAATTTTTTTATATGGATGTTTTTATCGATGTACTTTTTTTATATATGGACACAATGCTTGTCTAAGATAAAAAAAAACATTATTATTAATCGTAGCAGTAATGACAACATCGGCTGATGTAAATATGAGTTTAATTGCTTCTACGTGACGAATAAAGTGAACGTGTTTTGTTGAAAAGGTTATTATGTATATTTAGCTGGTAACATTATGGTGCATACATTTGTAATGGCAACATAGGACTGTGGGAATGCGATGCGAATACGTCCATTTTACAGTCAAGCTATGCAGAGCAGTCATACTATTTATCCTCCTCTGTATAGGAGTCACATTGTGACGTCAAAAACAGATAAATGAGTACTCATATTTGAAATATATTATTTCAGGAGCACCGCTTCGTCGCATACATAGAAACCAAGCGTAATAAGTATGTGAGACAGGAAGCAGACTCCCTAACGGGAAAAAGTGAACAATGATCTGGTTCTATTGTCAAGTGTAAAATAATTATGTTATTTATCTTTGTTGACATACATATTATTAACAGTAACGTATTAGGGGGCATTTAATCATGACAACCCTTTGACAGTTTGTTTTCCATATTATAAGTTGTTGCGCCATTATATTATTTGCACAGAAAACTGAGTGACTAAGCTTGCATGACTGCCCGTTTGACGCCTACTGTCGATATCCTAAATACGTCATTATTTACATTGATACTGTTATCACTACTACCAAGATTATATGAACGTGTGATTTGCATATGCATATAAAACATCGGTCGGTGTTGTCCATTGGCAGATCTTCACAAACGGCTACGTTACGTTTGGGCTGGACTTCGACAGTAGGAATCCAGTGAAGCTCAGTCCAGAGATGCTGAGCTCGACCAAACGCCTCAAAGCAAAGAAACGAGGATTGACCATGTTAGCCCCTCTATGGACGGACAACGATGCCACTCATGGAGACGTCTACTATCACACATACGACTTGGCAAACCCAGGCTCAACCCCAACGGACCTGGCTCGTGTGCAGGTCTGTTATGTGTAATAAATGTAATGAGCAATTTGTAATGCATAGCTCTATATCTTTAAATAGAATAATGCATAGCTTTCACTAAACCCTAAATATGTATTAAAACATTATGACATGCCGTTGTAATAAAATTATAACTGAAAGTATGATCACAACATAATTTTTATTACACATTGTATGTGACACATTATAGTACACATAGATTCACTGAAATTACTGACAAATTATGGGTTTCATGTAAACGTGAGACAAATGTTGATATACACAGGTCCGTATAAATGTGTGAAAGATAGTGATACAAGCACATCAATGCAGACCTTCAAAAAACTCAATCATGTCTTTATGATATGTGCGAACGATCAAGCACAAAAACGGCCTGGTTTTACAAGGTTTAACAGTGAGTAGCTTTGTTGGATATAGGTTTTGTAATTGTTGAACATTTCATTCCAAATTTGGTTAACACACACCGTAATGGCCAATGTAGGGAAGATCGGGGGGAAACGGGCACTAGAGCTCAGGCGAACTGTAACTTTGATTTCATAATTCATTTAATAAACACATATCCGCCCACCTACCTACTTGAATGCTCTTCCCAGAGAGGTCATACTTAGCAACTTGTTATACAACAATAATGATGTCATCATGAACATATACCTGAACTGTTAAATATTTTTTTCACATTTTAGTGGGCTTGTTTGTGGCGCCTATGAGCTCTGATTCCTGGGCATATCGGTGCATAGTATTAGTATTCGTATTATTATTTTTAATATTATTAAACCTGCTAATGATGATACCATGAATGACTGCTGCAGCATGCCGTCGCCCATGCGAAGGATGACGTCCTTGCCAGCAGTGGTTTCTCAGTTACTGACGTCAGCTGGGTGATGGTGGTGACGTGGAGTAAGATGATGCCCCGCATGTACCTTTCAAAACAGGACTTGGTGAGTAGACAAATACTCCATGACGAAACTTATCTACGGCACGGGAGTGGCTAGAGTGAATTAAAATGTGGCTTCTAATTGCAGGCACCATACTGATTCTCTCAAAACGTGATATACATCTTCTTTGCTTTGAATTAAAGTGTTGTTAGGTATTGCGAAAGGTAAACCTTTCACACGTAATGTTTGTTGTATATCATTTATACTTTGTTTATTTTTCTGCAGCCAAACACCTTCCAATTGGTCATTGCCTATGACCCACTGCGGTATCAGACTTTCGTGATGTATGTATACAATGAAATGGGCTGGGACAATGAGAACCTGCTACGACCAAATGTTATAGGACATATGTCATACACACAAACCGAGGAGAAATCCTTGCAGTTAGCACCATCCATGAAGTCAACCGCGTTCCGTCTTCAAAATCAAATCGGCAACACTGGTGAGTAGTAGGACCGGAATGATACACCACTTCACAGTAAAATACGTATCGCGATACTGAGGTCAAAATACGATACATATCATAAAACAGACTGCACTGATTAGAATGATACAGCAACTGTAAATCGCACGTTTACTTAGCAGGAATGGATTAACTATAATGAACAATGAAGACATAGGCCCATGCCTGTAGCGTGTAGTGACGCTATCGTGATAAAGTAGTGGTAAGGACTGGAAGTCAATCACGGAGGTTTGACTGCCGGGTCAGTCGCTGCACACTTGAGTGAGCCAAACAAAACGATGGTGTTTTAGCTAAACCAGGCTGAATATTATTTTAATTTACTATGTAATAACCAGACTAAAGTTTTAGTTTAATTAACCATGTAACACGGCTGTTTGTAGTTCACAAACACATTTTGCCGACTGGCAAAATACGGTTAATCTTAAAACGACTTCAGAAATAGATGATTTGTTCGCAGCAATTTGCTACGTGTTGTTAACATCCAACTTGATGTTATAAAAACCGAGACGAAAATTTTGGTACATGAATCAAAGAAAACGAATGCTGTTTCAGTTGTAACGAATTAACCAATGTTAGACTTAATGAGCAAGCAGAGCGGGCCTGGGCTGGTGCTCATGTGGACTAAGTAATGCTTGGGCAGATGCATGTGGTCCAGTGCGTGCGGATATTGAAAGCAACATAATTGGATAAAACAAATAGTAGATATGGGGGGAATATACTATGGGCCGATGTGGTTCTTGTTGAACCAACACTGAAGAATATACAGAGTCATCCCCCAGCCTTAACTAATTAGAACATCGTAAAGGTGTCACTGGTTGAAGCAAAGGATGCCTCAAAATTTAAGGAATAGCTGGGCCGCGCTTAATACTCATAGCAATTATGACACATTTTGGGATTTGCCAATTACCATACATAAATTGCCACACAATATGCCAAAGGTAACATGTTTTGTGTTGTCTACACCGATTGCATTTACACCATAGTGTATCGCGATACGGATATTGTCTATGGTTCACCGTACCTTTGACAAATATAAGCAGAAATTTAGTGTAAAAAATCATCCTCATTAACGAGTGACATATTCATGAGGTGGTGTACATTGCTTGACAAAACTGTATTTTGTATTGTAGAAAAAATGTTAAGAAGAAGAAAGAAGTTATACATTGCATAAATTACATACACCAGGTGGTATTTTACATGGATCCAAGTTACGTTAACAGGAATTTTGTAAGATTAAGTAACTGACGTTTGTTGTATCTACGGTGTTTTCTGAAGTAATAAATAGGTTTTACTGGAAAACCCTTGTCATTCCAGATACTTTATTTGATCAAACTGTTGCAATGATATCTGAAAAAAATTGTTTTAGGCAGTCGCGGCAAGTATTTGTTCATCGTTGCATCTGGAAGTCAAGAAGTTAACTATGATCAGTTGTGCTACAACTGGTTGAGAGATGAGTGGAAGCGAATATCTACTCTGCGATCGTACTGGCGTCTTACACTACAGTGTCCATGTGATAAGCGTCTTGCAGAGGCTGATGAACGCTGGAAGTTTGACAGGAAACAGTTCCATGAAACAGACAGTCAGAGAAGCTGTTTCTATGAACGCGTGCCACGAGGATTATCAACACAGGTACTAACAAATATATTTTTTATCATAATGTTCACTGATGTCAGTAAATAAACGGTTTCAACCATATCCTAGTTATATAAGTATTGTTGTAATTGTTGTAATACTTACCATTGTTGTATATCATCATTATAATTACAAGCAACTGGAATTGGATACATAACAATACAGCGTAGTTAGTAAGCAATCGTTATCATAGAGCCACCACTCATATCGTTATTGCTTTGTCAATTTATCATTTCCATCGACATAACATTATCATTACATCGACGTTTGTAAGTAGTGTCAATTTGTCTGCATAACTGTGCAATATGTTTGTCAGTAATTATATATATTTTGTTAAGTCCTGTCACAGAATTGCTATGTAGGTTGTTTTTGTTGTTATTTGTCACATATAAGTATAATATATATGCATATATATATATATACGTATATAATATATATATATATATTATATATACATATATAATATATATATATATATATTTTTTTTATATACGTATATATATAGAAATATAGATATATATAATTATATATATGTATATATCCATATTTATCTCAGATAGCATAATTATGACTGTCTTTGTCTACCTAATTATTTGGTTTCCAGGAATGTTGCTACACATCGTCAGGGTCTCTCATCAGCACACTCAATGGCCGTGGAGGTCAGTTCTTCGTCTACCATCCTCGCTGGCAGAGACTGCACGAGAAAGCTGACGTCACACCGAAGAAGTGGTGCTGTGATCTCTCTGACAACTGCATATATTTCTACCGAATCCGGCCAATGGACAGATGCTCGGATGGTTCTCCGAACCTGGGTTTGTCGTCAATAAGTTCTCCACATGTGTATTGACATGTCTAGCTTATCATAATTTATCTTCACTTGAAGTAATGTATGTGTGTGTCTGTGTGTGTTTGTGTGTGGGTGCGTGTGTGTCATAACGATATCACAATCACATCATATTATTCAAATGATTGAAGCTAAGCTACACAATTTCAGAAAAAAGTTCCAATGGAATAATAAAATCTTACATTGTAGTGTAATGCATATACATTGTCTATTTCTAATGTTCTATAAAGAAAGAACTTAGATAATGTATGGTACAAACATAGTATTATGTTTTGTTATTGTTTCTCTACATAATATGCAATCCATGAGTAACACAATGATAATACCTGTCAAAGATACGTTTGCTACATTATAAGCAATTTATTTGTGCCCTGAATTCCCCTGGAAATAAACGGAAATATGCTGACAAAAATCATTAATACGGTTTGAACTGTTTTATTATGCATATTGTATGTACAACAACTCAGAGTATGTGACTACACACAGTACATTCATTGGTGCAGGTTGGGGCATTGGTGACCCACACATCCGCACGCTGGACGGCTTCCAGTACACCTTCAACGGCCTGGGCGAGTACACACTCATAGAGACGACACACGGCAACTTCACATTGCAGGGCCGCACAGCGAAAGCTATTGACAAGAACGGTGGAGAGAAAGATGCGACCATCTTCAATGCTTTTGCTGCCAGAGATATTGATTCAGATACGGTCCACATTGGAATGACAGACAAAAAGGATGGTACGTGTTTATGTCAAGCTCACTATGTCGCAGTTTAAACTTTACTATTTGTAGACTAATGTACCTATACATTTATGAAACGATATGGCATGGGGACCCAGGAAACCAATAGTTTCATTTATCAAGGGGTATTTGTGGCAGCCATTTTGGAATTTATAAATGGCCGCCATTGACAAAGTATTTGCCAATATAGTGGCATAGGTGATTCTTAGAATCATGATATTAATTACCTGCATTACAAGTCTACATTTTTGAGGTGATTTATCATTTGGTCAAACTCGTAATAACTTCATAATACTCATTCAACTTATTAAGCTCTCAACTGCGTGTGTGCGTCATTTACATGCTGCATTAATCAAAATGTCCAGCGCCCTTACGATGGCTAACGGCATAACATTGCCAGTAAGATTGTCATTAGATTGTCGTTTGACTAAAATTAGGTGATATTTTGAATCATGTTTGTATTGAGGCTATATTTGGCGGAGATAGATCGTTGAAATTGGTGGTGTATCAAAGTTCATAAGCAAGTGGAATTACTGATTGATAAGTATTATTCTTGCCTTAATATCATTCATAAAGTAGCAGTAAACATATATTGAGTAGCAGTTGTGCTTAAAGTTAGTTAGATAAAGTATTTTAGGACACTTTAGTCTAGTGAGTGATAATAGGGTACGTTAGCTTACGGCTACGATAAGTTTGTAAACAAGATTTAACAAACCTCGTTATGTGGTAGAATATATAGGTGATAAAGTAACAACCATAAACTACCTACATAAGATAATATCTGTGTAAGTCAGTACCTGCTAGACATTTTGATAAGGTAGCTTTGTTGTTAAAATTAAGCATTTGCGATAATCGGGCGAACTAAGTTTATGTAGCTAGTGTCTCTCTTATTCGCTAGGGCGCTGTATAACCTAAATAAATAAGGCAGTCTAGCGTACGCAATCTTACGAAAAGTGTAACATTTGTGCACAGAAAACAGTCTTCTTAAAGACTACATAGACAGTGAATAGTGTAAACACAGTTGACAAAACTATTTTAAATAGCTAATTAGATTATTATTATTAAATAAATTCTGATATGGCGCCTTGCAAGCGGCAAGTCAAGGCAAAGAGACACTTGGTGTGCGACGACTGCCACAGTTGGGTAGATTTTGCCTTATCCGGCTGTACGAAGTCATGGACAGAAACCAAGGAAGAGGGATTCACCTTTCAGTGCGTGGGGTGTTGGAAGGTGAAATGTCTGGAGAAAGAGGTAGCTAGGTTGGTAGATATTGTGAAGGGGATGGAGATGAGAATCAGCAAGGAGACAGATGGAATGGAGAGAGACGACAGGGATAAAGTTGGGAATACTGTGAAACTGAAGGAGCAGAGTAGTGGCAACAAGACCGAGGAAAGGAGACTGAGAGGAGGGAAGGTGATCGGAGGGGAAGAAAGTGGAGGATCGACGGCAGGAAATGTGACAGGTGTGAAGGTGGCAGGAGAGAAAGTGACCGTAGAGAAAGAGGTAGGAGGGAAAAAGAGACGGGAGAGGAGAGAAGGAAATGCAATGGGAGGAAAGATGACGGGAAGAAAGGAAGTGAGAGTACATGTGACAGAAGAGAAGTCGGGAGGGACGATGACAGGAAGAAAGGTGACAAGAGAAACAGCGTCAGGAAAGAATGGAACGGACGAGATTGTGACGGGAGAGCAGAAGACAGGGGAACAAGATTACAACAAGACAGATGCAAACCATAGAAAGAGCTACACTGAGGCAGTGATTGAGGGGGCAATGAGGAAAGAGAGGGTGTTTATGGGCGATTCGATTATGAGAAAGACAGATAAGACTCTAAGCGAGGGGGAGGACGTCGTTGTTTGTCTACCGGGGGCTAGGATAGAACATGTAACTGAAAGGGTAGAGAAGGTACTGGGGCATGGCAAGGGAGGGTCTATACTAGTACATGTAGGGACAAATAACGCAGAGAGGGAGGGAACAACTGGGATAGTTCAGAAGTACAGACAGTTAGTGAAGAAGTTAAAGAAGACAAGAGTAGAACAGATTATCCTCTCAGGAATTTTGCCAGTAATGGGAGGAAGGGGGCCGACATATAGAAACTGCAAGAGGATGGCGATCAACGCACTAGTTGAGCAGATGTGTAAAGAAGAGGGGGTGGGATTCGTAGATTTATGGGGATACTTTGTTGGGAGGGAAGATATGTACATGAGAGATGGCCTACATCTAAGTGGAAAGGGGGCAGCAGTTTTCTCAGAGAACTTGCTGCAATCTGTTGACAGTGGGACAGGCTGCATCTATTTAAACTAGATTCGCAGGGGGGATTCACAGAGAAGCCTGAAACTGGAGGCATAGATAAAGACAGCAGAAATAAATCGGCAAAGAACAGCCTGGAAAACTGTTCTGAATCAGGATATAAATGCATTTGTTTAAATGCAAGGAGCATAGTAAACAAAAGAAGTGAACTAAACATTATGGTAGAAGATATTGACCCTCACATAATAGGTATAACCGAATCGTGGGCCACCACTGATATATCAGATGCCGAATTGGGACTAACAGGATATGTAATGTTTAGGAAAGATAGAATAGGAAGAAAGGGAGGTGGAGTTATTTTATATATTACAGAATCTATCCAGGCTTATGAAATAAAATTAGAAAGAGAAGCAGATTGCGAAGAAGCTGTTTGGTGTAACATAGTTACAGGAAACTCAACGTTAACAGTTGGGTTAGTTTATCGAAGTCCAAACATAAGCATAGAAGAGAATGAAAAAATACAAAACGCTATAAGGGAAGTAAGCAAACGGAACTGTATTATTATGGGGGACTTTAACCATGGGCATATACAATGGAAATCTCTACAGAGTATGGGGAGTGAGGACCACAAGTTTTTAGTTTTAGTACAAGATAGTTTCCTTTCTCAACATGTGCTAGAACCAACCAGGGGAGAGAATGTGTTAGACTTAGTTTTGTCCTCACAGAAAGAATTAGTTGACAATGTCAAGATATGTGAGCCACTGGGGAGTAGTGATCACAACCAGATACATTTTACCATCAAAGTAAAATCAGAAAGGAATAGTAAAAAGCAGTATAGGAGAAATTTCCACAAAGGAAGGTATAAGGACATGAGGAAATATTTAGCAAAGATAGACTGGAATAACACACTGAAAAATAAGACAGCAACAGAATGCTGGAATATATTAAAGAGTGAAATTAAGTGCATAGTCGATAAATTTGTACCCTTCAAAAAACAAGGGAAACGGTCCAAAAAGAAACACTTATCGAAAGAAGCCATTAGAAAAATTAAGTATAAACAAATGATGTGGAAGTCATATAGATGTACTGGAAATGATGAAGACTACAACATTTATAAAGAAGCACTTAATCAAGCTACAGCTGAAATTAGAAATTCAAAGAGAAGCTATGAAAAAAATTTAGCTAGTAATATAAAACATGACAGTAAGAGTTTTTATGCGTATATTCGAAGCAAACAGAAAGTTCAGGATAAGGTCGGTCCTCTAGAAGATAGTGCTGGAAATACAATATCAGAGGGATTCTTAATGGCAGAAGACCTGAATGAGTATTTTAGTTCAGTGTTTACCAGGGAAGATATTAGTTCACTGCCAGTACCAGAGGCTAAGTTCAAGGGGGCAGATTCAGACTATTTAGGACAGTTAGTTGTAACCTCGGAAATGGTAGCTAAGAAAATAAGGGCTATGAAGGATAATAAATCACCTGGAGTGGATGGGATTCCGCCCAAACTACTATTGGAAATTGTAGAACAAATTAGCGTACCGCTTGCAACAGTTTTCAATTTGTCATTAGAAGAGGGAGTGGTTCCTTTAGAATGGAAAGAGGCAAACATTATACCGTTATTTAAAAAAGGTTCGAGAAACAAGTCAGAGAACTATAGACCAGTGAGTTTAACATCAGTGATTTGCAAATTATTAGAAAGACTAATTAAAGATCACATGGTGGATTTTCTTGTTAAACATAACTTGATAAACCCATCTCAACATGGGTTTTTAAAAGCGAGGTCATGCTTAACAAATATGTTATGTTTTTTGGAAGACATCACTAGGTGGGTAGATGAGGGATCACCAGTAGATATCATCTATTTAGATTTTCAAAAAGCTTTCGACAAAGTACCACATCAAAGATTACTCCTTAAGCTAAAGGCCCATGGCATAGGAAATGGTATAATAAACTGGATAGAAAAATGGCTGAATGACAGAAGACAACGTGTAGTAGTTGATGGGGAGGCTTCAAACTGGAAATCGGTATTGAGTGGGGTACCACAGGGATCAGTACTAGGACCTATATTATTCTTAATATATATCAACGATTTGGACGATGATATAACAAGCAAGGTGTTAAAATTTGCGGATGATACAAAAGTGTTTAGAAGGATTAAAAGTGATGGAGACAGACAGCATTTACAAGATGATCTTGATAGGTTGATCAAATGGTCTGAAAAGTGGCAAATGCTGTTCAATTTTGGGAAATGTAAATGCCTCCACACAGGTCATGGGAATGAAGAGGTAAAATATAAAATGGGGGGTACTGTTCTAAGTACTACTGTAAAAGAAAAGGACTTGGGGTTAACCATTAGTGCTGATATGAAGGTTTCAGAGCAGTGCGGAATTGCAGCGTCAAAGGGAAATCAAATCCTTGGATTAATTAGGCGAAATATAGCGTATAAGAAAAAAGAATTAATAGTACCGCTGTACAAAACAATAGTGAGGCCTCATTTAGAATATTGTATACAAGCATGGAGGCCATATCGCAAGAAGGACATAGATATGCTAGAAAGAGTACAGAGGAGAGCGACTAAAATGATACCAAATCTGAGGGATCTTAGTTACGAAATACGCCTAAAAGAATGTGGTTTAACAACATTAGAGACCAGGAGATTGAGAGGAGATCACATAGAAGTGTTTAAAATATTGAATGGTTATGAAAATATTGATAGAAACATTTTTTTCTCAGTTAAGAAAGATAGAAGGACCAGAGGACATGAAGCTACATTAGTAAAGGAGCAGTGTAGATTAGATATAAGAAAGTTCTCATTCTCACAAAGGACTGTAAATGAATGGAACAGATTATCTCCTGATTGTGTTGGTGCTAGTAGCGTGAATATGTTTAAAAATAAAATCGACACACACCTAAAAAAGGCGGGATACATGTAGATAAAAAGTATTGGACTCTCGATAAGCCAAAAGGCTTCCTTGTCCACCTGCCATCCAGAGTAATTTTCTGGATGGCAATCTTTTTAAATCTTGTTAAATCTACTGTAAACACATTAAATGTACATAGCACGTGGAGTGCAGTGGCGCAGTGCCTAGTGGGTCGGACTCTCAAGCGAGAGAACCCGGTTTCGAATTATGCACTGCCATGTCAAACCTTGGGAAAGTTCGTTCACTCTACGTTGGTCCAGTTCAATTAGCTGTACGAACGAATACATGGCTATAGACAGTGGTGGATATTTGTGTACAAATAGTCTTCGCGCATTAATTGCAGTACGGCTGAGTGCTTATGAGAGAAGGCGAGATAGTGTTCGATTGAACAGGTCTGCCAGGGAGTAAAGTTTAAAGCGCTCTGAGCAGTCCTAAAGACTGGATACTGCGCTATATAAGAATTTACCTTTTCATACTATAAGTATATTATTCTTTCCATAACTGTGTAAAGAATGAGAACGATTGTCGATTTAAAAAAAAGGAACTATAAGGAAAGTCTTCCTGCCCATAAATATCGACGGCACCGAAACTTATAGAGTAATTGTTGATGTTAATATTTCTAGAGCACCGTCACTATAAAAAAGATTTCTTAAAGAGCTTTATATATAATTGACATTAGTGCATTTAATGATGATATTATGAAATCAAATCTGATTAGAAATTCAACAAATCATGCGGCAGACTCCACTTGCGTATAAATTTGTTTTACAAAAAGTACCCTCTCCTTGGATAACACCTGCAATCGTGCAATCTAAACAACGGTGTCATTATCTTGAGCGTGTTTGGCGTAAGCCACATTCATAATTGGAAAGATTTCACTATTCAAAGCAATGTCATTATTGCAATAGATAAATAGCTAAAGTGAAATCAGGTTATTTTATAATCATGGTGCCACTTAACTCTGAAAATCCTCGTCAGCTATGGAGTTGTATAAATAACATTCTACACAGATTACCTGCCCAATCTCTATGTAAACATGATTCACTATGTTCTCTTTATGATAAGTGTTCAAGTTATTTTAAGGATAACATTAGTCTCATCCGTTCTTACTTTCCAGATCATGTTAACGTTCAACCTCTGCAAATGAATTTCGTACTTGCTGCTTTTGCACCACCTACAGTTGAGGAAGTGATGCAAATATGCCTTCTCCAAATACATAGTGTGATCTTGATCCATTGCCAGCTATACTGCTGAAAGCATGTCTTAACATTTTATTTAGTACAGTAACTAATATCGTAAATGTATCATTAAGTTCGTTTTTTCTAGATTATTTTTAAAACAGCACACGTAAATCCACTTCTTAAGAAAACATCTCTGCCGAAATAAAACTTACAAATCGCACACCGGCTTCTACTCTTACACACACTTCTAAGATTGTTTAAAAAGTTGAAGCAAAATGCATTTGGTCCCTCCTTAGGTCAAATTGCCTTTCCAAAATATTACAATCTGCGTACAAACAACTTCATTCAAGGGATACTGCTCTCATAAAGGTGCACACTGATATAACTTTAAATATGGATATAAGGAAAATTAACCGGGCTTATCTTGCTTGACCTGTCTGCTGCCATTGATACGTGGTAGTCTTCCATCATAATTGATATAGGCAAGGCTGCATGTTGTCAGCCAGGCGTAGATCACTGAAGGAAAACACAAAAGGAATGTGTTTTCATTATGTAGCTGTGCACAACAAATTTCAAGCCATAGGCATTGCGTTCCAGTAATGCACCGAAAATCCGATGAGGATCCCCGCTTGTAAATAATGTGTGTGACAACTAATTTCCTGTGTTGTAACATATTATGATCACAGGATATTTACTGGCGTTGCTGATATTTTCTATAGCCTGACCATTGATTACCATCTTGCTAAGTGGGTGTGTAAGTATCATATAAAACAGTGAGTGTGTTCCAATTATGTGTTATGTAGGTCTTACGGTATTTGTGGAAAACGAAGATTTAACCAGCTGGTTCAACTCATCAAGAGTGAACGATGATGCAGATTACACGGGTCTCTTGATTAAAAAAACGAATACCACTCAGCTTCTGGTTGCCTTCAGATCGGGTAAGAGCATTTCTTGTCATAGGTTGTAAACTGCGATGATAATAATTAGTTATGTATTAATGGCAGCAATGTATGCATAATAATGGCACGTAATAAAGGGGATGCCCTAGTAATTTGTGTACAAGTGATCCCTATAATGGCCTGCTGATATAAGCACCAACAATGTTTCAGTGTTAAAACACATTACTACACATGTAAAAATGTCAGTCAAGCAGCTTATCTTTGGTTTGGACGACACAGAAACAGGTACACATTGAAGGTCATCATGTATGGGTGTTGTAGGCTTCACGCTGACAATAGGTGTTACTGCAGAACAACTCGACATCACTGTAGGAACACCAAATACTTTCAAAAACAACACCAAAGGTTTGATGGGTGTCTTCAATGGAGATGCTACTGACGACCTTCTGCCGCCAGGAGAGAATACAATACCACTGTCAAACAGCTCGTCAGAGAAGACAATATTCACTGACTTTGGTGAACTGTGTGAGTATTTATGTTAAGGTGGATATGGTGAATGTATGATGTAGGTGTATGATGTAGGTGTATGATGTAGGTGTATGGATATCAGTCACAAATCACTTACAATCTTGTAAACAGGTGTTCATTGTATACCATTGAGAGGGCGAGCCGATGATTGTAAACGTGCACGTGGCTTTGCATGTTTGTGTGCGTGCATAATTATGTGACATGAGCGGGCAAGCATGACACTTTATTCAACATTAAAATTCTTTGGTTTCAGGGGTTTATCCACTTAGCTTTCATAAAACAGGGGTGAAATGAGAGAAACTGGTTATGCATAGTTAACAATATTACTAATTATGCAACACTGTATCTGAAAATGCTGATGTGTTGGCATTCCAAAAGATATATTTTCTTAAACTACCACAGTGATTGAATGACAGCTGTTGGTTGTGCAGAGTGACAAAGCTGACAACCAGCAAACAGTTATAAAATTGAAAGGCATTCAGAAGAAAATATCAGTAACATGATTATTGCCAAATGACGATCGTCTCAATAAACACAACAATAACAACACCCATGTCAACTAATTATGTTTTATACTAAAACATTGTGTAGCAAAATTGTTCACCCTACATTTCATGTGTTGATAGCTTTATGAATGAGTACCTTTCTGGTACAACCACTATTATATTTTATATCACCCCACAACTGTAAATAGGACGTTCAACGTTGAACATATTGCTGCTTCTGTGATCTTGACCAGGGAGGATCACTAGTGTTGAATCACTGTTCTACTATGCACCGGATGAGAGCTACCTGACATATGCACGCACTGGTTTCAAACCGTTGTTCATTGAGGATGTACTTCTGAAAATGACAACTGAACAGAAGACAAAAGCTACAGAGACATGTGGGAACAACAAAGAGTGTATTTTTGATTTCGCCGTGACAGGTACATTGCGCACTTTACATTGTCAGTGTTGTCTTTCGACCATTATGTCAATGTTTTTCTTATCAGCAGTTGTCTTACATTGCATACAAATGACAAAAGTAAACATGCTAGAAAAATACAGAGATTAGTATTCACATTCTGGAAGACAAGTGTAATTAATGACCTACTTATAGCTAGCAGTGTGAATATGTTTAGAAACAAAATTAACAAATATATGACATTATCAGCGGAACTTAACATAAATGTTTTTTCACAAGTTTCCTGGAGTACGCATATTTTCAACACAACTACGCTTTTCTTTTGATGCATTGAAAGCCAGACACGCTATATACAGACCATAGGAAGTCCCATATGATAGGAAAAATATTATCAAGCTAATTGTCATTGAACTTTGAGTCTCAACCTTAGCGAGGAAAAGGTAGACAGATGAACCAGATACCCCTATAGGACACCAACGTGAAACCCTGAATCTCTTAGATGAGCGAGATCATTTCTGATTAGGATAGTTTAGTTGTAGAAATGAGAGCAAACACCTATACTTCGTGATTCAGATGATGTTTTCTCGTGTACAATTGCTTGTAGTTGGAAGACGTTCATGTAAACGAGAATTGTATATTCTCTGAATTACTTCCCATGTAGTACCAACAATCCCATACTTGTTATTAAATTAAAGAGGTTTGATCCATCATCAAAGTTTTCCTATTCCACGTGGAGGTCTTCATTTGGTATCAAGTGGACATTATTGTGTCGCATGTTCTAACTAAGAGAAACCTTTGTCATATTCTTGGAAGAGGAGGGCTGCTACAGAGGCAAGAGGCTGTACCTTCGTCCTAAAGCTGGCCTATCGTGCATATCATTTGGTGTAATCAGTCAGCTGAAATCCCACTAGAAATGTACTTTGTGAATATTCTCTACTGAAGACAAGATTGCTAATCCCCTTCGCAAGATCCAGTTTGACGAACATCAAGTTCAGGCTAGTGATGTCTCCGTGTTCTCCAAATTGTCAATGCCATTGAGCTGAACGAATAGCAATGATTTTTAAGATGGGGTAAGCAACAGTTTTGTTCTACCATCAGTCTAATGAACAGCATGTTTCAAGTTACTGTTGCATCCGTGGTACTTTCAGACAAAGCAGAAGCTGCAGCTGCAACTTTGGAGACAAACTCCAAGAACATGAGAGTTGCCGAGACTTTGGGTAAGCCAGACAACATTACACTAATGATGGTGCTATTGTTCACCAAAATGATTTACCCACTGATTGTGCTTCACAGTGCAACATATATTTTTACAAATAATTTAGACACATTCTATAATCTGAATGTTCACGTTCGTTTTACTTCTAACATGAAGTTATTACCACATGTCTTAATGTCAATGGCGTATTACGGCAAGGCAAACGGGGCAGGTGCATCCACAAAATTATTTTATGGGTCCTCCATAAAACTGTTTTGTGGTCAACTAAATAGAGCAAAATGGGGTGATGCAAAATATTGTGTGCCTCTACGTGGAAACATGGAAACTTAAAAGCGAATGCGTGACAACTCAAGGTGTATATTTTGAAATGCTACTACTAAAGCGTGTACAAATGTATACAGCTGCACCACAACTTTGTTTCGATCAAAGAACAACAAACTCAAGGAATGTCCAAACTGGAAACCGGAAGTTCATCAAACACATTAAGGGTGCGACACAGAGTATTAGAAAGGCTTAATGTCTCGTTTGATTGGTATCCTGTGCTGTCACTGCGGTGGGCAAAACGGCCGCAGGACGTCCACGAGGAGATCGCTTGGCTGCCTCAACCGATTTCACCGGTTCGAGAAACGCAGGTTTGAGATGATCGATGGCAACTCTGTCAGGTCCATTGCCAAAATTGAGAAAGAACGTCTTCTCGCCGTGTGCTAAAACCTTGTAGGGCCCCTCGTATGGTGGCGTCAAAGGCGGGCGGTGGCTGTCTCGATGGACAAAAATGGAGGTTGAGGAGCCAGCCCGCGAAAAGTCTCACGGAGTTGTGGAAGGAAATGCGTTACCTCTTGCATTCCTTCGTTATGTGGTAAGAAATCAGCTGGAACAGCCAGAGGGGCTCCGTAAACCATCTCAACTGAGGAACATTCCAGATCCAGTTAGGACCATTGAGGCGGGCCATGAGAGCAGATTTGAAATGACGGTGAAACCTTTCCACTAGACCATTGGCCTGAAGATGGTACGTGGTTGTCAAATGCAGACGGGTACCATAGAGCTGTGACAAAGCCACCCACAATTCTGAAGTGAATTGCGACCCTCTGTCTGAAGTCAGTTCTGTCGGAACCCCAAATCGAGCAATCTAGTGGAATGCAAGGGCCTTCGCACACGTCGTTATCTGCGCATCGGCCAGTGGAATGGCTTCTGGCCACCTGGTGAACCTGTCTATCACGGTGAACAGAGAGCGACAACCTAATGAAGGCGGAAGAGGACCAACGAGGTCGACGTGGATGTGATCGAAACGGCGGGTCGTTGGCACGATGTGGCCCAAGGGGCCGTGGTGTGTCGATGCACTTTGGCCGCTTGACAACGGAGGCCTGCCTTTGCCCAAATTCGGACCTGCTTCTTAAGACCTGGCCATACAAACTTGTCCATGACCATCTTCTTGGTTGCTCGGATGGACGGGTGAGAGAGGCCATGGATAGCATCGAAAACTGTACGCTGCCAGGTGTCGGGGACAAGAGGCCTGGGTCGTCCGGTGGAAATATCACAACAGATGGACTCACCGCTGGGGTCAAGTGGAATTTATTTGCTAAATTGTTCCTTGTTTTGTTATACCCTTGACAGTGATTGACACCAGTCGGAGGGTGGTGTTTGTCTTTTTAACATAGAACAGTTTGCTTTGTCTGGTATCATGCATGTGTATAGCTGCAGTTGGTTCAAATAATGCTTGAACACGACCATTTAAAGAGTGGTTGTTTGCTTTATAAAGTGTAATCATAGTTTTGTATTTTTTTAAATCATGAAATTTAAGTGTGTTTGAGAGATGGAAAAATACAGATGTATGATCTTGGTAATAAATGTTATAAATAATCCGTATAGCTTTTTTCTGTAACAGAGATATTTTTCTGAGTCTAAATTGATGTGTTTCCCCAGATCTCACAGCAATATGACATATGTGGTTCAACAAGTGAATTATATAATGTGTGTAACGCTTGCCAATCAAGAACATGCACAGTTTTTATACAAAACTGGTATGCTTTTGGATACTTTTGATTCAACCATTTTTTATGTGTTCTCGCCAGGCTACGTGTTCATCAATGGTTATTCCCAAAAAAAAATTATATGATATTTGCTCAATGTTTGTCCCATTCAAAACCATATTCCCATATATTCTAGGTTGTTTTTTATTGTTAAACATTATAAAATGTGTTTTGCTCACATTGAGCGATAATTTGTTTTTTAGTTCGTTTTTAACAATAGAGCTTACATCATCTGTGTAACTAGCGGAATAAAAAATGTTTGTATCATCAGCAAACAGAATAATATCAAACAATGTTGAGACTTCACATATGTCATTTATGTACAGAATAAGTATAATGGGCCAAAGATTGAATCTTGCAGGACTCCACATTTGATTTCCTTTTGTTCTGAGTTACTGTTGTTATAGCATACATATTGTTTGCAGTTGGTTAAGTAGCTTTTTATCCAGTCCAGAGCTAGACCCTTTATTTCATAGCTTTGCAATTTACTTAGCAATATGTTGTGGACATCAGTGTTAAATGCTTTTTTAGGTTGATAAAGACACCAACCGTACTTTTGCATTTATACATATTAGAAGTAACCTTTTCGACAAATTCTGTTAAAGGCAGTGAAGTTGAACGATTACTTCTGAAGCCATACTAGCCATCTGTCAACATGTGTTGTGCTTCAATGAAAGACGTTAGCTTTTGTTGAATATTTTTAAAAGTATTTTTGAAAATTGGAATAAGAGTAATTATTTAAAAAATTGAAGACAATCTCCCAAGTTAAATATAGGAATGATTTTTGCTAATTTCATATAATTTTGAAATTATCCGCTGATCAAAGATCTGTTAAAAATGTGGGTTACCGGTTGTACAATTTCCTTTCTTACATGTTTAACTGGTTTCATGGTGATTTTATTGTGTCCGTATTCAGTTTTACTTTTGTACCCAGACACAATTTCGAGTATTTCTTGTTCAGTAATGGGGACGTATGCATTGATTGTGATACATCCGTTTTATAAAGTCGGTTGGCTTTGTTTCTGGGCAGGGTTCCATGAGGTTGGATAATTTGGTACCTACGTCAACGAAGAAATTGTTAAAATGATTAGTTATTTCTTTATTTTCTATTACTACTAAATTTTTACCAATATGAAACTTGTTCAAACACGTGGTTTCAGATTTTCTTATACCTATTACGCCATTAAGAGTTTTCCCAGTTTCTCTTATATTAGTCTTACAATCGTCGAGTTTCTTTCTGTAATAGTTTTTTTATTTTCTAGAAGTAATAATTTTGTTAACTTGTTTTTGTAATTTTTGTAGCGACGTTCTGTTAATTATGTCCCGTTTTTTTTATAGAAACGCTAAGTATATGTTATTCTTCTTTATGCAAACGTTTTTTACCCCTGTTAATAACCAAAGTTTACTTTTTTGTCTTCCTTGAATACGTTATCATTTTGACAGGACAAGCATCAGTATAACTGTTACTGAGTATTTGCATAAAGCACGAGAACGCTAAACCAGGGTTTGATTCATGCATTACAGTGTTCCAGTTTGCATAATTTTCAAACGTGCTCAAATTTGTTTAATGAGTCCTCATCTAACGTTCTGTTATATTTTATATTTATTTATTATTGATATATATGTATCTGTTGGATCATTGTTAATAACCACTTAAGTGCTGTTGTCACACGGGATGAAAATGTGCATATAATCCATAACATCGCTTAATACAATGTCAAACATTCTGTTTCTACACAGCTCAGAACAGAAAAGGTTATCTATTATACTAACAGTTGAGCCTGTTATTCGTGTTGGCCTGGTGATCAATGGATATAATCCAGAGCTGAACATTTGATCAATGAAGTATTTTAATTCAGGTTTCTCTTCGCAGTGCAATAGGTCTATATTGTGATCACCACATATGTAAACAATTGTACTGGTGAGATTCACCAGTATGAATGACAGATTGTCATTAAATTTGCTGATGCTGGTATTCGGTGCTCTATACATACAACCGACATTGATTTTTACCGTGTATCATACGTAGGCGTTAACCCATCATGTGGTTGTGTAGTTGACGATGCGGGTAAGTGATCACAACAACGTTTGTCAGGATAGTCAGCATGTACTTGGTTGTTTCATGCTGGTCTCTTACCATCAGTTTGTCAAATAACAAATATGCGATTTTGCCCTCTTCCTTGGCCTTCATCATTTTTGGTAGCAGTTCTTTCCGGCTCGCCATGACCTTATGCGAATTGTCTCCATTGACGTATATGCCACGAAGCCTTTTCTACTTCGCCGCCTGCAGTACCAGCTCGCGGTCCTTGAATGATTCGAACTTGACCACGATGGTCCGGGCTCTCGTCCCCGTGCCTCCAGTTCGTTGTGCTCATTCGAAGTTGATGGCGCGTACTTGTGCTTCGGGGAGCTCTAGGGCCATTGTCATAGCCCTGCGCATTCTCTTCTCTGTCTGCTCCCACGCGCCGTCGACCTCAGCAATGCCATATTACAGCGTCCTGACTGGTTTTTGTGGTAGTCAATCGCGTGCTCGACTTTCTTCGTTTCTTCAAACTCGATCATCTTCTTCGACAGATCGTCAATATTTTCCTTCCACTGCTTCTCTTTTATCTCTTCGACTTGGATTTGCTTGTCCTGCAGGCTAACTCGGAGTTCGGTCAACGCCGTGGTTGCCTCGCACTTAAAACAGTCCACCCTCCTGTTGATTTCAGCTACAGCGCTTTGCAAGCACGCCTGGTACGCATACTGTTGTACTTTCAGGAGCTTCTTGACGAACGTGCTGTAGATCTGGCTTTTATGCGCGTCGGCGCTTTCTTCTAGGTGGATGTCAACAGCAAGGGCCGCGGTTGCACCACTTACGCCCGCTCCGGTCTTGGGTGGCTTTGCCTTAGGCATCACGGTTTGGACACCACTTCAGCTGCTATTGATCATCGTCAATGTGTCCAAGTGAATGCAATGGTTCCGTTGTCAGCAAAGGTGAAATTTCCCGTGCCGTGCTGTCCAGATGGGCGATATTCCCAGTACAACAGTACATTATCCGAAGTGAATATACAAATGTTCACATGTTTGGTTGTACAAGTTGTGGATTCCTTCACAGATATGAAGATTCACTTACTCACCTGCGCCAAGATCAATCTTGATATTCATCGCACACATACCAATTGTGTTCGAAATTATATAAATTGTTGCGGATTTTGTATTGGATTAATACTAAATAATGACTAAAATAAATAAGCAACTATTTGAATATAATGTTTCTCGTAGAATAATGTAATTAATCGTGTATAAGCTTGTTCACATATTTTGATGCACGATTAGCCAGTTCATGGGTGCAATAATTGACGAGTCCATCCCCACAATTGTTTGCATATGACAATATATGCTTGTAGTGTTCGGATATGACAATATATGCTTGTAGTGTTCGGATATGTGTATGTTATAATCCGTTAAAGTTAGTATAGTATAAATGAAACGGTTTCCTCTAAACCCGGGAGGCTACAATATCAAGTGTGGAGAAATTTGAAAATAACAATGAATAAGTTGTATAAAAGTTGATAGTTTACATATCATTAAGGAGTAATACATGAAAAGTTGTTTGCTTAGGCCATATATTATGTGTCACACTCGTCAATTATGTTAACTATACTTCCAGAATGGCCAGTCAACGATGTCCTACCAATAACATTAATTAAAACTAATTAATTTAAATGATATCATTATAACTTAGTTTTACGTAACTGACATTTATGCAAATGTTCATCAATGCATATAAATCACATGTTAAACTCATGTATCTAGTTTCACTATAACAGTGTTGTTACAGCTCAATATACCCCGCGGTTGGGATCATTGAGCCAATTCACATGTTTCCACTGATTTGTATGTTTTGAAACTGACTTGTCCCAGCCTCATAAATGTAACGATCTTCTTAGAGGACATATTTACATGATATTGCAATTTTAATGTTAAACGCTGTATTATTTTTTGTTTATCGCTGAAAACGTGAAACGTGACTTATCCATCCTTTCCCAAGTTGTTACACACTTCGTACATAAATGGAGAAGTGTTGTTAACAACTTTCATAGGATCCTCCTCCAGATATCTGGATGATGATGCTGATTTAGATAATACAAAACCATGGATCTACCAAGCTATTAATTATGTCATATAACCTTTCTACTAGTCACGTATGCGACATATGTACATGTACAGCATATACTTTGATTAGCTTGACATCAAACATAATTATTGCAGTTATTGTTTGTAGCAATTATGCAAGCTAACATAACTTAAGCTCAAAGTTAATCTTAACATATTGCAGCCAATGCAAGTCCCAATATCAGCGTAGATACAGTGATCGATGCTACGGTGGGTGTGGAGAGCAGCCTGGCTGTGAGTGCATTCGACCCAGATGGAGACGAGGTGACCATCACACTCGATTCACCCCCAGATGGCACCACTTTTGAAGACGGAGTTTTCAAGTGGACTCCTATCAATATGGCTCCTGTCAACATATCGTAGGTGTTCTCTACTCTTTGTTTGATTACCTGTAGTATATTAATTAATCACAATATTCGTGAGTTTTATGTATGCATTCTTCTTTGTGTATATGTCGGGGAAAATAAAATACCCTTCTCAGGGAGCATATATATCTTGTCCGGGACTGTTGGGTTGTTATGTTGATAATAATTGCTGTCAACACACTTTAGTATAAAATAATCAGGAAAAAACTGTGTGCATCTGGTCTGTGTGGGTCTATGTGTGGGTGTGTGTGCGTGCATGTTTATGTAGTTGTTGGCATGCGTGACTCTAGGCGTACACATGTATATGTTGTGTGGGTAGGTTGTTTGCCTGGGTGGGTGCGTGTGTTTGTTTATATATGTGTTTAGACACGAACTAAATTTATGGAAGCATCACTACATTCATATTATTTGATGAAGCAGCAGCTAGATTTAGGAGGTTTTGCGCCTGTTGATATAATCGTAGATTCTCCGCATCAGGTGGTAAGGGCGGTGTTGCGTCCATTGAAGTCACGGTATTCTAAATACATGTCTACCCTCTGGTTCTCTGCATCAGACGGTAAGGGAGGTTTTGCGTCCGTTGATGTCAAGGTACTCCATGTAAATGTCTACCCTTAGGTTCTCTGCATCAGACAGTAAGGGAGGTGTTGCATCCGTTGATGTCACGGTACTCCATGTAAATGTCTACCCTTAGGTTCTCTGCATCAGACAGTAAGGGAGGTGTTGCATCCGTTGATGTCACGGTACTCCATGTAAATGTCTACCCTTAGGTTCTCTGCATCAGACGGTAAGGGAGGTGTTGCGTCCGTTGATGTCACGGTACTCCATGTAAATGTCTACCCTTAGGTTCTCTGCATCAGACAGTAAGGGAGGTGTTGCATCCGTTGATGTCACGGTACTCCATGTAAATGTCTACCCTTAGGTTCTCTGCATCAGACAGTAAGGGAGGTGTTGCGTCCGTTGATGTCACGGTACTCCATGTAAATGTCTACCCTTAGGTTCTCTGCATCAGACGGTAAGGGAGGTGTTGCGTCCGTTGATGTCACGGTACTCCATGTAAATGTCTACCCTTAGGTTCTCTGCATCAGACGGTAAGGGAGGTGTTGCGTCCGTTGATGTCACGGTACTCCATGTAAATGTCTACCCTTAGGTTCTCTGCATCAGACAGTAAGGGAGGTGTTGCATCCGTTGATGTCACGGTACTCCATGTAAATGTCTACCCTTAGGTTCTCTGCATCAGACGGTAAGGGCGGTGTTGCATCCGGTGATGTCATGGTCAACTTGTGCAACTGCACTGGACACGGAGAATGTATGTTTGACCAACTTGCTGAAGGCTATGAACTGAAACAGTCATTCAGGGTCGTCCAGTGTAATTGTTCCAAGGGGTATGAAGGTAAAGAACGCATGGCTTGCATTATAAAACTGTTTACTCTATATAGTGATAATTGCATTCGACATTAATGCACATACACACGCAGATACACACACACGCAGATACGCACGCACGCACACACACACACACACACACACAAAGTTGGATTGGCTTTCTTACTTGAGTAAACATTTAATACAAACATAATGGTTGCTTGCATAAACGTGCCTGGCAGGTAATAGTACATACCTAAACAATGCTACAATATTGGACAGGAAGCCAATGCTCAGACAAGAAGTGATAGTGAGTGAGAAAATCACGGACACCGATTCACAACACTTGCTGACTAATTTTGCACACATTGCAATTTCATGATAGCCTTATGCGCAACAATAAGAACAAGAAAATAAGCATAGTTAAATATGCTAATAACAAGTGCTGTTGTAACAGTTTTGCTACAGAAAGAGGTATAAGTACTGATGAATACGACATACATCACGAATACAACAAGTTTGAGAAATATACTCTCTGACATGTAATAAGATTTCTTTTGTGCTGAGAGTGAGTAAGGATAGACTTAGAAAACCTATGTATGGGAGACAGAGAGGGTGTTATTTGAATTACTAGTCATCGTTTCATGAAACCTCTCTCAGGTGACCACTGTGAGGCCGACTTTGACGGTTGTCAGGACAACCCTTGTACCGAGGGCACAAACTGCAC
>CM034538.1:47002339-47083973 GCA_020002185.1 Paraescarpia echinospica | reverse complement strand
CTAACCTCAATGGTACATTCAGCTGTAGCTGCTATGACGGCTTCCAACTAACGAGTGACAAGATCAGTTGCAAACGTGAGTATCAATGTATCGGAAGCAATCGTAGTGATTGCGAGAAACATTCTTTAAGCGTTTCTACAAATAAAGTAATTAGACAACGAACTTACCTCTAGAAATTAATAGCTATTGGCTGCACGCAATGTGGAAGTAAAGGTAAGTTCTCCTGTACCGGCGGTGTCCCATCCTTAGTATTTCTCAAAGTTCATTCGAACACCTTCTCAATTGATTCGGAAAGCATTCAGCTGCAATTACTTTTCAAATAGGGTAGCCACTATTGTCTTTAGTAAGGTACTCATTTATACAGTTGTTATATGGCAGAATGAACTGAAGCAGCGTGGACGAACGGCATTGTCCAAGCTTAGAAATAACAAGAGAATTCGAACCGGTATTCTCTTGATTTAAATCCGGCGATCTAACCTCTGCAGTAACACACCCCAAGCTCGGTAATGCAGTGATTATAACCTTCTAGTTAAAGTACTATTATCTTTCCATCACCAACTGCACATGTGTTGTATTGTAAAGTAATTATTGTATCTGTATTATAATGACCATTGGTATATTTTATTTAACAAAGTGCTGTTCTATTATTAGTACATTCACTATAGTAATGTTAAAAGTATACTAATATTGCATACATTCCTCTGCCCACTGTTGCAGCATGCCTGAGTGGCACATGGGGCAAGGATTGCCAGCGACACTGCAACTGTCATGACAGTGACACTGTCTGCAATGTCACAACCGGTTGTGAAGAGTGTCCTGCTGGGCTCACGGGTGGCGACTGTCACAACGATATTGACGAGTGTGCCGGTGACAACAGTCCATGCGACGAACATGCCAACTGTACCAACATTGTGGGTACCTTCAAATGCACGTGTCATGTCGGCTACACCCAGTTCAACGTCACTGTCTGTCAAGGTACGTCAGTGTCTCCCACCATTTATCTTTCTAAAGACTCCAAATTCAGACATATAATTTGAAGATTGCTGTATCAAAAGAAAGGTACACTTGTACACATGCAGAACGCCATGTATAAAACTCTACAAATAGTGTACAAACAATGGTTAATTACACTGCAATGATTACATATCCAATAATTAGTGAAGCTACACACTTGCAACACCCATGACAGTAGAAGTATTAGAAAAACTAAAATTGATACAAACTACAGAGACGACAACAGTAACATAGATCATTCTAGAAAGATGGCTGTAACTATAATTAGTCTTAGACCCTGCAAAGAAGCCAACATTCACAATTAGTAACATTACACACATAGCACCATACGAAGTTAGTCAAACTGTTATCTTTGTACACCAGAAGGAAGAGAATAACGTGTGACACACGGTTTAGGAGTAATAATATCTATGATTTTAGATTTTGACGAGTGCAACAGCGACCCTTGCGAGAATGGCGGAGAGTGTCTAAATGGCAACAATAACTACACGTGTCACTGTCTGGCGGGATACACCGGTGTCAACTGTGAGACAGGTAAGTGTTACAGTACACGTGTCACTGTCTGGCGGGATACACCGGTGTCAACTGTGAGACAGGTAAGTGTTACAGTACACGTGTCACTGTCTGGCGGGATACACCGGTGTCAGCTGTGTGACAAGTAAGTGTTACAGTATACGTGTCACTGTCTGGCGGGATACACCAGTGTCAACTGTGAGACAGGTAAGTGTTACAGTGTCACTGTCTGGCGGGTTACACCGGTGTCAACTGTGAGATTGGTAAATGTTACAGTACACGTATCACTGTCTGGTGGGTTACACCGGTGTCAACTGTGAGACAGGTATGTGTTAAAGTATACGTGTCAATGGCTGGCGGAATACACCGGTGTCAACTGTGAGACAGGTAGGTGTTACAGTACACGAATCACTGTCTGGTGGGTTACACCGGTGTCAACTGTGAGACAGGTATGTGTTACAGTATACGTGTCACTGTCTGGCGGGATACACAGGTGTCAGCTGTGAGACAGATAAGTGTTACAGTACACATATCACTGTCTGGTGGGTTACACTGGTGTCAACTGTGAGACAGGTATGTGTTACAGTATACGTGTCACTGTCTGGCGGGATACACCGGTGTCAACTGTGAGATTGGTAAATGTTACAGTACACGTATCACTGTCTGGTGGGTTACACTGGTGTCAACTGTGAGACAGGTATGTGTTACTGTATACTTGTCACTGTCTGGCGGGATACACCGGTGTCAACTGTGAGATTGGTAAATGTTACTGTACACGTATCACTGTCTGGTGGGTTACACTGGTGTCAACTGTGAGACAGGTATGTGTTACAGTATACGTATCACTGTCTGGCGGGATACTCCAGTGTCAACTGTGAGACAGGTATGTGTTACAGTATACGTGTCACTGTCTGGCGGGATTCACCGGTGTCAGCTGTGTGACTGGTAAGTGTTACAGTACACTTGCACTGCCTGGCAGGATACATCGGTGTCAACTGACAGGTATGTGTTACAGCACACATGTCACTGTCTGGCGGGATACACCAGTGTCAGCTGTGAGACAGGTAAGTGTTACAGTATACGTATCACTGTCTGGTGGGTTACACCGGTGTCAACTGTGAGACAGGTAAATGCTACTAAATAGATATAAATTATCACAATAGTAAAGGTTGGTTGATAGTGGTAATATAATTATCAAGTCTACCTTTTAATTTGGTCCATGCCTGATGCAACTTTTCATTAACAAATATGCACCCAGAAAGGGGCAATATTAGGTGAACAATTTATTACACATTGTATTAAAATTGAAAGAGTATATTTGTTAATTATATATGTTTATTTTTAAGCATATAAAAAATTTAAATACCAGCTGTAATACAACATAAACAGGTCAATATAAGTTCTTATGCTTTAGTCCTTACATGTTGGATTATATAATTGGTTAATGTACGCACACACACACTTCTGTGTACATCGCAACAAAATCATTATTTATTTTAATGTGATGATTATATGACGAACTGTTTTCAGAAATCAACGAGTGCGAGAATTATCCATGCAACAACAACGGAACATGTCGGGATCTTGTCAACAAGTACCGTTGTGCCTGTGCACGTGGATACAGAGGCAAACATTGTGAGACCGGTATGTAGTCATAGGATCTTTCACAGACTGAACACTTCCTATTTACAACACAGATCACAATTTGGAAATGAACAGTCGTGTGTTAAATACGTATACAAACATACAAACTAAATTATACAAACATAATTATGCAGCTGGTATTGACAACTTCATTAGATAGTTTTTTGTGGAGGCACCTCGTGTTGTTCACGTGCTTAAAACTATCAAAATATTAGCTATACAAGCAAAACTGTCCATCGTCCGATACTACATATGCACAGAATAAGAAACTAGTTGCCCAGAGTTTTTGAAAATGACGGTTGTTTTACATAAATTGTAATAATGCTCTCGCTAATTCAAGCAACGTAAGACGTCCCCAACTGATTGGCGATCCTCGGATCAGTCGCGATAAGAACCCTCAGCCAACGGCGCATTTTGAATATATAAAGGCTTTATATTTCATCCGAAAAGTTATACATTAATCCCTGAAAGTTTGGCACATGATATTTCAACCTAGGAGGAAGACGTTAGCATACCGTGCTTTACACACCATGCTGTATTAAATTGGTTTCAGGTATAATTCAGGTGAAACAGTTGTGTATAATCTGTTTGCGCACAGTTTTTAATGTGTGCGCGCGTGTATGGTGAACTTGTCACTTGGATGCTTACCACTGGCCGTCCATATCTGCGCTACAGCCTATAAATACACCTGAAAGCGTGGCACGAAGATGGCGAGACAGCGGTCGATTAACTTTGGTCATTGGGGGTCGATCGTTAAGTCTGGCGTGAGAAGAATAGAAAATAAAAGAACAAGAACTGGAAAGCAGAGATCTACCAATCCTGTATTCTCTCCTCAACCAACTGCCTATGTCTGTCACAAGTGCGGCAGAGACTGTCACGCCAGAGCGGGACTTTTAACAGACGATGTACATCACCCAATTGACAGTCACGGCGCAAACCATTGTCTTACAAGACAAAAGGATGCTAACAAGAGTAATTTTGCATTCTGGTTGCGATGATTTCTGATGTAAGGATACTCCATTTAAAAAGAACGATTCTTGTATCAACGTTTCTTTGAGGAATGTAGCTGTTGTTGGTTGGTTGGGTTTACTTATCGATTTCCATACGTTGCAGCCTTGATGGATTGTCTATAGACAGCCCTTTCCTTTGCCAGACTTCCCACTTTCCAGACGTCTTCTCCCAACCATTCCTCTATGTCCTCCTCCCATTGTCTCCTAGGTATTCCTCTGCTTCTGCTGCCTTGCACTTTTCTTCCATTGTTAGTCTCTCTAGAGATTGATGTATTTTCATATGGCCGAAATAACTTGGTTTATGTTTCTTTACAAAGTTCAACAAAGTCCCGGGTATAAGACCAAAATGCATCCTTCTCACTCCCTTACAGATTGGGAACCACTATGTGCTACAACACTGATCTCACTGCAGACTGTTGTCCAACATATAAATTTCGAATAAGTGACATCATTTTCCGGTCATATCCCATGTGTATCAAGGTTTTCCAGAGTTGTTTGTGACTAACATTATCAAAAGCTTTTGAATAATATATGAAACAGATCCTAAGGTCATGGTTGAATGCTCTCCATTTTTGAATTCACATCTTCAGATTGAAAATGTGATCTCTTGTTCCTCTTCCAGTCTGGGAACCAGATTGTGTTCTGCTGACACATTCTAATTTTATTGTGATTTTTAGCATAATTTTGTTCTCATGGCTGATGAGGGATATGGTCCTGTGGTTTGAGCATTCTTGTATGTCAACTTTTTTTTGTATTGGTATTAATAAGGATGGCTCGTTTCCAGTTCAAGAGCCATGTTGCACCTTTTCATATTTTCTTGCATAATGTGTGATAGATATCCACACCTGCTTCGCCACTTGCTCTTATTAGCTCTGCATTGATGTCATCAGTGTCAGGTGATTTTCCGGCCTTTAGACTTTTTATTGCCCACTCCACCTCTGAACGCAAAGGCTCAAGTTCATCTTCTAGTTCTGTCCACTCCCTTCCTTCATCCATGTCTACCTTTTTGTTTCTTCTTTCTTAAACATGCTTTCACAATTTTGCTTCCATCTATCAAGTATGTCATCGCTTTCTGTCAAAGTCATTCCCATTTCGTCTTTGATAACACAAAGTCTAGGTTTGAACGACTGTGTCATAGACTTTATTTCCTCGAACATACTGCAACTATCGTTCCTTCTCATACATAGTTCACCTTTTCACATTTCTTCTAGATTTTTCTTCTTGTCTTCTGACAAATTGAAATATTATGGTATACATGGAACACATCTGAACTTATTCAGCAGTTACCTAACAAATCGTAAACAATATACGGAAATTGACAATATAAAATCAAATATGGCTCCTCGAGGAGTCTCCTGACCCTACTTTTCGTTATTTATCATACATTATGCAATGTTTACTATAAGGTTATGTATTTGTATTATTAAATTTTTTTGACATGGATGTATTGTATGAATTATTTGAAATGTCTGGGTCAAATAAAACAAATTCTTCTTCTTCTTCTTCCGAACACATTTGTTTAATCATCTTGCACTTCTCTCTGTATTTCTCATGATAATTCTCACTCCTTTCTTTGTTCTTCTTTAATTCTTTTCTTTCTTCAATTTGCTGGTTTAGTTGCTCCTGAGATACAAACTTTCCTCCGGAATCCGGGCGAAAATGTCCTTGTCCGGCCAACTTGTGTTCCGCAATCCCTAATATATCTACCCCATACTTTCTGTTTCTCATGTTACCATGTGTAGTGTTTCTTGACTCATTTTCTGATCTTCTACGTTGCCACACGGATTTTTCCTTTTAGCTTTTTGTTGCTGGATTTACCTCCCGCACAATCGGGCATCAGCTCTGGCGTTACTACCATCATCTCCAAGCTCTTCCCCAATATGGGTCTTCCTATGTAGCCCGGATGGCTCACTACTAGGACCTCTCTTATTATCTGTATACACCATCAAGGTTGCTTGGGCTAATACAGCGGTAGATGCTCATTGCTTTCCGCTGGTTTGCGTTTGGTTAACTCCATTAGTCCTTGACTAAAAAGTATCACACCGCAAGACAGCGGATCTCTGGTCCTTCCACATGCGTCTTGGTAGGATACCTTGCAGCCTGGTGAAAGACTGTTGCTGTTTCGCATTTGCAGCCGGGGATGTGGCTAATCGGCTGGGCTGCCTACTCCTCCAAAACAGTCTTTGTGTACTAAGGGCAGACATCCCTCGACTCAATAGGCATTAGCCTACTAGCCTCCCTTATGTAGTTTTGCTGGTCAACTGAGACCAATGCCCGGGGTGTGGCCGCTACCGTACACTAGCAGTTCCTAGGATCCATACATGAGCTAGATAGACTGTGGGAACCAGTGGTTAGAGCCTCCACAGAAGTGGAGCGGCTGCCCGTCACCAACTGGACTATCCCTCCTGGATCTAACCTTGTTAATGTGCCAATTGTTTATGTCACTGAAAGGGAGCAGATTTACACAAATGTAAACAACACACACAATCCTGTTCTTCAGAGATCAACATCTGCGGCAGTAATCCCTGTAAGCTTGGCGGAACCTGCCATCAATCTGTTGGCAAGTATGAATGCCAATGTCAGAACGGAACAACAGGACTCAACTGTGAGACAGGTGGGTGGAATATATCATCGTCATCATCATCATCATAGTGCAGCCATAGTGTCCCGTGATTGGGCGAAGGCATGTCGTTTCCAGATCTGTCTGCCTTGCGCAATTCTCTGCCAGATGGTGATATATATATCAGTCTCAAACTAGTGATGTAACAGTGAAGAACAGAAAATTAGTCTTGCTATTGTGGTCATCTCGCTAATCAGGTCACTTGGGCCCCGTCCAGAAGATGACCTAAATAGTGAGTCTCTACTATATAAAATGTGTAATTATGTTCTCATTGATTTAAAGGAAATAAAAATAAGGCATTAGCTAAAATCCTTTTTCCATGTGTACACAAAGTTTAACATTGTATGTAACATTTGACAACATTAAACAAATACAGAAAAATACATTTGTAGCATAAATTCGATTTTAAGCTCGTCTGTGAAGCGATTCCCGCGGAAAATGAAATTTTAATGAGCTAGGCGATCACGTGGTATCGTGACGTCACTTATAACACACACTCGCATCAGGCCGACCTTTCCATGCATTCAGAGCATGTTTACAAGGATAGTTTTTGGGTCGAAACGAGCATCAGAACGAGTTATTGTGCAATATTCCGACGTAATACAAACACTAGTCATCATAGAGGAACAAGGAGTTATCTTACGGTTCCACATGAATCGAATTTTATTCAAAACAACGAATGCGAATGGGCCTACAAGTCGACTAGGTTTCGCCGAGCTTAGGCTCGTTTTCAGAATAATTATATCGAATGCAACCAACGGGAGATAATCTACACCAATAAACATACATAGCAAACATATATTGTATCTAGCTACATAAAGTAACGTGTATAATCTCATAATAGCACTAGAGTGTCGATATATGAAGGAGTTGTACAATTTATCATAACAACTTAAATCAGTCAGACAGTTTCCGTTGGTCCCGCTAGCTCAGTGGGTAGACACGTTGGTTACTTGTCGTTTATTTTACAATCAGGCGACGCCGGTTCAATCCTGACAGCATGCAAACCTTTGATTTTCTTTACACTTTTTTTGTTTATGTTTTCACGAAGTAATATAAACAAAATAATGTTATACTATAATGCACTGTTTGTAAATATTTTTTTAATTTTTGTAGTAACTATTTATTCGCCAACAAAAATGAAAATATGGTCATTATATATAACGATGTTTCTAAATTGTATTTATCCAGACAGATCTCAATCTGTTTTCACATATATAATTACAATATATTACTGTACAATATATTTACAATTAATAAATTATATACCCATTACATTATATTTGTTTGGATAAATAAAATTTAGAAACATCATTATAAAATTACCATATTTTCATTTTTGTGGCGAATAAATAGTTACTACAAAAATAAACAATATTTACAAACAGTGCATTATAGTATAACATTATTTTGTTTATATTACTTCGTGAAAACATAAACAAAAAAAGTGTAAAGAAAATCAAAGGTTTGCATGCTGTCAGGATTGAACCGGCGTCGCCCGATTGTAAAATAAACGACAAGTAACCAACGCGCCTACCCACTGAGCTAGCGGGACCAGCGGAAATTGTCTGACTGATTTAAGTTGTTATGATAAATTGTACAACTCCGTCATATGTCGATATTCTAGTGATATTATGAGATTATACACATTACTTTATGTAGCTGGATACAATATATGTTTGCTATGTATGTTTATTGGTGTAGATTATCTCCCGTTGGTTGCATTCGATATAATTATTCTGAAAATGAGCCCAAGCTCGGCGAAACCTAGTCGACTTGTAGGCCCATTCGCATTCGTTGTTTTGAATAAAATTCAATTCATGTGGAACCATAAAATAACTGCTTGTTCCTCTATGATGACTAGTGTTTGTATTACGTCGGAATATTGCACAATAACTCGTTCTGACGCTCATTTCGACCCAAAAGCTATACTTGTAAACATGCTCTGAATGCATGGAAAGGGTCGGCCTGATGCGAGTTTGAGTCATAAGTGACGTCACATCTCGGCATCCCGAAAAGCGCGCCAAAAATATGCATATTCGAAAATGTCCGGATGCACACCATAAAATGTGGAATTTCTAATTCATTGAATTTTTTTGGCTTGGTGGACGTGGAAATAGATAGCAGGATGTAATATAACATGAATTCGAGCAATAGATGTTTTTATTCCCTTTAAGTAAATTCAAATACAACATCTTCGGCAGGACATAGTATATTATGATACATGTTTTCCAAGTTTTAGCAGCAGTGTCAGCAAGAGGCTGTTTAGTGAAAATTATTATCTTTTAAACAGATCTGTACAACGAATGTGCCAGCAGTCCCTGTGTTAATGGAGCCACATGTGAAGACAAGGTGGGCGAGTTCTTCTGTCACTGTGTCCCCGGCTACAGCGGCGACATGTGCGATATCGGTAGGTACAGGCCTTGGTGGAACACCTGTTTCTGCTTACTATGTGTGATCACGTCGCTGACATGCAAGGGCGGTTAAACATATCACGTTTCACTTCAAGATTTGTTGTTGACATCAACATAAAGTTGAAGCGGTAGCCCTTTTCTGTGGCGATGTCATGAACCAGTTACATACTATAATTAATTATACAATTCCTAGTACTATTGTACTCTAAACACGGGTACCTGACTGTCTCTCACTAAAAAAATATTAATTGGATTTAACACACTTTAATTCATCGATCTAAATATAACAAAATGTGTTTATTGATATTTAGTGGACGTTCATTGCTGTTAACAGGGCTACTTCATGACAACAGTCGATTCGACAAAGTTGTTTTTACAATCAACATTAGGTGTATTAATTGTCCTATTATGGGCCCGGGGGAACTCCACGACAAATAGTGTGTCTCTGCCAAAGAACACATTCTACATCACTCTCTGTACAGTTCATATGGATGTTTCATCAGGACAGTGCTCTCAATTAGTCAGAGGGTAAACACTCTCCCAACCCCTGTCCACACACTCTTTCATGTGGAAAGTCTATGAAGTCAAAATAAGTGTTGTAACAAAATCGTACCAAAATCATACCTACATTTGTACCATAATAGTCTATTTAATCTGCAATGGAACTGAGTAAGCTTGCGTAAGCTATTTGTACTTTGGATTACAAATTATACAGGCTACACAGGTTTGTTTCACATGCATTGTCGTTTGCACGTTTTTTTTTAAATTGTATTGGATATTCTAAGTGCGAGTCCCATGTTCGAAGAGTCGCAATCGGAGGCTTCGGACCAACATCTGGTCAGCTGGCATTGTTGAGCTCAAGTTATATGTATAGGGAAAACCAATCATCTGACACAAGTCGAAGCGGAATTGTGAGTCAAACTCACCGATCTAGATATATATAGATCAGTTGTCCAACTATGTCAGTAGTAAAGGAGGTTAAGTACGATGGATGGTGTCGCGTCGCGGTGGAAGTGCAAAAGTACCCGGATGTAGGTCAAGGTCAAACAACCGGATGTAGGTCAAGGTCAAGTACCCGGATGTAGGCCAAGGTCAAATACCCGGAGGTAGGTCAAGGTCACGTGTCGCCCCTATCGGAATTTTTCGGAACTATAAAAGCGCCCCCTATCGGAATTTTTCGGAACTATAAAAGCGCGGATAGTTGGTGAACTAAAAACAGCGCCCCCTATCGGATTTTTCCGGTACTAATTATTCAAGTGGTGTCATCTTGTGGACAAGTTGTAAACTAAATGTTCTAGTACTGCAAATATTCGTGTCTCTTGCACGCTTGCGTGCAATAGAGCCCCCTAACGGGTACATCACGAACTACAAACATCATCCCCTAGTGGACAAGTGAGCGAACCACATATGAGTACTGCAAATATTCGTGTCTCTTGTTTTTTCTCGTCCATAAACACCTGGTGAATATATAATCATCAACTGATAGCACCCCTGTTAGATAAGTGGTGAACTAAATAACTACTCAGCAGTCCGCGCTTGTGTACATTCTACTCAGCAGTCCGTGCTTTTGAATTTTCTACAATCCGTGAGCTTTCGGCACGCCCACGTGACTTTTCGGCACATTCTCTAACTATATAAGCGCGGTGTTTTATCAATCGGACCGTCATTCGTATCACGACGACAGCACTGTTAACATCATCATCATGTTGAAGACACCCTACTACCGACCTCGCCAGGCGGCAGACTCGAGCGACGAGGACGAGCCGACGAGCCGGCCCATCATGCCGGTGATCAACCGTCCTTCCGTGCCGTCGGAACCAGACGTCGTGGACGTCGTGGACATCTCGGCTCTAGAAGCAACGGTAAGCGCCGACGCCGTTATCAAGATCAGAGGGCTCCTCATCGATAGAGTACGCCAGCACACTCCCTTGTACATCGGGTGCAGGTACTGCAAGAAGCGTATGATTACCGACGATAGGGGACATTTGCAATGCGAACGACACGGTTACGTTGCTTCTGACGTGCATTTCGTGGTGCGCATGTGCTTTGTCGAGACAGCGACGGGTCGATCTATATGGCTGACTTTATTCGACCAGTGTATGGCTCTTCTCCTAGACGTGAATGCCGAGACGTTTGCGGGTATGGACGAAACGATGCAGACTTACAAACTGAACTCGTTGACGGGAACTCGTGTGTCTCTCACCATAAAGAAAACTCGACGAGATACTTACACAAACTTTAACGTCACTCGCGTGGAGGTGATACACTAGGCTCCGTATCCTGTTTCAGCCTCTCTCTGCTGTCATCCCTGCCGATGTGACAACTTCCGCCGACACGACCGGTGTGATAACTTCCGCTCCTGACGATGTGGCAATTTCTACTCACGCAACCAATGTGACAACTGCCGCTCCTGTCGCCACTGGTCCGAACTTTACGCTTGAGTTTCCGGCGATGGAAATGAAGAAGACGATTGCACGTCACATAGCATGTGCCATCGTTGAACTCTCGAGACGACAGTGTCTCGCTTGCGAGATAGACGATCCTAGTCAATTTCATCACGATTGTATGTTACCCGATGACATTCTAATTTATATGCACTTTGACGAGGCTGTGGAGGCCATTAATTCGACTGCAGTGATGAAAGACTGGTTGTGTGTTTTGTTAGACGCGGGTTTGAAGTTATCCGACCTGACGTCCGATCACTTGTGTGCTATCGGGAGTTGGTTGCAAGAACCGTTTTCAGAGGAGTGGCGAAACAAATTAAAGCAAATTGTTCTGGCAGTAATGGAGGATGATCTGTAAATATGTCTTGTGGTTTTATGAGACCTTCGGTGACATTAATTCGACTGCAGAGAATGGAGTGCGACCTGTAAATACGTTTGTGTTGTATACGAATAAAATGTTCAAACCTTATCTTGCGTCTTTTTTCGTGTCTTACACTTCACAAGTAAAGGTACTCGTCTAAGTCCCGATTAACAAATCACTCAAATCACTCACTCACTCACTCACTCACTCACTCACGAATTGAACTTAGATCAACTAGACACATCACACGAGACTACGGATGAAACATCACACGAGAGTACCGACGAGACACGAGTTGTACAAACGAAACACTATGCTTTGACCAACACGTGTCACGAATTGAACTTAGATCAACTAGTTGGACAAACGAAACACTAATCTTAACGTGTTATCGCGTCAAATCCTTCTTTTTTCAGGAAAATAGACGTGTTATTGCATCAATTCCTTCCTTTTTCAGGAAAATAGCATCAAATTCCTTCCTTTTTCAGGAAAATAGCTTTCCTTCCTTTTTCAGGAAAATAGCATCAATTCCTTCCTTTTTCAGGAAAATAGCCGTGTTATTGCATCAATTCCTTCCTTTTTCAGGAAAATAGCATCAATTCCTTCCTTTTTCAGGAAAATAGCCGTGTTATTGCATCAATTCCTTCCTTTTTCAGGAAAATAGCATCAATTCCTTCCTTTTTCAGGAAAATAGCGTGTTATCATCAATTCCTTCCTTTTTCAGGAAAATAGCCGTGTTATTGCATCAATTCCTTCCTTTTTCAGGAAAATAGCATCAATTCCTTCCTTTTTCAGGAAAATAGCCGTGTTATTGCATCAATTCCTTCCTTTTTCAGGAAAATAGCATCCAGATATTTTTCATATATCAGTGCATAAAATTCAAATCGTGGTTCATTCCGTTCTTTACATTTGAACAGTAAACACGTACATCATGAGTTTATGGACTAGTCTACCAGCTGCCAACAAGCCTACGCCAGTATCACGGGCGGCCTTCCAGTGCCCAGATTGCAAGAGACATTTTACACGTCGAGATAACTGGAAACAACACAGTGCCCACAGTCGCTGTAGACCATCGACAAACACTACGACGACAAGCACTACATTGTTCAATTCACTTGCCTCGGTGCCTACTCCGACATCTGTGTCTCTGGCCCCAGCAACAAGCTCGACGTTCTCGTCTCCAACTCAGGTGCCCACTATGACACATGTACCTACGGTTCGTTCAACAAGCTCGACCTTCCCGTCTCCATCTCAGGTGACCATGGAGTACACAAAGAAGATGGCCCTGGTCGATCCCCGTATTTTGGAAAACATTCAACCGCAACGTCCTTCGACTGCTAACCCTATCGAAAGGGTCTTGCAACGACTCGACAATGAAATGCTAGACATACTAGAACGAAACGATATACACGAGAGGGAAAAAGTTATGTTGTATAACCAGGTGTTGAATCGGTACAACGATCTTTCCGACAAACGTATCCAAGAACCCGTGCGTGTGGTCATCGAAAAAATTCCCAGTGAAGAGAAAAACAAAGTACAACCTGCTAACGAAAATGAAGTCGTCGAAAAGGAGAGTATCGAAAACGAAATCATCGACAGCGTTCCAAAAACTATGAAGCAGAAAGCACGAAGACTACTCGATAAAATGAAAGGGGCCGTAAGTTGGAACGATCGTGGCGAGATGATGTACAGAAACAAGGCGGTTCCCGGAAGTAATATCGTGGACCTTGTGAATGACGTGTTGAGAAAACGGAAGTCGTTTGAACCGATGGGATGGGAAACCTTTGCTCGTGGTCTCAAGGATGTCAACACGCCAATGGATTTAGTTGGGAACTCAGATCGTTGGCTTTACATGCAGACAACGTCAGTGGACGGCGACGTTTCAAAGGAAACCAGCATTCCGTTTGACAGTGGTCGTCGTCGGAATCGTAGACGACATGCATCGTCGCGGCGCGCAGCTCATTCGGCGACACCTTTGCAAATCACACGTTGGGAACCTTATTAGCTTTACCGATTTGGAATTCACAGGAACAGTACGCAAGAGATATTATATGTGAAATATTCAAATAAAAAAAATCGTATCTTGGGTGTCTGAATAAAGCATTTCACAAACGCACATATGGTGTCGACTTTTTTATTGCTTAATTAAGGTAATACAAGAACGTGCATGCCAACATTACATGCAAACATTACTTGGCACTCTTAACAAAATCGAAAACACGACAGTCATTGTTCACTAAATCGTTCCCGAAAGTGTTCACAAACGTCTTCGTAGGTACGCCTCGACTTCGGTGCAGCAAGTACACGACACAGTATTGTCCACACACGTTAGACAGCGGGCTCTGAAGCGTTCTCTTGTTGAAAGTCCAAGTCACGCAGTTGCTCTGTAGAAAATCCACGAATTCGTCGTGTCGAGGTGGCAAACCGTAGGAGTCGAAGTAATCTCCACGTCCGTCTTTTGCGATAAACATGCAGATCCAATGTTGACCCGGTTCATTGCTCGAATGAGTGTTGCACACGAAAGCTGCCGGATAGGTCGTCATAGGAGTAGTGGGTAACCCGTCTTTAGGTAGTTCGCCTCGAACAACGGTTCTAGTGTAAGCATCCGCCGCAAGGAGTCTTTCTATCTGTGCCGTATCCATCAGTAATCGTAGACGATGTTTCTGTTGCGGTCAATCTCCAAAACCGTCTCGAATTCTCCGTAGACGACGACGTTGATCGTTTGGTCGAGAGGTTGATTAAAGTGCATCTCGACTCGTAGGTTGCCTTTATGTACCAAATTGAAATGGGGACCGTCACAACAATCTGGTGTGATGTCAAACGCAAACAGGGTATATCCTTTGCCAAACTCGTCACGACTGATGTTGTTTCCCTCGTCTTGAAACATCTTTCCCGTTCCAGCAAATAGATTACTGTAACTTCTCACGTAGGAACCATCGTTGAAATTAGGTTGGAGTGGTTTCGCAGGAACTTGTTGCCCGTCGACGTACAATGCAAGAAAGTTCAAGTTGTTGTGTTTTACGTGGAACGGATTCTTGGCGAATGTTCCGTTGTATGCGTCGTTGTCTATACAACACAAGACTATTCTCTTGGGTAAGACACCCAAATAAACGTTTTCGTGAGTGTGCGACATGGCACCTCGGGGTATGGAAAATACCTTGCAATCGACTCTTCGCAACGGATACTTGGCCGTTCCGTTTTGTAGCGCTTTGATGTGACCCATCTGTACGGCAGGATTCAGTTTAGCTTTTCGCGCAAACAAAATTGCTTCGACTATGCGTACCTTGTAATCGGCATTGTCACCACCAGCACCCATGAGTGCAAAAGCATCCTTGCTCTGTACTAGTCGAATTTTCACGTCGACGCCGTTCAATAGATAGCGGTCTTGAAAGAAGAGGTCGACGTGTAGACGGCCCATCATATCGACGATTCGACTACCGGAAATATAGGTCTTTCTTTTTTGCAGCCCCGTGTTTGCGTCGTCGGTGGCATCCATGTGTCCAGCCGTATCTTTGTACCACAAGGCACTAGTCAGTTGACTCTTCTTTGCTTCTGCTCCGTGACTCAGTAACGTTTCTATGTACGCTCGATAAGGATAGGTATTCGTTGAAGGTGTGACGAGGGTACCGTTCAAAGACACGTCGACTTGACTAAACAGAGAATGCATCCAGTTGTTTACTGGTCCAACAGCTGCAGCTTGAGCGATATCGTCCCCGTTTCCTTTGACTACACGTGCTCGCACCAACAGGTAAGTATTGGCCACGTCCAGGTAATCGTCTCCCGATCCGGGCAATAAGAATTCGATAGGACCACCCGAACCTATCGAGGCGACAGGTCGATGCTCGATCCACTGTGCGTGTTCGATACTCGTTTGTGTCGTCGGTAAACTAAATAGGTCCAATTCGCTTTTGACTCCCTCACACGACAACTGGTGGACAAAAGCCATGTCTAGTCGAATATGTCGTCTCGACGCGTCTTCTGTCGTCTGCGTCTCTTGGCGACACTGGCTAGGGTTCTCGTCGGCTTGCGTTTTATAGGAGCGTTGCGTATGCCAGGAGGTCCACTGCTTCCCAACACTCTACTGATCATGTCCTTTCCGGTTTCTTTCGCACGCCTCTTTGCAGATTCTTTAATGCTCTGTCCAGACAACACGTCACCGGCCACACCCAAACCTGTCTTTAACGCTCCTTTTCCCAAAGCGAGTGCGCCTCTTTTTATGAGTGGCATAGCACTTCGAATGAGGCCACCGAACAAACTACCTAGACCGTGACCTCGTTGCACTCTTGCACCAACAAACACGGGCAACCCGTTACCGACTTGTCTGACGTAATAGTCTTCGTAAGAACGATTACGACTCATGTTTCAAAAAATGATGGTTTGCACCGTCGAAAGTGAAGTGTTGCCGTCACTCTACCTTGCTCGAATGGTACGCGCCGTCCCGTGTCGTCTCTTATATCGATCTCGATGGTCGTAAATTCTTTGTGCAAGACGGGAACGTATTGTACATTATCAAAACTTTTTGACACCACGTCTCCGTGTTTCCCTTCTATCGGTACAACCCTCAACAGAGGGACGACGGTATCCCCGACCACACGTGATTCAACAACGTCGGTGTACACGTACAGGGTGTCGACTCCCCGATTCATGTCCACCGTATACCGACCCTCGTACTCGTAGGTATACGTGACGGGAGCGGTGCTGATGACGACGGCCCTGCCGACCGCCAAGATGGGTGGGCTCGCGATCACACTCGAATCGAAGCCTAGTACGATCTTCAGATGACTCTGAGGGGGTATGTTAAATTTAACACCCGGCGATAGGTGCAACTTCATCCGGTTAGAGATGGGGCTGAACCCCAGGCGGGCCTTGACTTTATCGGTGCACAGTTTCCCCAGCGCCTCGTTGATTTTGTGCATCAACTCGTAAGCGCTGTTGTAAAAGCCGAAAGGAATGGTGCCTTGCCGGTGAATCCGAGTACTACCGCCGTCACCGGCGGTGTAAATCCCTCGCTCCCCCGTCGCACAACTCAAGTCGAAGTACGCATCCTCCTTTCTCACGTTGTTCCAAGTGTGCGGGTATTGAATCTCCACCAGTCCGCACTCCCACTGACCGACTAAACTGATGCGTTGAGGCAAAGCCGTGACATAGTGGGTCAACGTGTTGTCGGGATTTAACTCCATAGACGCGTTGCTGGGCAATGTCAGGTAAAAATCAGACGACATGTTCACCGCGTTTCATAGCCGGATTAGGTAACTGCTCAACAACTTGCCCCAACAAACACGGGCAATCCGTCACCGACTTGTCTGACGTAGTAGTCTTCATAAGAACGATTACGACTCATGTTTCAAAAAATGATGGTTTGCGTCGTCGAAAGTGAAGTGTTGCCGTCACTCTACCTCGCTCGAATGGTACGCGACGTCCCGTGTCGTCTCTTATATCGATCTCGATGGTCGTAAATTCTTTGTGCAAGACGGGAACGTATTGTACATTATCAAAACTTTTTGACACCACGTCTCCGTGTTTTCCTTCTATCGGTACAACCCTCAACAGAGGGACGACGGTATCCCCGACCACACGTGGTTCCACAACGTCGGTGTAGACGTATAGGGAGTAAAAACCCTGCGCCATGTCTACCACAGATTCGGCTTTTTTAACGTAATAATAATCTGGTCCTTCTTCTTCGGGTGTGGTGTAAACAGCCTGGCTTAAACCTAGCAAATGCTGAAGTTTCAACGAGTACACTGAGAATGAGATGTTTTCTATCATGTGTATAGTCACTTTTTGTGTGGTGTCACTGTAGCTTAGTTTTATTTCCTTTTCTTTTATCGGTGACTTTATGATTCTGTTGATTGCACGAATGAGCGCTTGGGGACTATCGTAGTGGCCTGCCTCGATATTCACCACATAAGTCGTACCATCGACATTCACGGCAAAATAAGTTTCCTCTTCTCTCACGTTGTACCAACTGTGCGGGTATTGAA
This sequence comes from Paraescarpia echinospica, assembly GCA_020002185.1. Lineage (NCBI taxonomy): Eukaryota > Metazoa > Annelida > Polychaeta > Sabellida > Siboglinidae > Paraescarpia > Paraescarpia echinospica. Next base: position 47,065,972 of record CM034538.1, on the reverse strand, counting down.
TCTCCACCAGTCCGCACTCCCACTGACCGACTAAACTGATGCGTTGAGGCAAAGCCGTGACATAGTGGGTCAACGTGTTGTCGGGATTTAACTCCATAGACGCGTTGCTGGGCAATGTCAGGTAAAAATCAGACGACATGTTCACCGCGTTTCATAGACGGATTAGGTAACAGGTACCCCAGGCAACTGCTTAACAAAGCCGTCCACAGATTAGAGTTTCCGTCTACTTTAGTAAGGTTGTAGATACTGACCAATATAACGATGTACAGTATGACGATTTGGCAGAAAAAGACGATTTCCGATTTCGGGCACGTATTTCCAAACAACACCCAACGTCTGCTGTTACTTCCTGTATCTTCGAGCTCTGTGTTTTCGAATCGAACGTCCGTCGTATCTTCCATGACACGAATGACGGCTCGACCGGTGTGTACTAACCTTTATACGCGACGAGTGACGCCTTATCCAACCAGCTGTTAAACGAGTCGGAATACCCTACCCACTTGACCAGGACCTGTGTCTTTCTTCCTCGCTTGCGCTGCTGCAACACTTTCTCGATACGATAGAGTTTATCCTTGGCCACAACCACTTTCTGTAGTTCTTGTTCGTAAAATGTTCCCTCTATCGGCGAGGCTTCATCATCGATCAAACGATAAACAGGCGGATCGGAAAGATGAACTGTTTTGACGGTAAATATCTCGTCACTCCAGTTGGGTAAGTAACCTTTTTTGAATTGTCTCTTGACTTTGCTGATACGCACGTGATCGCCCACTTTTAAAACCGGTTTGACTTTTCCGTGTCCTTCATTTCCGTACAACCTTTGCCAAACCTCTTCTTGATTGATCACGTTCACTTCAGATGGCGCCATTCCAATACTTCTATGATAACTGTCGTTGTACGAATCGACTAGGTGGTGTAATACGTCCAGGTACTTTAACGTCTGTTTTTGTGTGAAATATCTCCACATGCGTGTCTTCAGAGTACGATTGAAACGTTCCACGATACACGCCTTGGTCTCTTCGTTGTGTGTCGTAAAATGGTGGATACCTTTCTCTTTCAGAAACTCTTGCAGTTGCCTATTCAGAAACTCTTTTCCTTTATCTGTTTGCAATGACAGTGGGCCATCATTGTCCTTTAACAACCGACGAAACGCCGTCGTGAGTGACGGCCCCGATTTGTTCTTTAAAGGAACAGACCACGCTTTCTTGGAGAACACGTCTATCACGGTCAAAATGAAAGTGTGACCGTCGTTGTACCTTTTCAAACGTGACATGTCTACCAGATCGGCCTGCCATTGTTGATTTATACCACCCACTACGACACGTCTACGCCTGAAACGATATGTCACCGGTTTGTGTAGTGTGTAAGTGTCTTGTTCCGACAACCACCGTTTCACCTCTTTCGACGATGCACGTGAAGCATGTGAAGCACGTGAAGCACGATGCAGGGCATCAACACCTCCGTAACTTCCGGTTAGTTTCGTGTCGTAGTAAATACTTTTCAATACATCGTGTGAACGCTTCGTCTTCTTACCTACGCGAGGAGACATGCCGTAATAATGCTGGTGTCCTGTCGTGCAAGACTATTAATACGGTTCCCAACGCAAGTGTTGCATCGGTGTAGCCGAATAAACTGCGCGCCGTGATGACACCGGACGTCTTCGATGTCGATGACGAACACTCCCTATAGGACTGGTCGAAGGAGGTTGCAGTTGAACGTTATCCAAAATACGTGGATCGACCAGCGCCATTTTCTTTGTGTGCTCCATAGTCGTGTAGTTACGACTGCAACAACGTCGTCACCAAAGGGGCTAGAAGGGACGTAGCCAAGGGAGCTAGTAGGGCCGCAAGGAAACCACCTTTCTGTAGAATACGTTTCTTCTGATGAAGACCGATTTTCCTGATGACCAAGGTTCTGAGGTCCTTCTTGTACCGACGCAGTTTAGTCTTGTGATCTTTCTTTAGTGATACGTTCCCTTTTAATATGTTCTGTGCACACTCGCACAGACTGTGTACCAGATCGGGTTTTCCCTTGTCGATGATGGCTCTGGCTAAAGCAGGATCCGCTTTAGCAAGGAGACAAAGGCACAACGCATTTCTCTTTACTCGCGCCGACATGACGAATGACGAGTGTCACGGCGTGCTTCTATTTATATCTTCGGAAGGTAGGCGTACTGAAATTTGTTTGGTTCCTTAACGATATTAGTACGCAGGCGCAAGTGTTCCGGTGTGGCCTGTTTGAGGTCGACGAACAAATACCCGTGTGGTACGGACGTTGCGTCTCTGAAAGCTTCTTGCATGTACTTTATTCGACCCGGATACATCTGTTTGGCCAAGTTGACCACTTGTGTGTTGTCGCGAGGGTTCTTGAAGAGTACCATGTACTGTGCGTTTATACTTATAGTGCGACTCTCTTTCCCTTTGGGAAATACATTTTGCACTAAATATATTACGGACGTGTTGCAATGATGACTCTTCTTCGTAAACAGTTTGGTGACCCTCTCGTCCGTTTCCGACATGAGATCGTCGATAACTACCAAGTTTCTAGTTTTAGGATCGAAAGACGACACATCGGAAAGACCTTCGACAAATTCTATGTTCGGATGTATCGTAGAGAGCGTGAAATACAACGTCTGCCATTCACCGAAATACCACGTGATCTTTTCGGGCGGTGAGTTTACGAGTGTGGCAGAATGACGTAGTAAAGAGACAACAAACGTCGTTTTACCACAGCCCGTTGGCCCAGCAACGATACAAGTAAAAGGATGAACTAACCTCGTGTCCATACTTTATGCAACTGATGAAAGAGACTAAGATGCACGGCACTTATACTACTCATACTTCAAAAAATGACACAATATAAGGTTTGAACATTTTATTACAACACAAACGTATTTACAGGTCGCGCTCCATAACTGCAAGAACCAGAGACTGAACATTGTTTCGTCACTGCTATGACACAGAGGCTTGCAATGAACTATATATATATATATATATATATATTATACAACGCAGTGTCTACAAGTAATTAGCGCGGACAGTGCATAATAGTTTTCCGAGAGTGTTTCGTCCATTTTTGTAGCCACGACCAAGTCCCCAAAAGCCCCCTTTCGATGATTCACGCTCCACCAGTTCAGCATTTCTGGTTGCCAACAATACGGCTCGCAAATCCTTTGACGCTTTGAACTTTGCGAGGAGCAAATGTCGCATCCAGTGAACACGGACATCGTTCCAACCAGATCTCGTCTCTCCAATCTGTTTGCTTTTTCGTTTTGCCAAGCGCGCATGCTTCGCAGCTTTGATGTGCTCTGCGCATTCAACGTCGCCGTGATACAATGCCTTCCTGTATTGATAAGCATGCTCGACCGAATTAAAAACCCGACCGAATGCTTTGACCCTGCAAGGGTAAAGGTTTGACAAGGGAGAGTCGGCCCCTGAAAATTCAACTCGTTTCGGTTTCACAGCAACCTCCGGTTCGGGTAGAGGTTCCGGTTGCGGTGAGTAGAGGCTTGACGCAACGACTGGTTGATTGACAGACGCTGAATGTGGACGGGTGGTAGATGCTTCGAACGGTCGGCTAGTTGGTTCGTCTACGTCGCTGTCGCTGAAGGCTGCAGGCGCATGGTAGTTGGGTGTTTTGAGGTTGGCGCTATCGTGATACAACGGTGAGGGTGGTCGGTTGACATCCAGTGACTGCGGTCGGGTGCCAGATGTTTCGAACGGTCGGCAACACGGTTCGTCTACGTCGCTGTCGCTGAAGGCCGCAGGCGTGTGGTAGTTCGGTGTTTTCAACATGATGTTGACCATGGTGACGTCGTGCTACGAATGACGGGCCGATTGATAAAACACCGCGCTTATATAGTTAGAGAATGTGCCGAAAAGTCACGTGGGCGTGCCTAAAGATTATGGAACAGAACATAAAGGTCACGTGGGCGTGCCGAAAGATCACGGATTGTAGAAAATTCAAAAGCACGGACTGCTGAGTAGAATGTACACAAGCGCGGACTGCTGAGTAGTTATTTAGTTCACCACTTATCTAACAGGGGTGCTTGCAGTTGATGATTATATATCCACCAGATGTTTATGGACGAGAAAAAACAAGAGACACGAATATTTGCAGTACTCATATGTGGTTCGCTCACTTGTCCACTAGGGGATGATGTTTGTAGTTCGTGATGTACCCGTCAGGGGGCTCTATTGCACGCAAGCGTGCAAGAGACACGAATATTTGCAGTACTAGAACATTTAGTTTACAACTTGTCCACAAGATGACACCACTTGTATAATTAGTACCGAAAAATTCCGATAGGGGTCGCTGTTTTAATTAACCAACTATCCGCCAGGGGGAGCTATTTTGGTTTCGACGGGAAATAATTAGTTCACCAACTATCCGCCAGGGGGCTACTTTTGTTTTGGCGGGGAAATAATTTTAGTTCGCCAACTATCCGCCAGGGGCGCTGTTTTAGTTTTGGAGGGAAATATAATTAGCACCGAAAAATTCCGGTAGGGGGCACTTTTACATAATTTTAGTTCACCAACTATCCGCTAGGTGGCGCTATTTTGGTTTAGGAGTGAAATATTTAGTTCGCCAACTAACCGCTAGGTGGCGCTATTTTAGTTCCGAAAAATTCCGGTAGGTGGCGCTATCTAGTTTCGGCGGGAAATATTTCAGTTCACCAACTATCCGCTAGGTGGCGCTGTTATAATTTTGGCGGGAACTATTTAGTTCACCAACTATCCGCCAGGTGAGCTATTTTTGTTCCGGAAAATTCCGGTAGGGGCGCCACGTGACCTTGACCTACATCCTGGTACTTGACCTTTGACCTTGACATACATCCGGGTACTTGACCTTGACCTACATCCGGGTACTTTTCCACTTCCACCGCGACGCGACACCATCCATCGTACTTAACCTCCTTTACTACTTATGTCAGTGTTATACCCCACCTGCCCATGCTGTAGAGCAACATATACAGCACGACTGATGCGTAGATGGAGGACTGTAGCATCAAACTGATATAAGTTTGTCTTAATCAAACTATCAACATATTACACATTGCTACGATTGCGGCCAGCATGAATGATGCATGTTATAAAATACGAGAATCAGTAGTGTTAGGTGGAATTTACCATATCCAAGACACATATACTTCTAGCAATCAGCACAGTGAAACGGTGTGTTTCTATTTCACTTGGTACATTCGGGCATCAGATAAGATCGCATACTATGTGTCATGCAGCAAGCCATTTTGTAGTTACAGTGCAGCAAGAACATTATTATGTTTATGCGGGACAACACTACCAAATAAAGTTGTGACTCCGTGACTCAGAAACGTGACTTGTTTGCTGATAACACAAGTCAGATGTATGTTTGTATAAGAGCTTAATAGTAGGCCAACTCTTTATGTATAACTAGATTACATAACTACAATAATATACAATGTCGATACCTAGTTATACATGTCATAACAAATACACAAAACTGACAGCAAAGGTGGGGGAACCAACCACACGAGGCCAATTCTGTAATAACTAATTTTCAGAATGGCTCCCCCCACCCCACCGGATTCCGTGTCACTAAGCAAAATTGCAGCAGTTACACTCAGAATGTAACAACTATTCATCAAAACAGTACCTATCATGCCCCACCTCAGTAGAAAGCATGGATGTTACTTACTAATACTATGAGCTTTTGTGTAAAAACATTGGTATCCAATTTAACAACACATTAGTCCACACGTGTGTCCAATGGCAATTAGCACGAACTTAGATAACCTGTGTTACTGCAAACACTGTTACTGCCACTTAGAATGCCTCACCTAAGCAGAAAGCATTCATGCTATACATGAAAACCACACGAAAGTATATACCGGCACCTTAAGTGCTAAACATTATTGCTATATAATATCCATCATGTGTGTAAACAAAAATGTTTTGCTACATGGAATGCCCCACCTCAGCAGAAAGCACGCGCCACAACATATTAATCCTACAATGATTTAGTACCTGAAGTGTTACACATTATGCGTATAATTAACATAGCCATCGGTTTGGAAACAACAATTGTGAAGGCTAAATGTAATGCCCCGCCTAACACATTAGGAATCCACACATTTCGGTAACTGAAGTGCTACACAGTATTGGTCTATATTAACCACCGAGAGTGTATATAAAACATTTCTATTTCACACGGAATGCCCCACCTGAGCAGAAAGCATCCGTGAAACATAGCCAAAACAAGGAGTATTTCTCTACCAGGAGTGTAACACAGCACTGATATTTACCGGTTTAAGTTGACATATTAACTGTGTAGCCGAAATGGCGCTTAACTTACATGGAATGCCCCACCTCAGCAGAAAAAATTCATGCAACATTTTTCCGTTTTTTGTCCAAAATGAATGAATACAAGCATTGCTGCCCCATATGCCCCACCTAAGTAGAAAGCATATTTTGTGCACCTGCCACCTTATGTGAGCATAACCACTGCAAAACAAAAAGAGGTCACTGCAACTGCAACATTGGAATTCGAATATATTTTTGAAAAGCTTGGGATTTCCACCGTCCCATGCGCTGGATTTCGTCGTCCGAGATCCCCTGCATTGCAGCTGCTGTTGCAGCGCCTATCCGAAAACTATGACCTTTATAGCATAAAGTCGAGAGACCTGCCCATGTAAGAGACTTTTTTTAGCTGAGTAGCAAAGAACGATTTTGTAATTGGAGCTCCTCCTGGAAAAATAAAGAGCGGACCTGGCGAATTGCCTCATAATGCCAAATATGATCGCATAGCTTTAACTGGACAACATGGTGACTCGATATGTGCTGGAATAGCTAAAGTCACAGGCGGGCCTTGATAATGCTTGTATGCATAAAACACCACTGTACAGCCATTAGTCGTCACTGCCAGTTGGCTCATCTGCAAGACTTGACCGATTTTTGCAGTAGAAGTCACTGCAATTTCCCCTATTCGAAGGAAGGCATGGAAGGCTAGTAAATACATGGCCGAAGTTAAAATGTTGTTATAATAGCAACATGAGATGTGTGGTGTAGAACAAACCAACTTGTGCAAGACCGATTTTGTGACTGGTGCCCGCTGATCACCTGATGACCTCAATTTTGCAGCCCCATGCAATAATTTTCGAACAACAAATGTAGCAGCTGGATCTGCAAAAGTGTGCATTTTATGCACGTATGAAATTGCTGAAATCACACTGGTAATGGATGATGGCGCATAACCTTTTTGAAAACAAAATGCTATAAAAGAAATTATTGCTGGTGTTTTTGCTGGAAACCAGTGTGTGAGGTGAAGTTCAGATTGGCAGAACTGGTGAAACATTGTAACACTTTTTTTATAAGCCTGTGTGGTGAGGTCAGACAAGGAAGCATCTAACAAATGTTGAACGACAGTTACCAAGGCAGGAGATCCGACGGGATGACTGACGGCACTGGCTCGAGGCCATACTGCCTGCGCAGTTCTGGCGTGTCCTGAAACCGAGACAGCGCATCAGCGATTCTATTCTGTTTACCTGGGACATGTTTTGCTCTTAAAATCGAGTTGTTTTTCATGAGTGCTACAATCAACTTACGGATAAGTGACATCAGTTGTTTGTCTTTACTCGTTTGGTTATTGATAACATGTACCACTGCTTCATTGTCACATAGCACAAGCAGTCTCCTATCTTTCAGAACTTGCGGCCACAAGTACAAGGCAAGTACGATAGGAAATAATTCCTTTACGGCAATATTGAAGTTCTGCCATGACAAAGGCCAATGACCTTGAAACCACTGGCTTTCCAATAGACCAGCAAAACCCAGACCTGAAGCGTCTGTGAATAATTCAAGCTTTTCTGAAGACAGCCACTGATCATTAATGAGAAGTGATGACCCATTAAAGTTCTCCAGAAAAATAGACCACGCAGCTAAGTCTAGCCGTGCCTCCTTACCCAGGCGTATGTAAAAATGAGGCTTAACTTTGCCCTGGGTTAAGTCATGCAACCTTCGGAGAAATGGTCTGCCGGAAATTATTACTTTACAACAGAATTGTAAAGTTCCAAGGAGACTTTGTAGTTCTCGCAAGGTAACCTTTTTACAGTGACTAAAGGACTTGACTAACTTACTCGCTGCTTCAAGTTTGTCCTGTGGGAGCCTAGCCTCCATTTTTACAGTGTCTACTTCTATACCATGAACAACCACACAAGTAGATGGCAACACAGTTTTGTTATGCTTGATCGGAATTGACAACCAATTAGCCATAACGAAAAATTGCTGCAGATAGAAGTTGCAAATCGACTGAGATGGCGAGAGAAAAATGTAATCGTCCAGGATGTGAGACATATGCATAACGTGAAAATTTGTTTGTAGAATCCACTGCAAGGCACAGCTAAATTGTTCAAAAATTTTGCACGAAATGGAGCAACCCATTGGAAGGCATTTATCATAATAATATTGACCATCAAATGAAAAACCAAGCAGATGATAATCTCTAGGATGAACCGGAATAATCCGAAATGCAGATTCAATATCAGCTTTGGCAATAAAACAATCACGACCCACTGATGTCAGCAATGAAACAAAGTAGTCATAATCCTCATATGTTACAGAACAACACTCTTTTGGGATTCCAAAATTAACAGAATTTCCTTTTGGAAATGATAAGTCGTGAATTATCCGAAACTTGCCTTTCTCCGCCTTTAGAATAAGCCCTAATGGTGATATAACCAAGTTAAAAATTGGGATTAATTCGAAGGGGCCTGCAATACGACCTAAAGTACATTCTTTCATAATCATGTCCCTTGCCACTGAAAGGTTTGCTAGGAGAGATGGGTGGTTGCATGGTACTGTCCTATGGCTTAGATCGCCTTGAAAAGAAAGTGGAAATCCATGGGTAAATCCTTGGCAAATTTCCTCCGTCAAGGCTGGTTCATACCTACTTTCCTGTAGGAGCTGTCATAGCCGGGCGGCGTGGATTGGCGTTGGGAGGTTGGATGCCGGTGAAAGCAGGCCGTTTAAAGGGGGTGGCAGGGCGATGGAAGGGGGTGGCAGGGCGTTTGAATGGGGTGGCCGGACGACTAGATTTAACAAGATTTAACAAGATTGCCATCCAGAGAATTAACTCTAGATGGCAGGTGGACAAGGAAGCCCTTTGGCTTATCGAGAGTCCAACCCTTTTATCTACATATATCCAGCCCTTCTGAGGTATGTGTCTATTTTATTTTTAAACATATTCACACTACTAGCACCCACACAATCATCAGATAATCTGTTCCATTCATTCACCGTCCTTTGTGAAAATGAGAACTTTCTCACGTCTAATCTACACTGCTCCTTTACTAATGTAACTTCATGTCCTCTAGTCTTTCTATCTTTCTTAACTGAAAAAAACATATTTCTATCAATATTTTCATAACCATTCAATATTTTAAACACTTCTATCTGATCTCCTCTCAATCTCCTGGTCTCTAGTGTTGTTAAACCACATTCTTTTAGGCGTTTTTCATAACTAAGATCCCTCAGTTTTGGTATCATTTTAGTCGCTCTCCTCTGTACTCTTTCTAGCATATCTATGTCCTTCTTGCGGTATGGCCTCCACGCTTGTATACAATATTCTAAATGAGGCCTAACTATTGTTTTGTACAGTGGTATTATTAGTTCTTTTTCTTTATATGCTATATTTCGCCTAATCAATCCAAGGATTTGATTTCCCTTTGAAGCTGCAATTCCACACTGCTCTGAAACCTTCATGTCAGCACTAATTGTCAGCCCTAAGTCTTTTCTTTTACAGTAGTACTTAGTACAGTTCCCCCCATTGTATATTCTACATATTCGTTCCCATGTCCTGTGTGAAGGCATTTACATTTCCCAAAATTGAACAACATTTGCCACTTTTCAGACCATTTGATCAACCTGTCAAGATCATCTTGTAAATGCTGTCTATCACCATCACTTTCAATCCTTCTAAACACTTTTGTATCATCTGCAAATTTCAACACCTTGCTAGCTATATCATCGTCCAAATCGTTTATATATATTAAGAATAATATAGGTCCCAGTACTGATCCCTGTGGAACCCCACTCAAAACTGATTTCCAGTTTGAAGCCTCCCCATCAACAACTACCCGTTGTCTTCTGTCAATCAGCCATTTTTCTATCCAGTTAATTATACCATTTCCTATGCCATGGGCTTTTAGTTTAAGCAGTAATCTCTGATGTGGCACTTTGTCGAAAGCTTTTTGAAAATCTAAGTAGATGATATCTACTGGTGATCCATCATCTACCCACTTAGTGATATCTTCCAAAAAACATAACATATTTGTTAAGCATGACCTCGCTTTTAGAAACCCATGTTGAGATGGGTTTATCAAGTTATGTTAACAAGAAAATCCACCATGTGATCTTTAATTAGTCTTTCTAATAATTTACAAATCACCGATGTTAAACTAACTGGTCTATAATTATTTGACTTGTTTCTCGAACCTTTTTTAAATAACGGTATAATGTTTGCTTCTTTCCATTCTAAAGGAACCACTCCCTCTTCTAATGACAAGTTGAAAACTGTTGCAAGCGGTATGCTAATTTGTTCTACAATTTCCACTAGTAGTTTGGGTGGAATACCATCCACTCCAGGTGATTTATTTCCTTCATAGCCCTAATTTTCTTAGCTACCATTTCTGGGGTTACAATTAACTGTCTTAAATAGTCTGATTCTGCCCCCTTGAACTTAGCCTCTGGTACTGGCAGTGAACTAGTGTCTTCTCTGGTAAACACTGAACTAAAATACTCATTCAGGTCTTCTGCCATTAAGAATCCTTCTGATATTATATTTCCAGCACTATCTTCTAGAGGACCGACCTTATCCTGAACTTTCTGTTTGCTTCGAACATACGCATAAAAACTCTTGCTGTCATGTTTTATATTACAAGCTAATTTATGTTCATAGCTTCTCTTTGAATTTCTAATTTCAGCTGTAGCTTGGTTTAGTGCTTCTTTATAAATGTTGTAGTCTTCGTCATTGCCAGTACGTCTATATGACTTCCACATCATTTGTTTATACTTAATTTTTCTAATGGCTTCTTTCGATAAGTATTTCTTTCTGGTCCGTTTCCCTTGTTTTTTGAAGGGAACAAATTTATCTACGATGCACTCTATTTCATTCTTTAAGATATTCCAGCATTCTGTTGCTGTCTTATTCTTCAGTGTATTATTCCAGTCTATCTTTGCTAAATATTTCCTCATTTCCTTATATCTTCCTTTGTGGAAATTTCTCCTCAACTGCTTTTTATTATTTCTTTCTGATTTTACTTTATGGTAAAATGTATCTGGTTGTGATCACTACTTCCCAGAGGCTCACATAATTTAACATTGTCAACTAATTCATTCTGTGAGGACAAAACTAAGTCTAACACATTCTCTCCCCTGGTTGGTTCTAGCACATGTTGAGAAAGGAAACTATCTTGTACTAAAACTAAAAACTTGTGGTCCTCACTACCCATACTCTGTAGAGATTTCCATTTTATATGCCCATGGTTAAAATCCCCCATAATAACACAGTCCCGTTTGCTCACTTCCCTTATAGCGTTTTGTATTTTTTCATTCTCTTCTATGCTTATGTTTGGACTTCGATAAACTAATCCAACCGTTAACGTTGAGTTTCCTGTAACTATGTTACACCAAACAGCTTCTTCGCAATCTGCTTCTCTGTCTAATTTTATTTCATAAGCCTGGATAGATTCTTTAATATATAAAATAACTCCACCTCCCCTTCTTCCTATTCTATCTTTCCTAAACATTACATATCCTGTCAGTCCCAATTCGGCATCTGATATATCGGTGGTTGCCCATGATTCGGTTATACCTATTATGTGAGGGTCAATATCTTCTACCATAATGTTTAGTTCATTTCTTTTGTTTACTATACTCCTTGCATTTAAACAAACACATTTATACCCAGCTTCAGAACAGTTTTCCAGACTGTTCTTTGCTGAATTATTTTTGCTGCCTTTATCTATGCCTCCAGTTTCAGGCTTCTCTGCGAGTCCCCCCTGCGAATTTAGTTTAAATAGATGCAACCTGTCCCACTGTCAACAGATCGCAGCAGATTCTCTGAGAATACTGCTGCCCCCTTTCCACTTAGATGGAGGCCATCTCTCATGTACATATCTTCTCTCCCAACAAAGTACCCCCATAAATCTATGAATCCCACGCCCTCTTCTACCATGGCACTGCGACACTGCATGCTGTCCATTGCAAGATGGGCATCGGTGTGCGAAGGTACATTTCTGATTGGTGCAACGCCCATCACTGCAGTAGGCGAAGCAGTAGCCGGTGGGAAAGGGCTGTCGTCTGGCTATGGGCTGTCTCCAATGGGGAAAGGGACGACTCTGATTTCCAATGATCTTGCTAGCCGAATGGAGGAGTTCCTGATGTAACGTACACCACGGCATGGTGAAGTGTGCCCTCAACTTCCTAAAGTCCCTGTCATATGTAAGAAAAACCTTGGGGGGTGAATTGGAAGCCATGGTCCGGATGATCTGCATGTATTTCATGATAGCCTGTGTCTCTAATGGGCAGTGTTGTGTATATATGGCCATGAAAATGAGAAAAGCATCTGACCACTGCTCGATGTTAGCAATTTTCTTTATGACCTGCGACCGAGGTTGATCAAAGGTGAGATTAGGAGACATATATGTTGTTTCATGCGCTGCGTCACTAATTAGTAAAGCCAAATCAATATATTGGTTGGACCAAATTCTGTCTAATCTTTTGGTCCACCAGGCTACCAAGCGGTACTGCTGCCAATGCCCTCATGTTAGAGGGGTATTGAGGTAATTCCTCACATAGCTCACCCATGCTCGACTTAGTGACCATTGCCGCTGACCCAGCCGCTGCTGCTGACCCGGCTGCTGCTGGTGTTGCTAATGCAGCTGCCACTGGGGTCGCGTCCCTCGCTACCTGAGAGGATGCAGCCATCCCCATGACTGCCTCCCGAATTGATTCCACCTGTTCCTGCATAGACCGCATCTGGTCACGTAGGATGCCAATCTCGCCAGTTGGAGGAGGTGCTGACAACACTGGGGCTGGTGGAACCATCGCCATGGCTGTGGATGTCCTTTCCTCGGGCCAGTCCCCATCAACTGTCCTGGCTCGTTTGCGAGGAGGTCCCACGACTGTCTCGCGATAACGAGCTGGCGCTTTTGTAGAACGTTTACGTTTTGGAGGCATTCTGAAACATTGATAAAGGAAAGCCGGGCAGACACTGGGTCATATATTATAATGAACATTATAATGAACCCATACCGCTAGGTAAATTCATACTAGCTAATATGGAAGCAGGCCAAAGTAGGAACGAAACACAAATATACAAACGTTACACACTGTAATTGCATTAATATGTACTGCCACCAACAGTATGTTCTGTACCATAAAACCAAAACCAGGATAGTCATAAAAGCATATGGGTAATAATGCCAACCTCTGTAACTAAGGAATTGCAACGGAACAAATAATTACAAAGCCACCGAGGGTATCCCAAGAATGGCAGAACAGTTACACAGCCACCAAGGGCACACAGCCAGAATGGCAAAACATGTACACAGCCGCCAGAGGCACAGCCATAATGGCAGAACATTTACACGGCCACCAAGGGCACACAGCCAGAATGGCATAACATTTACACGGCCCATAAGGGCACAGCCAGTGGCAGAACATTTACACGGCCCCCCAAGGGCACAGCCATAATGGCAGAACATTTACACGGCCCACAAGGGCACAGCCAGTGGCAGAACATTTACACGGCCCACAAGACACAGCCATAATGGCAGAACATTTACACGGCCCACAAGGGCACAGCCATAATGGCAGAACATGTACACGGCTCACAAGGGCACAGCCCTAGGCCTAGTGGCAGAACATTTACACGGCCACACCATCAAAAATTTGTTAAGCAGTAGTAAATCCAAACCAATTGTCAGAAATTGTCAAACTTTATCTGTCCAAAAAAACACCTCCGGCATTTACAACTTATTCGCCTCGGCAACAACTGCCCCTCGAACACTGTTGAAATATTTTATATTTCCCTCGTCATTAAAATGTACACCATCGAGTAGGTACTGCTTCCAATCAGACCACACGCCACGATGCGACCAGAAATCAACAGTGTCAAAACATTTGGTGGCCTCGTGCATATACTTATTATATAGAAAAACCCTGGTGTTAAAATCGGCATCCACTGGAGAAACAGATGCGCTAGCATGACAATACAACATTTGCGAGATTACAACGCGACGAACCCCTGCCATCACAGTTAAATACGTTGCGAAAGCCAACACTTTATCGCCAACTTCAATATGTCCACAATTCATTAAATCGTTCGTCCCAATTTCGATGAAAACTACATCCCTACTGGCATTTAAAATATCATGCGTCAGTGTGTATAATTGCTGCACTTTCAAACCCCCTCTCGAAATGAAGGTAACATGATAACTCTCATCCAAAGCGAGGTTCATGGACCGATGCGTCAGCGCGAAAGCCGCAAGGCGGCGAACAAAGGAATGGCCAACAATAGCAATGTTTATCGTTTCCATCACTGCGATCGCAAGTGCAATTAAATAGACAACCGGTCAAAAGGAATCACGACGATAGCGTCTAACAGACAGAATAAAAATGTAGCGTCAACCCCAACCCCGTAGCAGTATTTTTGAAAAACAATCTTAAAAAATCGAGAGCGAATATACCTTTTCAATTCTGGAAATTTCGAGAGAGAGGCTGGGATTGGAGAGCTAGTCTCATGTTTCCGTCAGCCTCATAATTTTTTGAGCTTACCGTATATTCCAGAATAGAAGCATTGGTTTTGTTGCCCACATAAATGCCGTTTGAATTTCATTCAAAAGGTATTTTTATATAATAATACCATTACACGAATATCACACAAATATTTCTGCCGCTGATTGTAGATGTTCCTGAATGTTCGAGCAGCCCATGTCAGCACGGAGCAAGTTGTTCTACGCCAATGCTTGATATGTATAAGTGCAAATGTATGTCTGGCTACACTGGAACCAGCTGTGAAACCGGTAATTACGTGCTCCAGAATGCTGCATACTACTTTCACATACTATGTTATTTCACAGTTCCATTTTAATTGTGAGTATGGTGATATTTGTCAATTTGGTGGCTCATTTGTACAAAATATATTGTGTGAGGATGCATGACTGAATAGGATATGATACAACATAGCATATGCCAAATTAAATGTCTTCATAATAAAACCGTTTTAAATAGGATTGTTTTGCAAGTTGGATGAACCAAATGAATGTTAAGTTTGATTAAATTGAACTATGTATACCATAAAACACATCATAATACTGTGAACCAAATCCATTGATACATTTGAAGATAACATTTCATGTACAACTTGTGCAAAATTGCTAATATTATGTTACAATTTAACTGCATTTAAATGCAGCTCATGAATTTATTCAGGGATAACTAACAATATGTCTTCATTGTCCGGTCCGTAACATGTTATTAACTGTGTTGTAGATATTGATGAGTGTTTGAGTAATCCGTGTGAGAATGGAGGCACGTGTTCAACTCCACAGTTGAACATGTTCTCTTGCCAGTGTGCGGCCGGATACAAAGGAACTCAATGCGAGACAGGTAAATGTTGTCTTCAAAATACGTATGTGTAGACCAGGCACAGTATTGAGACCGACGATATTATTAAATAGCTATATATTGCCAATGAAATCTACTATCAGCATCAATGCAATATGGAAAACAAAACAATTGGATAGTATCATAATACTACCATATCAGAAAATGGCATATGAACAAATTTCAAAACATTGTGGGAGTTTGGTTTCAAAGAGTATTCGCATGATATCCTAGCATTTCTCAAGCCACCCTATTTTCCAGTGATATATTGATGCAGTGCCGTTGTGCTGTACAGTATTGGTACATCACTGCTGTAGTTGTGTAACTGATACGTGCAGTACGTAGATACATGTGTAGTTCGGATGAAACACTATAAATCAATTATTCAAGGGCAGTAAACTATTATAAAAAAATATACTAATTGTTACATGCAAAGTCAGTAGGCAAATTGATTAAATTAACACACGAAACCCGAAACATGGAAAGTTATGTTTGCACTTACATAAGCAGTCAGACAAATCCCTCTCCCAGTTGAGGAATTCCAACATATTTAAGATTACATCATACAGTTATTATACTTTGCAGTGCTGGTAGTGTCGCTACAAAGACTACTGCTCCTGTCATTGTTTGCCATATAAAGGCATAACGTTGTGACGATGCTACATTTAATCCACTTGTCATTTATTTACACGATTCAGACCTGCCTACCATTCCGGATTGTCCGGAATCATTCCGGAAATACACCTACAATTACGGTATTACGGCGAGGGATAAAAATATTACGGATTCTTTCGTTGTCACTATGCTCGTCAATCACTTCCGTGCCCCTCCAATTTAGCTTTTTGTGAAATGGTTTTTCATTTGCTGCTTCTGGTCGTAACCTGACCAATAGGAAACAGCGTTACGACAAATTCGCATTTCCGTGATCATGGCGCTCAAACGAGAAGAAGTCACGACTCGAGCGGCATGAAATGATGGCGGGGATCGAAACAGCACCACTACCAGCCAAGAAGAAACGTGTGCTGCAAACGTTTATAACAGCATGCACGCAGACATGACCCGTATTGTCAAGTTTAAAGAAGGGGATCGGCTTTACATACTGCCGTATATGCGAAATTTATGTTCCTATTTCGCATGATATGCCTATGGTGGCCGGGATACTTGCAGGTACTGACGACGTCTACGTCGTTAGACTAGTACTGGTGACAGAGTAATGGGTGTTGTACTTGTAGTGTCAGGCCAACTCGCTGTACTAAGACTAAGTTAGTGTATTTATTGAGTTTAGACTATCATTTACAGGATTAGACTTATATACTAGAGTTGAGTAGTCTAGACGATGTCGACGACTAGCGTAACGTAATGGTTTTGCCGTCCACCGGCATGATTTTGTGTTTGTCTTTGACGTTGATCTAGTCAAGCTACTATGTAGTCTATAGCTGGCCCTAGGTATACCGGCTACTAATATTAATCTCAATGACACCACAAATAGACAATGATGTGACGCATTGTTATAATTTGTCATGTTTTTGTAGTCAGCATGCTGTTTTTGAAATTTACATAAAATCAGAATTACAATGTGTATAGACGCATTTGCATTACAGTTACACTTGTTTATGTTTGATTTCCACCAATGCTGGTTATGAACATCTACCTTATCTTGTTAACAGAACGCTTCAAAACACCTCATAGTTTATTAGAGACAATTATCATAGTCATAGTATTAAAGTATTACTGACAGTGTTTTTCTTTTCCTGACAATATCTCACACGGTTCTGAACTATTACTGACAGCAGGCCTATATTCCTGAAAATCAGTGTAAATGGAAAGATGGATTACTGACAGGAAGTTTTTGGGGTAGGCAGGTCTGACGATTGTATTATCACCGTCCCCAACTTTATCATTATCACTGTAACATGAACACAAAATTGAAATTAAGCTTATGACACAGGCATCTACATACACAGCTGTACATTTTTTGTTTGTAGACATTGATGAATGCTTGAGCAGCCCATGTCGGCACGGAGGGACTTGCTCCACTCCACAGATCAACTTGTATTCCTGTGTGTGTCCAACTGGAGTTGTAGGGTCAACATGTGAAACAGGTATAATTGCGGAAGCATAGATATGACATAACATGACTTGAAAAATCGCACATGTTTTGTGACATAATTTGTGTCTTGTTATAACAAGATAACTAACTACTTCAATGATAAAACGAACATTAGTTTGTCGTAATAAAAAGACACCTTTAATTTCCTGTAACAACATTATTTTCAAATTGTTATAATAAGGTGTCAGTAGTTTTTGTTTTAATAAGATAATTTATTTTACAACAATATAATTGCCTTGAAGCAAATGTTGTGTTCATGAAATGGGAATTAACACTAACTACTAAAACCAAAAAGCATTCCGCAATACACCGATATACTCTGTTCTATTGATCAAATGAATTCCTATATTTGAGTGCATGAATGCATAGTCATGTGTGCCAGTATCAATAGCAGATCAACGACGCACAGCAACTGCGTTAATACTAATTATTTGACAGATATTGACGAGTGTGCAAGCAGTCCGTGTCTGAATGGCGGGAAGTGTCAGGACGGTTTGAACGAGTATCAGTGCAACTGTGCGTCTGGTTACACTGGTACACGCTGTGATACAGGTGCGTCGCACATATGCTGCCAACCTTTGTTTATTTTAACGTTGCTTATACAACACATTGCAGCAGGCCCTTAGCCAGAGACTTGTTGTCCCCTTATTGGAACGGGTTTTTAGAAATTCGTAATGGGTTTTTCTTTTTAAAATAACGTTTTTGTATTTAGATAACAGGATTTTTATTTTTCAAATACAAATACCGCGATTCTCAATTGATCTATAACTTGATTTAATTTCCCCAATAAAAAGGTCAAAACAATGTCTGCATTATAATAAAACAGACCTTATATTACGAATTACTAGTTTGCATCGTAAATATTGGTTGGTATTTCACTGCAGGTAAGCATTGACATTGGTTTCATTGGGCGCTCACGATACAGTTAATGTTATAGTCATTGCTGGCTAGTATCTATAAGCTTATTTTTCATCGTTGGATACAATATATAGGTGGACTTTGCAGTAATACTTACGTTGTAATATACCCCAGTAGCATGCAATATTATTGACGTCTTTGCTATTGTCATTGTTCTGCAATTAATATGTCACTGTTTGCTTCCGACGTTTTGCTAAACAAGTCATCGGTGCTTTAGCAAGTACGTGCGAAGTTGGACATAACAACTTACGTCAAATACTATGCTTTGCTGTAATAAATCTGATTCGGTGACAACGTATGCCTATATTTGTGTACATCAGTTTCTAAGTCACTAAGATGAAAGTGTGTGTGTCACTAGTCCATCTGTGTGCATGATATAATGTTGTTTTTAGGTGAGCTGTGTCGAAAATCGCCATGCAAAAACGGCGGCACGTGTACTGAGCTTGTAAAGAGACGAAAGTGCAAATGTGCTGGGAGTTTTACAGGGGACAGTTGTGAGATAAGTAAGTACGTGCACTTGTAGATTGTGACATGGTGTCATGTTGAGCTGTGGGTATACCAAATCATGATCCTGCTATAAGGATATCCGCAATGTTTGTAAATTCGTCCGAATAGTTGTAATAACGTTTTTTTTGTTACACTCCTGAAACAATGATATTGAAATTGTCCCATGATATTGCGTTGATGCCAGTCCTAGTATGTAGGATGCAGGTTAACAATAAGTTGCAGCATTTTAAATTGTTTTATACTTCAAGATTCTTGGCATCAAACTTGTCATCAGGTTCACTATGTATTTTCGCTCTTTGAAATTGCTATGCACCAATAATTTCAAAAGGACATTACATTTTACGGCTCTAAGTGACATAGTTGTTAAGATATCGTGACATTTGTATTAAAGGGGCTCTGTATAGATTGCGCTATTCCACGGCAGAAATATTTTGTCGGCCAACACTCGGCATCTGCGGCTATTTATAGATAAGTCTCGTGCTAGGATATGTTTGCCGTCATTAGTTTTCGCGGACACAAGACAAGGTGTGAGCTGAATCTAGTAATTGTGTTGTTGATAAGGATCTGTTCTATAAATAGTCGCGGAAGCCAAGCGTCGACCGACAAAATACTTCTGCCACGGAATAGCGCAATCTATACAGTGCCCCTTTAACTACTGCCATGTTTACAAATCGTGGATATTAACTTCGGAGAAGTTCAAATGTACCAAATTTGAAATCTTTGATCCCAAGAACATATATCTAGCTATACACACAAATTATAGCTCTATGTGACGCAGTTAGTAAGATATGTCAACATTGATTTTGGCGGCCATTTTTGAAAATCCAAAATGGCCGCCTTACATTCATATGGGCAAATGGAAGAAAGATTCGTTGTCGGGTTTCTCATGCTAGGACGTTTCCAAAATTGCATTGGTTTGTTAATATCCACAAAAAACCAGCGAAAATATATATCATGACTTAACGAACAAGTTTTTGACAGGTTTTGTAGAAAGATTACCTGCTTCACAGAAAGCGCGGCTCACCGTCTCTGTTAAACTGCTGGATAAAAAGTTTTCATACGACCTGACAGATAAGTCTTCAAAGAAATACAAGGAATTGAAGAGCACAGTGGTTGAAGCAGTAAGTGTTGTGCTTATTTTTCTCCTAAGACAGTTGTGTGTGCATGAGTGTGTGCACGTGTGTGTGTGCGTGTGCTGCATATGTGTGTGACTACGGGCATGTGTGTGCGTGCGTGCGTGCGTGCGTGTGCGTGTCATGCAACTCTATTCACGGATATGAAAATATATTGTAATTATAATTTGTTTGTACCCTGTGCAACATATCACAGATGATATGCCACTGTTCTTATTCAGCTGTACTCTGTTATCTCATCTCATTTTGAAAGGTGCGCGTCCGTTTGCACGTGCGTGACATGGTTTGTAAAGCATAGTTGTTTTAATTTAATTTGCTTGATATATGGGTGCGTATGAAATATAAATTCTTACATAAAAGAAACGGAAATGAAGCCGAAATATATAGATAGGCGGTATTCTACTAAGAACAAATATAAAAGATGACGACGAATAGCAATTAGTGTCGACATGAAACTGACATATCAATGTTGCACTGCCAAAAAGATACATTAATTAAGATACCGGGTGAACTGGGAGAAAGAAGATGATGTAATATTGAAGTGGTAATTAAAAATGTGTGGAAAATACTACCTATGAATTGCTTAGAATACTGCGTACGACCATAGTTGGGTTTGTTAAGAAAGACGTTGTTACACCAGAAACACATTTAAAGAAGAATACGCTCTCGTAATCAAGAACTGCGAGAAATTAATAGTGAAAAGTACCTAATAGTGTGTGGCTTGGACACCAGGAAATTCATAGTTGACCACGTTTTATTTTTACGAAACCACGTTTGACTTCACACATGAAGCATATGTTAGTTAGAACGTAGGACGTAGCATTTGCAAAAAAAGAAGTGTAAACCTACACTGGATATGATGAGGCACCTATTTTGACATAGGTTAATAAGGTAAGAAATAGAAGCACTGATTTACTGATCGTGTAAATCTCACCGATGTCAATATTTCTAGACTTACTTGACACACAAGTGTCCGAAGTAGACCTTAACAACGTCTTGTTAAAATACAAACTAACATTCATGTATATAAAAAACATTGAAAATATGAAATGTAACGTAACACCATGACAAGACTGTATGTCTTCCTTGCAGTTGAAAGTTGTACTTGATGCGAAGCTGGGACCTGGGAAATACGAAATTGATGGAGTCACCTTCACGTAAGTTGCAAAATTATTGATGAAATTAATGAAACAAAGAATGTGTCAAAATAAGGAAATTCATTGTATAATATATATATATATTCATGCATGCACACACACACATATAAACACACAAACACAGATGTTGCAGTAACATACCGGTTGCCAGAAATATCAATATAATCCATCAACTTGTGCTACCACTTGATTTGTACTGTTTGAAATATGTAACTGTTGCAGTTCACTAACAGTTTTAGCGGAATTGTTTTCATATTTGAATAAATATATATTGATATCACGATGGTTATAATTTCTTTCCTGTGCAGTTCTGGCAGCATTGTTGTCAAATACGAAGTAATTGTGCCAAAGAACGAATCCACTGCCGTTCAATCAAACATTGTCACAGCAATTAAGAAACACAAGGGTTCTTTCGCTGGTTCCACCATAGATGGCAACTATGTATCCACTGCAGGTAAGCTGTTTATTTAATAATTCGCTTCTCTGATGTATTTGCATCCAAAGAAGTAGAATGTCTCACTTAAATATTTTTTTTATTTTGATAGTGAATGTAATAAAATAATTTAAAAAAATACTTACACATAACAAATGATTACACAAAGTAAATGAGTAGCGAAATGTGTAAGGCGCATCCGTGCACACGCACAATGAACAACTTGACATGCTCTGTTGATGTTGATCATTTGTGTTACAGTGCAGAAGTAGCCTAGTTTTAGTTTATGTGTTTTCTTGTTGTTTTTGTTATTTTCTGTTTGAACATAATCGCTCAGATTATTCCATTTACTTTTATATTATGTATTCTAACAATTAAAATGTTAAACGTTGAACCTATTTTAGTGCAAACAACCGTAGTGACAATGCCACAGTCCCAGTAACTAGGCATCTACTTCTGGTATGGTAATATTCTTTGTCCGCTAGACAGAACCTCTGTAGTGATGTGTATTAAAAGGCATATTGAAACAATTTAGCAACAGTCAATACAATGTGCGTATTTAGTTTCACTACCAATTAGTTACTGCATGAGAGATCACTCGCCAATGGCCACCAATGAAATTCGACCAATGGTCAGATCAATTTGAAGTTACGCTGAAAAACAACTGACCATTATATATAGACATTTAGAATAACCGCCAATAAAACTAAATAAGCGGCAGCACAAAAAGCGAATAGCGTTTTAATTTTGGTATTACTGGCATGTGTACATAGATAATGTTCTACTTTACCAAATTTGTAACACAAATATATGTATATATATATATATATAAGTAATAAGTAGTGTTTGTTTCGGACCACAAATCCAAAAAATTATGTAAAAGTTGCCATTTTCCCTTATCTTTTAACATGACACAATTTTCAGGATTTAGTTTAACCCTACTTGTGTTTAGGTTGACTCTACCCTACAACATCTGTGGATCCCAGCACTACTGGGTGTGGGTGTGTCGGTTGGATAGGGTAGTTTTATCGCCCTGTCACCTGGGAGTACATATACATATACACACACATGTGTGTGTGTGTGTGTGTGTGTGTGTGTGTGTGTGTGTGTGTGTGTGTGTGTGTGTGTGACAAATTTAGTGAAAGGCTGCAGTAGAACATTATCTACGTACACATACCAGTAATACCAAATTAAAAATGCTATTCGCTTTTTGTGCTACCGCTTATTTAGTCTTATTGGCGGTTATTCTAAATGTTGATTTATATGGTCAGTTGTTTTTTAGCGTGTAGCTTCAAAATGAGCTGAACATTGGTCGAGTTTCATTGGTGGCCATTGATGAGCGATCACTCATTAACCAAGTGGTAGTGAAACTAAATATGTACATTGTATTGACCGTTGCTAAATTGGGTAGAGTCAGCCTAAACACAAGTAGGGTTAAACTAAATCCTGAAAATGTTGTCATGTTAAAAGATAGGGGAAAATGGCAACTTCTACACAATTTTCAGGATTTAAGGTCAGAAACAAACACTACTCACTACTGGTCTTGAGTGTGGGGGGACACTATTCACAAGGAACAGTGTCTGTGATGGTTGGCCCCTCACCTTTGATGCATGTAAACAGCAATTTTTTTAATGCTGGCTTTAATCCATATGCTGTTATTATAATGCACAGATCCAGTTATATGATTTCTGGTTACCATGAGGTGATCCGGCAATAAAATATGCCCTTTTTCGAACTTTACAACTATTGTCAAGTGTCAATATTGCTGCATCAAACAAGCTGCGGCCACACAAAGGTACACAATTAACTCACTCTCTAGTATGAGACATAAATATATATATATATTTATGTATGTGCCATTCTCTGACAGAAAATATAAAACATACCCTAATATATATATATTATATATATTAGGGTATATATATATATTAGGGTATGTTTTACATTTTCTGTCAGAGAATGGCAGAGATCAATCTCTAGCTATGTTTTATATATTCAACCTATGTTGGTAAACTTAAACAAATAAATGTTTACTGTCTTTCTTTGTCTTTATTTGCCCGTGGAATTATCGATAGCAACTTGTATTTTAATAATAATAATACTAAACTTTATTTATACACCATCAAATCCGGGACTAATGACCCCCGTTCACGGGTGTTTACAAATTGGCAAACATCTAAGAAGCATAAAAACACATTTAAGAGAATAAATAAGAAAATAAATAAAATTAGCAAACAATGTCCTAGTATATACTGTATATATATATATATGTATATATATGTATATATATATGTATATATATATAAACCTAAGTATAGTAAAATTACGGGTAAATGCAATGATAAAATAAACGATTAGCAAAAGTGCAGAACAGTTGAACATACTGGAAAAAAAATTAAAAATAAATAAAAACCTAATTTACATTAAATAATTTGATTAGATACAAAAATGTGATTCTGAGATAAATAAGACTAAAAATTTAATAAAACTATATGCATGGATAATGCAAAGGTTAAATGATGTCTGATTATATGAGTGTTTTGGGCCCTCTGTTATTTTCTATATACTGTGCTGGTCTTTCCGACGTATTCGAGAAGTACGGTGTTCGCTACCATGTCTACGCTGATGACACCCAACTCTATGTCGATTTTCCGCGAAATGATTCTGCGTCTGCCGCCGACCGGATATCCCGTTGCGTGACTGACGTAAAAGCATGGCTAGCGTCGTGCTACCTGCTTTTGAACGAGGCGAAGACAGAGGCGATACTGTTTGCAGCACCAAACAACCGTGTTACACAGCCACCACCTCTTCCCATCGACATCTGCGGTTGCAATGTCAGCACTTCCGCCAACATACGTGACCTTGGTGTACAGCTCGACTCCACGATGTCGATGGACGCACACATTAGTCGTACCTGTCGGGCTGCCTACGCCCAACTACGTGGCATAGCACGAATACGACCATCTCTCCCGCTTTCAGTGTGCAAGTCGCTTGTACACGCGCTAGTCACGTCGCGACTCGACTTCGGAAACGCGGCCCTGTATGGCATTATGGGAATCTTGTTGCACCGACTAGAGATGGTCCAGCGATCAACTGCGCGTGTCGTCCTCGGCTTACGTCGGCGTGACCAACACAGCATGACGGCGGCACTACAAGAGCTGCATTGGCTACCTGTGGCGCAGTGAATTCAGTTTAAACTGCTGACCTTGATGCACGACGCTGTGTATGCAAACACTCCACAGTACCTTGCCGACCGTATATGTGCATATGTTCCCTGTCGTAGTCTTCGCTCGTCCGACCAGTTTCTCATGGTTGTTCCTAGAGTTAACCTGGAACGGTACGGCCGACGCGCATTTTCATGTGCAGGTCCCACTAGAGCTAAGAAGCCAACGTGACTCTGGACGTTTTAGGAGAGACCTGAAAACATTTCTCTTTAATCAGGCTTTTTCGTAATTTATTATATTTTTAAATACATACATATACATGTTAATGTTGTATATGGCCTACATAATAATCAAAATGTGTAGCTGTGTTAGCATATGTAACCCATGTATTGAAATATTATAACGACTACGTGTATTCTTACATCATGTTTTAGTTTGTAAACACCCCTGAATCTGCTTTGTAGAGATATGTGGTGTATAAATAAATTTGATTTGATTATAATAGTTTGACAACAGAAATGTCTTCAATAATTTTCCAAACTGTCTAGTGTTCTCAGTCGTGCAATTTGCCAGTATAACTGCATCTTGGCTTGTTACAATTGCAACAGACGCAGCGACACGTGCGCATGATTTGTTAATGTTATTGCTGGCCAATGTCCAGGTTTCATGTTTGACTGAATAATAATCATATATACACGCACGCACACATGCATGCACGAACGCACACACACATGTTGAAGATAAATGCACATCGCAGGCAATTATTTGGTCAAGCTCAATTAACTACCGATATATGTGTTACTGAAGGTTTCATGTGCATAAGTGGTAAATATAAAATAAGAACAATAAGGGTAAATTGGAAAAATTACAGTCCTTACTTGAATACAAATTTACGCAGATCAAACTAAGAAGTCATATTTGTTTGTATGGATGCAGAAACTACGGCAATAATGTACTACGCACAGTTCCGAGTGCCTGACCTAGACTATATAGACAACTATGGCGTCAACACATCGGACGATTACGTGAAGTTGGCAAAAGAAGTCAGAACCACAGTAAGTTGTGCATAATACATCGTGAGTGTACATGCATACACATGTACGTGCATGTTTGTTTAACTCATCACAGGTTTGTGTCACTGGAGCATGCAGACACAAATGCATCAAATAATAATTTACATTTACATATATATATTGTTAGTGTCAATATATATTTCACACAAACACACAAAAAACACACACACAAACACACACACACAAACAAACACAAACAAACACACACACACACACACACACACACACACACACACACACACACACCACACTACACACACGCACTACTATACTAATTGTGGTAGCAGTGTGGGAGCAACCCCTCCCAGGTATCGCTGCTGATGGTCATATGTTCCGTTTTGTTGCTGTTTTCAGTTGAGTGAGATCTATGAAGCAGATGAAAATGTCGGCTCAAGACTTGTCAACGTGACAGACATTACATTCACGTTAGTATTATTGTCCCGTTCCTAAGAGGCAACTAACGTCCTTGTGTCACATAATTCATGACTTAACATTGCTTTATTCCTGTAGACCAAATTATGATAACACTAATATAATTATGTTCAGTAAAGATGACAAGGAAGATGGCATCCATGCCCATGATGTAAGTGTATTTAGCGTAATCATCTCAGCATCTATGACCGTGATGTAAATGTATTTAACGGAATCATCTCAGCATCTATGACCATGATGTAAGTGTATTTAGCGTAATCATCTCAGCATCTATGACCGTGATGTAAATGTATTTAACGGAATCATCTCAGCATCTATGACCATGATGTAAGTGTATTTGGCGTAATCATCTCAGCATCTATGACCATGATGTAAGTGTATTTAGCGTAATCATCTCAGCATCTATGACCATGATGCAAGTGTATTTAATGGAATCATCTCAGCATCTATGACCATGATGTAAGTGTATTTAGCGTAATCATCTCAGCATCTATGACCATGATGTAAGTGTATTTAATGGAATCATCTCAGCATCTATGACCATGATGTAAGTGTATTTAGCGTAATCATCTCAGCATCTATGACCATGATGTAAGTGTATTTAATGGAATCATCTCAGCATCTATGACCATGATGTAAGTGTATTTAGCGTAATCATCTCAGCATCTATGACCATGATGTAAGTGTATTTAATGGAATCATCTCAGCATCTATGACCATGATGTAAGTGTATTTAGCGTAATCATCTCAGCATCTATGACCATGATGTAAGTGTATTTAATGGAATCATCTCAGCATCTATGACCATGATGTAAGTGTATTTAGCGTAATCATCTCAGCATCTATGACCATGATGTAAGTGTATTTAATGGAATCATCTCGGCATCTATGACCATGATGTAAGTGTATTTAGCGTAATCATCTCACACATACTTTTATAGACATAATAACACGTGTAGATGTTTATGCACAAACAGTAGCTGTTTAGCCTACATTTGTATTTGAGTATTCAAAATGTACATGAGACAAAACATAGTTTTGTTTTTCGTGAACATCCAAACTTAACATATTCCTTTAGTTCCACACATATAGACATGGGCGTCGGAAGGTGGTTAAACATATATTAAGTCCTCCATTCAAAAATATGACGGGACTCACCCGCCACCCAACGCATATGACACTACGTCGAATACCATCTCTCTTTGGCGAGGCAAATTGGTAGTATGATAATTTCACAGTTTATTTTACATATATGTATTGTAATGATTCAATATAAATTATTCACAGGAAAGGGAGCGTCATTGTTGACTTCGCCCTGTGGGTGGATTCAACAGTCAGCAGTAAGGATGTTCTACATGACATCCTCGTGAATGTCCCATTCAGTATCGGAGGACACCGTGTTGATCTGGACAGTGTCAGGGTGTCAGGTAAGACCAAGCTTAAATTGAGTGAAGTGTAAAGCGTGTTTGAGTTGTCCCAAGGACTGGATACCGTGTTATCTAAACATTTATATCAGTATCGTCCTGACATTGATCATACTTCTATCATGCTATTCACTAATTATGTTTTTAAATATCTTTAATTATAGCATTATAATTTATTAATGAATGAGAACATATAGAAGGAATTGTTTGCACTTCACTTTTTCATAGTTCAGTAATAATTTCATTCAAACACAATTTTGTAACAATTTGACTGCTCGCAAATGGTGACATTATTGTTCCTTGAGATTGTTTTGTAAATATAGTGCTTCAATCCAGCCTAATATACGTAGTATAGAATATCGACTAAAAAATAATTACACATTCTGAAAACAATAATATTTGAGTGACATTTTATAGATAATATGTAGAGAAACATTCTTATTTGTATGTTTTGAGGGTGTCGATCGTAAACATAAACACACTATTGAAATGATGTGATGTGATATGATACATCACATAATAACATTATTTTAATAATGTTCCTCAATTATTTTACTGACTGTCATTTTTTTGTTTCAGATAAAGAGTTAGAAGACCAAGGTAAGAGATTTTACAATCAAATAAAAATACGACACATTTTAACAGTATGACGTTTTTCTAATTTCTAATATTACGCTGTGTAACTGTTTTAGTTAAAAACACATGTTTAAACATTTAAGTTATTAACTAAGAGTAACTCAGCGATGCCGAACAGTATGGTAAGGGATACCATGGTTTCTGGTGTTTCCATTGTTCTTGATGTTGATAGGTTGTTCATCCCTGTTCCCTGGTAATGACATGACTGAATATATTATACTAGTGATCCGTGGCACATATTTTTCGTGAATCTCACACTTTGCAGCACCTTGGCATAAGCGTACTTTTGTTGTTGTTGTTGTTGTTGAGTGGGCAGTCGGGCATCAGGCGTGTGGGAGGACGGGCGAAAGGTTGGACAGACTTATGGACGGACGGGCTGATGAGCAGTCGGATGGATGGATGGATGGTTGGATCGATGGATGGATGGATGAACTCACCTTGAGATTTATAGATTAGATAACTGATTTTGTATTGCCATTGTAAGGTGTTACTTTTTGTTGTAATTACCCAGACTTCCCGTGGCTGCCGGTGATCCTAGGCGTTGTGACTGCTGTCATTGTGCTCATTATTGTCATCATCTTGGTCGTGCGCAAGTGCAACGTCAACCGTGACTCTGACACTTCCCGTGACATTGACAGTCACGTCTGCAGGTACTATTAAGAACTATCGAAATAATAAAAGCTACTTTCAGAACTGTAATCGCATGTTCTAATAGAACTGTTTGATTATGTTCTCATTAAGTATTAGCTTCAGTTGTTTCACATATCCAAAATATATGTCAATATATTTGCAAGATTCATAAGTTGGCCTATCATATTTTCTTTTACAATATACAGCAATCACTACGGCAGTAAAACTTGTCTTTACAACCTTAATAATGATATCTGAATCATGGAATATGATACTGTTATGCTGCAGTCCAACATCCGCAAGGCAAGACAGATTGTGGCGCCAGACACGTCCAATAACTCCAGTGAACCCACAAATCGACCCACGATACCAGGTTTGTATTACGCATAGAGTACAATTTCATATGTTAATGTATTTATGTGTGGTAGGTTAATCACTACACTAAGTACGTCAGATGTATACACAGTTTAAAGAACAATTGTGCTGCCTAATTCTACAAGTACATTTTTTGGAAAATTATTGTTATTTAATTAACAGGTGCCACTACTATCTATCTGTACTGGCTTACACTAATATAAATGATTTCATGCACCCAAGTCCAGTTATCCTCATTTTAATGGGTGCCCTGGATGGCAAAATATACTATCTGTCGTTCACAACGACAAGCGCAGTATTTTTTTATTTTTTTTTGTTCAGTTTTTAGAGTATATGAGTGAGATTTTAGCTGTTTATAATGAATAAAGTTCGAAGCAGAAAGTGTTTTAGAAATCCTTAAACCTGAAACCACCGGCGCAGGAACATTGGGAAGGAATATTATGTTGGGCGAACTGGGAAAGTTAAAGTACCCGCTCGATTCGACTTTGGACAGCTGGAGTCGGGGAAAAAACTGTCTGACGCACAAAAAGAGCATTTTTCACTAATTACCTTATTCATTGTTGAACTTGTTGGCTTATTACTCATATTTATACTACTGGTGTTTAATAGCCATCCATTGTGTAATGACATATAATTAATAGAACTGTTCCTTCTCCCAGATTCGCATAAATTACAGTTGAGGTGTGTTATGATTGCTCTGTGTACAGCTCCCGGGACGTTGGACCCACAACCCAGCCGCAGACTACGAGAGAAGTCGGAGAAGAGACAACCAATGGGTGAGCTATCAAATAAACACAAAATACACATCCATATTTTATGTTCCAATACTGCAGAAAAAGCAACGACAACGTGTTGCCTTTTATGAAAAATATCCAGAGACATTTCAAGTTTCATTCTACATTTAAGCAATACGCACAATCCTGGCGCTAGATGTCATTTTCACACAAACGGTGTTGTTCAAGACACAGTGCAATCTTGTTGTCTGAACATTGAACATTTATACTTATATAAGTTGCAGTGATGATATCTTGGACCCGGCTGTTATTTCATTTGTAATACACGTGCACATATGTATTAATATCGCTTTTGCAAACTATCTAAGAGTTCAATCGCTTTGTCAACAGAACTGTGGGTATGATCATGGATCTGTGCCAATGACTTCTCGCATAATGGAACACCAAACCAGAAATACATGTAATTTATGCTTTTGTTACTGATTGAGATGTGTATTTTGGTGTGCCCCCGTGGCACTTGTAATCTCGCAGTTCAACTACGTAATACGTTCTTGATACATCGTCCGTAATATTAGGTTGAACGCTACTAAACAATCTTAGATACTAGCATGTATGTTGATTCCGGGTTCGGTTACGTTCATATTTGGGAAGTGTGGTAGGTTACCTTTATGAATCCTTGGATACTGTAACGGAGCTTTCAGCATCTTCACGATGTACTCATAAGCGTTATACATCCACTCTCGGTCATCGTGTGACATTGTTGGTTTTTATTACGTGAGAGCAGTTACATAAATATCGTGGCCAACCTGTACACGGAAACTTTTGAGAGACAAGCCATCACCACCGTGCCAAACCCTCCATCAGTTTGGTACAGATATATCGAAGACAGGTCAGTGCAGGTACATAAATACCAAATGGAAGGTTTCACTGTTTCACTGTGGAACCGCAAAGGGAAGGACAACTGCTAGTCCTAGAAAGACGTGTACATATGAACAACGACGGCATCACACGGCTCATGGTCTACAAAAAAAATCATACACATATCAGTACTTGAACGTCAGTGCCATCCACCACCAATAACACAAGCGACCAGTGGTCAGTACCCTGATAAACAAAGCAAACCAGCTTAAAACTTCTGATGAAGACAAAGCCACCGAAACTGCACATGTCAGAACAGTACTCAAAGCCAGCAGAACAGAGAGAGAATGCTCAACATCACCAAGACAACAAGAAAGACCTCAAGTTCAGAAGAACAGACTAGGCACACACTGAAAATCCCACTATTATTCAGAACATGTGAGTGGAAGCTTACCGCAAATCCTACAACACCATAAGATACATAGTACTGAACCCTAAAGACAAACCCCCAAGAACAACATGTGTGGGGTAATAAATAAAAACTAGCATGTCAGGATTGTAATCAGATATACGTAGGCGAAACGAGCAAATCACTGGAGGCCAGACTCAACGAAGATAGGAACGTCAGGGCCCCAATCACAACTGTAAGGAACACCAAATGAACGAGGGTCACAATATCGCGGCCAAAGACGCTGCAGTGCTCGCCAGAGAGAACAACTTCTGGCGAAGAAAGATCAGTGAAGCCATTGGGATCCAAGAGAGGAGACAAGTAATCGACAGAGACATTGGCTACAATCTTCCCGCGATATTCCTGGAATTGCTGTCATGCAACGAACTCCAACAACGTCATATGATGACCGAGAATGGCACAGTATAATGCTGACGAGAGCATCGTGAAAATGCTGAAAACTCCGGTAGAGTAGCCAAGGATTCAGAAAGGTAACTTAACTTCACACCTCACCATAGGCGTGTTCAGGGGGCCCCCTAGCCCTATCTTTTTTGTATGGGCCCACACGACTGAACGTACGGCAGTGCAGCAACGAAAAGTTTTTCAATCATATCCAGTGTTAATAATCATAACGTGTTTTTGCAGTCGTGGTCGACAACTCGATAAAGACAGCAGCGAAAGTGGATGGACAAACGGCAAATGACAAAGCGAGAAATCATAATGACATCATTTGAGATTATGTGTCAAATGGTTTTGATTACTTAAATATATTGATTGATGTTTCGTACATGGCGTTTTAAATTAGCACACGTAGCATTATTAAAACAATTAATTGGTATGCATAATTTGATTTACCTATACATGTTTGTCAAATTCCATATGTTAATTGTTCATTGAAAACAATTACATGACTTAACACCAATTCAGGGTTCCTCACTTCAATGGACACACTGAACAGTGGACTCGTATTATGAAATTCAAATTTCCTCTGATGGCGGTACACCCTCGTGCAGTGACACGATTTGTTGGATGAATGTTTAGTCACTTGAAACACCCGAATACATAGAAATATAGAACAGCCAGTACAGGATTGGTTATATGTGTTGCACCTAAATACATCTAACAAGTTATTTGTTTATTCCAGGAGATGTAAGTGCCCTTTTGATAAAATTAATGAAGTGTATATCATGAATATCGTTGGGTTAAGGTTTGGCTAAATGTAAACAAATACGAAGCAATAACATGACTGGGTGAAAGTGTGATTACATATATAACATATATGCGTGCACAGGTTTCAGTTTAACTACACACACACACACACACACACACACACACACACACACACACACACACACACACACACACACACACACACACACACACACACACACACACACACACACACACACACATACCAATACTACTACTACTGCTACTGCTACTAATACTGCTGCTGCTACTACTACTGCTACTATTACTACTACAACTACTACTACTAGTACCACTACGACTACTACTATACTATTACTGATAATAATAACAGTAATAATCATCTGAACCAACGCCCACATGGGCTCCAACATTTAATCGATTTGCTAATTTGGGAATTATTAATGAAATATCCCATTTACAAATATATATTCATTTTCTATATCACATTAGTAATTCTAGTTTTACTCTCTACTGATATCACACTTATAATATTATATTACGTCAGCGTATGTAAACTGATTATATGCAAACACCTTTTTGAACCTAAGCACCTTCTCATGCAATGCCCCGTAAACAACCAAGTGCACAAGTAAGGCGTTACTCTTGTTGTAGACGTTATGAAGCTACTGTTTTAATAACTCCAGTCGGGCATCTACCTACACTAGACTAATCTGTAGGGTACACATTGGATATGAAACACACTCTCATAAATGCACGGTTTAATATAGAGCTACCCTCATAATTAAGTTATGAATTGCATATATTGCATGTGTGGGGTAAGGACACATTGCACTTTAATGTGTACGTTTAAATATAAATTTATATACTGTTTTATTAATATTATATATATAATACAGGGGAATAAGGTCTGACTTCCATTACATGTAATTTACATGATATATAAACATATATGTATAAGTATTAATATAAACAAATAATGTAAACATGTGGGTGATGGTGTGAATACAAATATGAAATATTATATGCACGTACGGGTTTAAAGATATTGAGACGTACAGACATGTGTTTGTAAAGGGTGTTCTGGTATAATAACATATAGCCTTAGGCGTACATATGTAGCAACGTATAGCTTTAAGCACATGTTTATGTGTACAATTATAAGCACTGCAATTAATCGCATGACGAGGCGTGATATTGGCATAACCTATACAATATATTAGCTATCATGTGTGGAATCAGTTCATTGCTATGCTAAAAAATGTATATGATGCATACTAATTGGTTGAAAAATGGGTCTCAAGATGACGCCATCTGGTTATGCAGTACCGCTTTCGTTAAAGTAAATTACTTTCATCATTGTTTACGGCGGATTAATAAATTGCTTAAAAGTACAAAACGTCAATATATTTTTCTTTATATGAACTATGCAAGATTATTGTAACTGAAGAACGTTGCTACAAGAATGTACCGTAATTGGTTATTGTCAATTCATACCAAAGTAAAGGGGAGGTAAACTAACACATATATTTTAGTGTGTAAAATAAAAATGGTGATGGCACGGTCGTGTTATTCATTGTAATATCGCTGTAACATAATGTCGTCTTCATTGGTTTATTGACATTATGTTTTGGGTTATTGGTGGATGGATGGATGAGGGATGGATGGATGAAGGGTGGGTGGATGGACGGACGGACGGACGGACGGACGGATGGATGGATGGATGGAACGAATGGGAAATGAAGAAAGGTAGGAGGAACAAAACATGATCTTCCAATTATTTTTGTTCATAAAACAAAAGAAGTTTTAGGTTACGTTTTTTTTATAAAAACAAGTTGTTTAGTAGTAGTATTGCTTAACACGAATTCGGAATATATGTAAACAAACAAGTTTTTAACTTCCACCTACCACCCGCGTTGAGGGTAGCCCCAACCATTTTAAGGTTATTATCCCACTTTATCACCCCTCAGTAGCCTCTATTATTCAAGCGTCGTGAGGTGGCAGCACTTTATCGCCGCTCACAACTGCCTGGAATAATACATGGGGTTGAAATGTTTGTCCGGTAGGCGGCTTTAATTCAAATCCGGTGTCGCGCTTACATTTATTCGGGCGTTAAATAATATCCGGGTGGCGTTCCTGCGCGTGCGCGTATCTAGGGGAATGTATTTAGCACCAGCTACGACTGTCGCGTTTTAACTTATCCGGGCGTTATGTATGTTTATATGTATATATATAATTACATATATGTCTATATATATATACATAAATTATAAAATGTTTGCTTCCCACAGACATAAACAATTTCTGTCGTCACGTGACTTACTCTTATACTTGGTCAAAAATCTGAAACAGCAAATTATAATTATGTACTATAACGCTCGTATTACGATAACAAACGAAACACATTTAACTACTGGATGTTATTTATCACTGCGTGATCTACTGGTGCCAAATATTATGCCTTATATATGCACATAAACATCACCCGGATAAAAATTAACGCCCGGATGAATGTAAGCGCGACACCGGGTACAGATCAGTTGGCTCTCAGACCAACTATGATATAAAAAAATCATTGAAAAGAAACGTTAGTAGTAATAGAGGTCCCTTAGCGTAGGCAGTTGTCGCGTCGCGGAGGAAGAGGCAAGTACCCGGATGTAGGTAAAAGGTCAAGTACCCGGATGTAGGTCAAAGGTCAAATACCCGGATGTAGGTCAAGGTCACGTGGCGCCCCCTAACGAAATTTTTCGGAACTAAAACGGACAAGTAGTGAAGTAAATGTAGGAGTACTGCAAATATTCGTGTCTCTTGCACGCTTGCGTGCAATAGAGCCCCCTGACGGATACATCACGAACTACAAACATCATCCCCTAGTGGACAAGTGAGCGAACCACATATGAGTACTGCAAATATTCGTGTCTCTTGTTTTTTTTCGTCCATAAACACCTGGTGGATATATAATCATCAACTGATAGCACCCCTGTTAGATAAGTGGTGAACTAAATAACTACTCAGCAGTCCGCGCTTGTGTACATTCTACTCAGCAGTCCGTGCTTTTGAATTTTCTACAATCCGTGATCTTTCGGCACGCCCACGTGACTTTTCGGCACATTCTCTAACTATAATCGATCAGTTCAACGGCCATTCCGACGACTAGTTTGACGACCAGTTCGACGATCAAACCAATTTCGTCTCTGTCATCAGTTCCGGCAATCAACCCAACCATCAATCTGACATCGTCACCTCCGACGAAGCGTCAGCAGCTGTTTGCAAGACTCATCCACACTCTTTTAGTTATGGAGCGTGACATGTAAATACGTTTGTGTTGTAATAAAATGTGCAAACCTCATCTTGTGTCTTTTTCATAGTGTAATGCAAAGCATATGTTGGAAACCTTACTAATAGTCTTACCCTTCACAAGTATGTCTGTGTAGTTCAGTAGAGATGATAGCCACTTATGTCTGTGTAGTTCAGTAGAGATGATAGCCACTTATGTCTGTGTAGTTCAGTACAGATATGTTAACCACTCATGTCTGTGTAGTTCAGTACAGAGATGTTAATGTACTCAGACCAACTAGTGGTGCAAACGAAACACTATGCTTTGACCAACACACGGCACGAATCGGACTCAGACCAACTAGTTGCGTAAACGAAACAGAAACTTAACCGATTACGCTGCACAAATTGAACTCAGACCAACTAGTTACGTAAACGAAACAGAAACTTAACTGATTACGCTGCACAAATTGAACTCAGACCAACTAGTGGTGCAAACGAAACACTATGCTTTGACCAACACACGACACGAATCGAACTCAGATCAACTAGTTGCGTAAACGAAACAGAAACTTAACCGATTACACTGCACGAATTGAACTCAGACCAACTAGTTGGACAAACGAAACACTATTCTTTGACCAACACATGTCACAAATTGAACTCAGATCAACTAGTCACACAAACGAAACACTATGCTTTGACCAACACGCTGAACGAATCGAACATTGAACTCAGACCAACTAGTTGTGCAAACGAAACACTATGCTTTGACCAACACGTGTCACGAATTGGACTTAGATCAACTAGTTGTACAAACGAAACACTATGCTTTGACCAACACGTGTCACGAATTGAACTTAGATCAACTAGGCACATCACACGAGACTATGAGCGAGATATGTCACGAGACTTCGGATGCCACGTCACACGAGAGTACCGACGAGACAAGAGACGAGACTATGACCGAGATACGTCACGAGACTACGGATGGCACATCACACGAGACTATGGCCGAGATATGTCACGAGACTTCGGAGGCCACGTCACACGAGAGTACCGACGAGACAAGAGACGAGACTATGACCGAGATATGTCACGAGACTACGGATGACACATCACACGAGAGTACCGACGAGACAAGAGACGAGACTATGACCGAGATATGTCACGAGACTACGGATGACACATCACACGAGACTTCGGATGACACATCACACGAGACTACGGATGGCACATCAGAATAGACGTGTTATCGCGTGATATCTCTCAAAATGGAGCAAAGCAAATAGACGGGTTATCAAAGCAAAGCAAAGCAAATAGACGGGTTATCAAAGCAAAGCAAAGCAAATAGACGGGTTATCAAAGCAAAGCAAAGCAAATAGACGGGTTATCAAAGCAAAGCAAAGCAAATAGACGGGTTATCAAAGCAAAGCAAAGCAAATAGACGTGTTATCGCGTGAGATTTGCTTCAAAAAGAAACAAAGCAAAGCAAATAGACGTGTTATCGCGTGAGATTTGCTTCAAAAGGAAGCAAAGCAAAGCAAATAGACGTGTTATCAAAAGCAAAGCAAAGCAAATAGACGGGTTATCAAAGCAAAGCAAAGCAAATAGACGGGTTATCAAAAGCAAAGCAAAGCAAATAGACGGGTTATCAAAGCAAAGCAAAGCAAATAGACGGGTTATCAAAGCAAAGCAAAGCAAATAGACAGGTTATCGCGCATTTCAACTAGTGGTTCATTTCGTTGTTTGCATTTGAACAGTAAACACCTCCATCATGAGCTTATCTACTGTTCTACTGGCTGCCAACAAGCCCACACCATCACCGTCCTTGGCACCTTTTCGATGCCCAGATTGCAAGAGATATTTTACACGTAGGAACAACTGGAAAAGTCACATTGCTCACAATCGCTGTAGGTCATCGACAAACACTACGACGACAAGCGCTACATTGTTCAATTCACTTGCCTCGGTGCCTACTTCGACATCTGTATCTCTGGCCCCAGCAACAAGCTCGACGTTCTCGTCTCCAACTCAGGTGCCCACTATGACACATGTACCTACGGTTCCTTCAACAAACTCGACATTACAGTCTCCATCTCAGGTGACCATGGAGTATACAAAGAAGATGGCGCTGGTCGATCCACGTATTTTGGAAAACATTCAACAACAACGTCCTTCTCCGGCTAATCCTATCGAAAGGGTTTTGCAACGACTCGACAATGAAATGCTAGACATATTAGAACGAAGCGATATATACGAAAGGGAAAAGGTTGTGTTGTATAACCAGGTATTGAGTCGATACAACGATCTTTCCAACAAACGTATGCAAGAACCCGTGCGTGTGGTCGTCGAAAAAATTCCCAGTGAAGAGAAAAACAAAGTACAACCTGCTAACGAAAATGAAGTCGTCGAAAAGGAGAGTATCGAAAACGAAATCATCGACAGCGTTCCAAAAACTATGAAGCAGAAAGCACGAAGACTACTCGATAAAATGAAAGGTGCCGTAAGTTAGAACGATCGTGGCGAGATGATGTACAGAAACAAGGCGGTTCCCGGAAGTAATATCGTGGACCTTGTGAATGACGTGTTGAGAAAACGGAAGTCGTTTGAACCAGTGGGATGGGAAACCTTTGCTCGTGGTCTCAAGGATGTCAACACGCCAATGGATTTAGTGGGTAATCTCGATCGTTGGCTTTACATGCAGACAGCATCAGTGGACGGCGATATATCAAAGGAAACCAGCATTCCGTTTGACAGTGGTCGTCGTCGGCATCGTAGACGACCTGCATCGTCGCGGCGCGCAGCTCATTCGGCGACACCTTTCCAAATCACACGTTGGGAACCTTATTAGCTTTACC
The DNA here is from genome assembly GCA_020002185.1 of Paraescarpia echinospica. Classification (NCBI taxonomy): domain Eukaryota; kingdom Metazoa; phylum Annelida; class Polychaeta; order Sabellida; family Siboglinidae; genus Paraescarpia; species Paraescarpia echinospica. Next base: position 47,026,992 of record CM034538.1, on the reverse strand, counting down.
GAATTGGAATTCACAGGAACAGTGCGCAAGAGATATCATATGTGAAATATTCAAATAAAAATCGTGTTGATGCTATGGATGAGTGTGTTTTTAGTTTTCATACTCCGTTTTCAGGAAAATAGACAACTATAGACACGAGTTGTACAAACGAAACACTAACCTTAGCCGAACACGTGACACGAATTGAACTCAGACCGACTAGCGGGCAAACGAAACACTATAGTTTGACCAACACGTGTCACGAATTGAACTTAGACCAACTAGTGGGACAAACGAAACTCTATGCTTAGACCAACATGTTGCACGAACCAAACTATAGATACGAGTTGTACAAACGTAACACTAGACTTAACCGATATATGTCACGAGACTACGGATGCCACGTCACACGAGAGTACCGACGAGACAAGAGACGAGACTATGACCGAGATATGTCACGAGACTACGGATGACACATCACACGAGACTTCGGATGATACGTCACACGAGAGTACCGACGAGACAAGAGACGAGACTATGACCGAGATATGTCACGAGACTATGGATGACACATCACACGAGAGTACGGTCTATAGACACGAGTTGTACAAACGAAACACTACACTTTGACCAACACGTGGCACAAATTGAACTCAGATCAACTAGTCACGCAAACGAAACACTACACTTTGACCAACACGTGTCAAACGAATTGAACTTAGATCAACTAGACACATCACACGAGACTATGACCGATATATGGCACGAGACTTCGGATGACACGTCACACGAGACAAGAGACGAGACTATGACCGAGATATGTCACGAGATTACGGATGACACATCACACGAGACTATGGCCGAGATATATCACGAGACTTTGGATGACACGTCACACGAGAGTACCGACGAGACAAGAGACGAGACTATGTCCGAGATATGTCATGAGACTATGACCGAGATATGTCACGAGACTATGGCAGAGATTTGTCACGAGACTGACCGAGACTACGCATGACACATCACACGAGAGTACGGACGAGACAAGAGTTATGCTACGAGACTACGGATGACACATCACACGAGACTACGGATGTCACATCACACGAGAGTACGGACGAGACAAGAGATACGCCACGAGACATTCAAAGAGGTGACCATCATGGTTTCCGACGCCACTCAACGGACACCAATGTAATTAGTCAGAGTATAGCCATCTATCGAACATGATAGTTCTCTATTCGTTGACACACATATTCGTTGGGAATAGCGGAAGCGTAGAGGCCGCCATGTCAGGTCGCCATGACATTCAAATAACTTCCGGTACTACGTTACTTCCGGCATAGCGACCCTAGTAGAGGCCGCCATGACAGTCAAGTTACTTCCGGTACCACGTCACTTCCGGCGTAGAGACTCCTAGTGGATAATCGGAGTACTACGTCACATACGGCCATAGCAAGCGAATTTGAAAACTGCTATGATCGAAAACGACTATGTCAATAACATGTAATGACAACCACCTGACAGGACTTCATTCAATGAGGTGCCAAACATCACATACCTTCATGTCAAGAGACGATCAACTGTTCGGATTCACGTCCAACGAAGCGACCATAGGACTCGTATGAGGTATCGCTTCTTTTAATGGAAAACATATGTATATGAAGCAGCCGTCTTTTCAACGTAACAATTCCGTATTTTCAAATAGTGCGAGCGACCAGATACGATACGACCTTCTCGAGAGTCGAAAAAGGAAAGACCAGAATCGTCGGAAGCACGGTATATACACTAGTTTTCGGCGTGATCTCATTTGCATAATCAATCAGACCGAACGTACATCACGTGACTTCCCTTAACACAAAAACTGTGCACGTTCATGAGACAGGCGACATCTGATAGCCCCAACGGATAGCAATGTAACTACTCAGAATAACGCCAACTACCGGCCATGATAGATCTCTATTCGTTGACACATTTCCGGGAATACCGGAAGCGTACAGGCCGCCATGACAGTCAAGTAACTTCCGGCGCGACGTCACTTCCGACGTGTCGTCCCTAGTAGAGGCTGCCATGACAGTCAAGTAACTTCCGGTACGACGTCACTTCCGGTGTAGCGCCCCTAGCGGATAATCGGAGTACTACGTCACATGGTGGCGCCATCTAGCGGTTAAAATATATAATTAGGTTAGCTAGAGAAAAAAAAAAGTTGGGGTTAACCTCGCGAAAATTTAAACAACAACCACTAAGGTGGTTGTTGTATAATTTTTCTGAAAATTTTATATTTTTGTCCCAGAGGGACAAAAACATTAAATTTTCGCGAGGTGGGCTTGTTGGCAGCCAGAAGAACAGTAGATAAGCTCATGATGGAGGTGTTTACTGTTCAAATGCAAACAACGAAATGAACCACTAGTTGAAATGCGCGATAACCTGTCTATTTGCTTTGCTTTGCTTTGCTTTGCTTTGATAACCCGTCTATTTGCTTTGCTTTGCTTTGATAACCCGTCTATTTGCTTTGCTTTGCTTTTGATAACCCGTCTATTTGCTTTGCTTTGCTTTGATAACCCGTCTATTTGCTTTGCTTTGCTTTTGATAACACGTCTATTTGCTTTGCTTTGCTTCCTTTTGAAGCAAATCTCACGCGATAACACGTCTATTTGCTTTGCTTTGCTTTGATAACCCGTCTATTTGCTTTGCTTTGCTTTGATAACCCGTCTATTTGCTTTGCTTTGCTTTGATAACCCGTCTATTTGCTTTGCTTTGCTTTGATAACCCGTCTATTTGCTTTGCTTTGCTTTGATAACCCGTCTATTTGCTTTGCTTTGCTTTGATAACCCGTCTATTTGCTTTGCTTTGCTTTGATAACCCGTCTATTTGCTTTGCTCCATTTTGAGAGATATCACGCGATAACACGTCTATTCTGATGTGCCATCCGTAGTCTCGTGTGATGTGTCATCCGAAGTCTCGTGTGATGTGTCATCCGTAGTCTCGTGACATATCTCGGTCATAGTCTCGTCTCTTGTCTCGTCGGTACTCTCGTGTGATGTGTCATCCGTAGTCTCGTGACATATCTCGGTCATAGTCTCGTCTCTTGTCTCGTCGGTACTCTCGTGCGACGTGGCCTCCGAAGTCTCGTGACATATCTCGGCCATAGTCTCGTGTGATGTGCCATCCGTAGTCTCGTGACGTATCTCGGTCATAGTCTCGTCTCTTGTCTCGTCGGTACTCTCGTGTGACGTGGCATCCGAAGTCTCGTGACATATCTCGCTCATAGTCTCGTGTGATGTGCCTAGTTGATCTAAGTTCAATTCGTGACACGTGTTGGTCAAAGCATAGTGTTTCGTTTTCGTGACACGTGTTGGTCAAAGCATAGTGTTTCGTTAGTGCAACTAGTTGGTCTGAGTTCAATTCGTGACACGTGTTGGTCAAAGCATAGTGTTTCGTTTGTCCAACTAGTTGATCTGAGTCCAATTCGTGACACGTGTTGGTCAAAGCATAGTGTTTCGTTTGTACAACTAGTTGATCTAAGTCCAATTCGTGACACGTGTTGGTCAAAGCATAGTGTTTCGTTTGCACAACTAGTTGGTCTGAGTTCAATGTTCGATTCGTTCAGCGTGTTGGTCAAAGCATAGTGTTTCGTTTGTGTGACTAGTTGATCTGAGTTCAATTTGTGACATGTGTTGGTCAAAGAATAGTGTTTCGTTTGTCCAACTAGTTGGTCTGAGTTCAATTCGTGCAGTGTAATCGGTTAAGTTTCTGTTTCGTTTACGCAACTAGTTGATCTGAGTTCGATTCGTGTCGTGTGTTGGTCAAAGCATAGTGTTTCGTTTGCACCACTAGTTGGTCTGAGTTCAATTTGTGCAGCGTAATCAGTTAAGTTTCTGTTTCGTTTACGTAACTAGTTGGTCTGAGTTCAATTTGTGCAGCGTAATCGGTTAAGTTTCTGTTTCGTTTACGCAACTAGTTGGTCTGAGTCCGATTCGTGCCGTGTGTTGGTCAAAGCATAGTGTTTCGTTTGCACCACTAGTTGGTCTGAGTACATTAACATCTCTGTACTGAACTACACAGACATGAGTGGTTAACATATCTGTACTGAACTACACAGACATAAGTGGCTATCATCTCTACTGAACTACACAGACATAAGTGGCTATCATCTCTACTGAACTACACAGACATACTTGTGAAGGGTAAGACTATTAGTAAGGTTTCCAACATATGCTTTGCATTACACTATGAAAGACACAAGATGAGGTTTGCACATTTTATTACAACACAAACGTATTTACATGTCACGCTCCATAACTAAAAGAGTGTGGATGAGTCTTGCAAACAGCTGCTGACGCTTCGTCGGAGGTGACGATGTCAGATTGATGGTTGGGTTGATTGCCGGAACTGATGACAGAGACGAAATTGGTTTGATCGTCGAACTGGTCGTCAAACTAGTCGTCGGAATGGCCGTTGAACTGATCGATTATAGTTAGAGAATGTGCCGAAAAGTCACGTGGGCGTGCCGAAAGATCACGGATTGTAGAAAATTCAAAAGCACGGACTGCTGAGTAGAATGTACACAAGCGCGGACTGCTGAGTAGTTATTTAGTTCACCACTTATCTAACAGGGGTGCTATCAGTTGATGATTATATATCCACCAGGTGTTTATGGACGAAAAAAAACAAGAGACACGAATATTTGCAGTACTCATATGTGGTTCGCTCACTTGTCCACTAGGGGATGATGTTTGTAGTTCGTGATGTATCCGTCAGGGGGCTCTATTGCACGCAAGCGTGCAAGAGACACGAATATTTGCAGTACTCCTACATTTACTTCACTACTTGTCCGTCAGATGGAACCACTTGTATAATTAGTCCCGAAAAATTCCGATAGGGGCGCTGCGGGTCAACCGATTTTAGTACAAAAAAATCCACCAGGGGGCGCTAATGGTCAAACTAAGACGCACGAAATTGGGCAGTACTCGAACATTTAGTGTACAATTTGTCCGTCAGGTGGCACCACTTGAATAGTTGTTTCCGAAAAATTCCGCTAGGGGCTCTGTGTGTCAACCTATTTTAATTCCCAAAAATTCCGCTAGGTGGCGTGCTATTTTAGTTCCGAAAAATTCCGGTAGGGGCGATGCGGGTCAACCTATTTTAGGTCTAAAAATTCAGCTAGGTGGCACTGTTTTAGTTCCGGAAAATTCCGGTAGGGGGCGCCACGTGACCTTGACCTACATCCGGGTATTTGACCTTGACCTTTGACCTTGACATACATCCGAGTACTTGACCTTGACCTTTGATCTTGCCCTACATCCGGGTACTTGCCTCTTCCTCCGAGACGCAACAACTGCCTACGCTAAGGGACCTCTATTACTACTAACGTTTATTGAGTAATACTATGCTTTCGAAATTATTCAACAATTAACTTATATTGAAACAAGTCACACAATTTTGACCAATATTAAAATTGTGCATTGTTAATTTGTCTACAATATCACCCCCCTAGTCATGTCTCGCACAGTGGAAAAAATTTTATGTTCTCTTATCTTAGGTACTTTTTATTTTGTACAGTGCTATTTTGTAGCAAAGTTCGATATCCAAAACATACATAATAACAATTCCCTCCTCTCTCTCTCTCTCTCTCTCTCTCTCTCTCTATATATATATATATATATATATATATATAAGTATGTATATATATATATATATATATTAACACACACGCGATGACCGTTCCAGTTGAACAGTCACCAAAACGAAGAACAATACTTTCGGGTTAGAACTGCGGAGAATATTAACAAGTTGTCCATTTATCAGGCGTTTCTGTGTGTGTGTGTGTGTGTGTGTGTGTGTGTGTGTGTGTGTGTGTGTGTGTGTGTGTGTGTGTAGCATATTACAAGCGTGCAGTTGATTTCGTCGTCTTATTGGGTATTTTATAGTTTTTTTTTGTATTTTAGTGATTTTTATCTCTCGAGTTCAATGGATTGCACCTGTGTTGAACAACAACACGAACATTGCTGTTGTTCAAGCGTGACATTACTTCTTCAGGCATGACGGCCTACGCAAGACAGTTCCTGCGTTGTCTGCAATTTAACAGGTGCACTCGTTTAAACAATGCTGCGTGGAGTGCAGCGTGCAGTGCAGGGGTGGCTCTCCATTGGCCCAACCACCGTGGCTGTCGTGGGGGTGTCCGCAAACAGCAACGCACACCGGCCAGGCAAACGGGCGTCATCATGGCTAACCTCCGGAAGATACAACTGATCCCCATCGTGCGGCCTGCCAAATTGTGTTTGCTGAATGTGAGGTCAGTTTGCAACAAGGCAGACTTTCTTGTTGATTACGTTGCCGACCATGACCTGGACATACTGTGCATTACAGAGACCTGGCTATCCAGCGAGAACACTGTGCCTGCGACGGCCGTCACACCATACGGCTATCTCCTTGAGCACGTTGCTCGGAGTAACCTTCGAGGCGGCGGTGTCGGCGTTCTGTTCAGAGCATCGTACACTGTCGACCACTCCCGTCTTTGGCCCGCTTCATCTTTTGAGTGTCTCGACCTTCAATTATGCTGCCACAGAGTCTCATCTACACTGCGCCTGTGCGTCATCTACCGACAGCCATTGTCCAGCCCTAACTCCCAGCCGTTCGTCACTTTCCTTGCCGAATTTCGAGATCTTGTTGAACGCGTCGGGTCGGAATCCGGGATAATTATGCTCAGCGAGTTCAACGTGCGATACCGCGACAACAACGATGCGCGCGCACGAGCTCTACATTATATTCTTTCAGACGCCAACCGGGGTAATGTGCTTGACCTCATCATCATCGCTTCTTCTTCATCGCCTGTTACGCGGGTATCCGTCGACGATCTACTCACAGATCACTTTGCCGTTCTTTGTGACCTCGCCATCACCAAGCCCCGCCCGCCACGCAAGAAGGTAGAATACCGTCGATACGCTGCGATAGACAACACCAACTTTACGAAAGACCTATGTTGGTGCGATTTCGTTACTCAACCTGTCTGTGACGTAGGCGGCTTGTACGATCAGTACTATTCGGAGCTGTCCTGTCTGATCAATCTTCACGCACCACTTGTGCAGCGTACGGTCACTGAACGACCACATACTCCGTGGTGGTGTCGGCAACTGGATGAGCTGAAACATCAGGTCCTTCTGCGTGAGCTCACGTGGCGACGTAGCAGGACTAACGACCACCGTCTTTCCTATATTGAGTTACGTGACCAGTATTGCCAGACACTGGCCTCTATGAAAGCTGCGTTCTACAGTAAAGAAATTGAATCCGCCTCGAACGACAACAGGGCAATGTTTCGTTTTGCGAACCATCTTCTTGGCCGTAAGTGTGTGAACCATCTTCCCACCGACATGGGTGGCCCCGCCGTTGTTGCCGTGCGTTTCGCTGACAAGATCAACTCGATCCGCAGCCGAATCATGGTTCCGTTAGCTGATGTTGACAACGCACAGCCATGTATGGTTTCTTCGCCGCTGCTAGCGTTTCAATCGGCTACTCTGGAAGATGTAACGACACTCATCACAAGTGGCAAGACAAAGTCGTCCAAGCTTGATCCACTGCCCTCTGTTATTCTGAAGGCGAATACATCCATCTTGGCACCAATTCTCGTGAAATTGATCAACCTGTCCTACGAGTCTTCCACTGTTCCCGCCCGGCTGAAGCACGCGGTCATCACGCCTCTTCTTAAACGTTCCAGTCTTCCCGCCGACGACTACGCCAGCTACCGACCTATCTCGAACCTTCCGTACGCATCCAAGTTACTTGAACGCCACATCTCTGACCAACTGCGTTTGCATATGCAACACAACGGCATCGAAGGTCCTTTTCAGAGCGCCTACCGCCCGTCACACAGCGTTGAGACAGCGATTGTGTGTATTCAAGACGACGTGTTAAGATCACTGGATGCTCGTAGGCATATCATACTTGTTCTACTTGACCTCAGCGCTGCGTTCGACACGATCGACCCTGACATTCTTGTCGCTGAACTAGACCGAATCGGCGTGCGAGACGACGTTCTTTGCTGGCTCGCCTCTTACCTTACCAACCGAACACAGTCTGTTAGCGTTGACCGTCATCTTTCTTGCGACAGCCGACTACGACATGGAGTTCCACAGGGCAGTGTTTTGGGCCCTCTGTTATTTTCTATATACTGTGCTGGTCTTTCCGACGTATTCGAGAATCACGGTGTTCGTTACCATGTCTACGCTGATGACACCCAACTCTATGTTGATTTTCTGCGAAACGATTCTGCGTCTGCCGCCGACCGGATATCCCGTTGTGTGACTGACGTGAAGGCAGGGCTAGCATCGCGCTACCTGCTTTTGAACGAGCCGAAGACAGAGGCGATACTGTTTGCAGCACCAAACAACCGTGTTCCACAGCCACCGCCTCTTCCCATCGAAGTCTGTGGTTGCAACGTCAGCACTTCCGCCAACATACGTGACCTTGGAGTACAGTTCGACTCCACGATGTCGATGGCCGCACACATTAGCCGTACCTGTCGGGCTGCCTACGTCCAACTACGTGGCATAGCGCGAATACGATCATCTCTCCCGATTTCAGCGTGCAAGTCGCTTGTACACGCAGTAGTCACGTCGCGACTTGACTTCGGAAATGCGGCCCTGTACGGCATTACTGGAACCTTCTTGCATCGACTAGAGATGGTCCAGCGATCAGCTGCGCGTGTCGTTCTCTGCTTACGTCGGCGTGACCAACACAGCATGACGGCAGCACTACGGCAGCTGCATTGGCTTGTGGCGCAGCGAATTCAATTTAAACTGTTGACCTTGATGCACGGTGCTGTGTATGAAAACACTCCACAGTACCTTGCCGACCGTATATGTGCATATGTTCCCCGTCGTACTCTTCGCTCGGCCGACCAGTTTCTCATGGTTGTTCCTAGAGTTAACCTGGAACGGTACGGCCGACGCGCATTTTCATGTGCAGGTCCCACTCTCTGGAACTCTCTTCAACTAGAGCTAAGAAGCCAGTGCGACTCCGGACGTTTTAGGAGTCACATTTCTCTTTAATCAGGCTTTTTCGTAATTTACTGTATTTTTAAATACATACTTAATGTTATATATGGCCCACATAACAATCGAAATGTGCAGTTGTGTTAGCATTTGTAATCTGCTTTGTAGAGATATGTGGTGTATAAATAAATTTGATTTCATTTAATATTAAAATACGGCAGTGCGGTGGTGTTTGTCGTCAACGGCAATTGTTGTTACTCAAGCTGCAAGAGGTGCAGAATACGAGTAGACTACACAGCGGCGCCGCAATCATCTGTATATTATCACACAGGCCCTGTGCGGGGCATACAATGACAGCCGACCCATAAAGTACTCGTGGTTGACGTGCCGGGCGTTAAATGGTCTCTCCCTGTCTCACTGTCTCTCTGTCTCTTTACTTATCTGTTTCACTGCCTTTGCATGTCTGCACATGTCTTTGGCTGTATATCTGTCCGTCCGTCCGTCTGTCTGTCGGTACATCTCTGTGTGTCGGTACATCTATGTCTGTCTCTAATTCTCTCATTCTCCCATTCTCCCATTCTCCCATTCTCTCATTCTCACTCTCTCTCTCTCTCTCTCTCTCTCTCTCTCTTTCTGCATTTTTTTAAATGTTTATTGGTGATATATGGCAATTGGAAATAAAAAAGATATTAGTATTATAATAAAGTGTGGTCGTACATAGTAGCTCTGCAACGTGCCGTGAGTAGTTAGTTGAGTAGTGAAGAATTTGACCTGCCTTTTGACCACCAGGTGTGTTGTTTTTCTAAAAGAGTATTGTTCTTCTTATTGTTTTTTTTTTCCAACAACTATTTCCCCATGCCATGTGCCTCAGCCTAACGTATTACCTCTGTGTTCGTACTGTGCATTTTAACCAATTATGTATTTACATTAAATGTATTACAAATACAAATCACCAGATTGAAGGGATTAACTGTTTTAGTGTATCTTTCAAAATACACAGTTTACGTTGGATAAACGTGAGGTGTACGCGGGGTGAATGCGAGATGCATACTCGGAGAATGTGGTGTGAACGCGGGGTGAACGCGAGGTAATCGCGACATGAACGACAACTGAACGAAGTTGCTCAAGTTTTAAAAAAGGACTCGAATTTGTGTTGTCTCGATTGACAATATGGCGGGTGACTGTTGAACCACCCATTTATGGTATCATGGTATATGATAAGACCGTGCTTGTTGTTGCAGCTTAAGAACAGTTTGGTGTAAGGGGTGAATATATGGGATATCTATAATTCCCTGTGTAGTCTGGGCTGCCGTTGATTTACTCACGACATGCGACAATAAGTTGACTTAACGGTTGACTGGTGATGTGACCCCTTCATCAATGCGTGGATTCGTTTCTCTGTGAGATCACTTGTGTACATACAGCGGCCGCTCAAAAGGGCTACAGCAGTCGATGAAGGCGATAATCGCCTCGGACAGCGGTGTGGAGACGTCAGAAGGGGTGAAGTGTGTAACAGGTTAGTGATATTTAGGTATATCGTCGACAACCTCTCCCTCCTCCTTTCTCTCCGCACTCTGTCTTAAATGTACTAGCATTATTTGGACATGATACGGAATGCAGCAGTGTGCAGTGAGGTGTCATTATGATAGCAATGTGTGTTAAAAATAATAATCAAGAAGATAGACTAGGTACTTTACCTGACAGATGTGTTGCATGCACGCTATCACATGTGTTACTAGGGCATACATACCCCGAAATAGCCATTTCACAGAGGAGATATTCACCCCTGAAAATCCATCTTAAATGTCATCAGACATAGAGGACTGCGGTGGTGTGGGTATGTCTGCCGTATGCCAAACGAAAACCTCACAAAATTGTTTTCAGGGAAAACTTTAAAGGATACAGAAAACGAGGAAGGCCACGGAAGAGGCGGAATGACCAAGTTAAACAGGACACTGGAGTCCCGCTTTTATCAACAGACCGATGTGCTGTAGACAAGACAAAATAGAGGTGTGTGACATGCGCGAGGATAGTGAGTGAATTGGCCTCGGCAATTAAGTCAGGTAAGTCATTTGGGTAATGTTACAGCCTTACAGGACATGATTAAAAGGGACAAGGCACTTAACCTCAAACTGCAAACATACGCATCGGAACTCGCTGCCCGATGCCAATGTTGACGGTAGAGAGTGTGATACATAAAGGTGTTCAGTACCTCTTATTAGCATGTAGTGTGTAGTTTTGACCTATAATATTATCGTTTTACACTTATCATTTGCACTTACGTTACTTTATTACGAGTATAAACAAATATATTACCTACGTTGTTACAAAGTGGTTTGTATAGAATTTAATCAGGCTTTAGAACAGTGGTTTTGTATACAAAGTATGGTTGATGGGATGGTGCTGCCATCTCTGGTATGTATTGTCGTGGAGGTATACGCTGGTGCCCTCTGGCGATTAAGGCGTGTAACGTTTTAACTGCCGACGAGTCGGATTTAATTTATTTCATTTGTAGCGTATACCACTAATTCTACGGTTAGGTATATCAAATTTGGTACCTGTAGAAATCATTTAACATGACTGATAATATGGTGACCGTCAAACTACTTATGTTGTGGTTATAAGAAGATTATATTATGAACTTATAAAAGTTGTTTACAGAAATGTAGGTGTGAAAAACATTAGGGTAACACCTAGCTTATGAATAGAGTGCGTGTTTTATTAAAATTATGGATTAATTCATGAGAGTTGGAATGTACGATGAATATTGTGGTATCCGGCTCGATACAGGGACTCCAGTGATATTAATTATGTAAGTAATTCACGTAAGTTAAAGATTGAAAGAGCACTTATATAGCCATACGTTTAGCTCGCAAAATCTATTTTAAACTCAGCGAGTTGAATGGATTGCTTCGAAGTGTGAATGGTTTCGGGAGCCAGTTTTTGAAGCGACTTTAATTTGTATTAAGTGTTGTAATTGGTCAGACTAACTTCCGGCCAACAAGCTATATAAGGGCAGGACGGCCATTCGTGGCTAGACGAACATTTGAGCAGAAGAAAGTGTTGCACTCTCGTTTCCAGGAATTGGGCTGAAACGTGTGTCCGCCCAACGCCTGTAGTAAATACTTCTACGATTTCAACAGTACTGATTAGTTGTGAGACGCTGCACTTCTCACGCGTTGAAGAAGACTGAGCGATAACGAGGGATGATCTTGTTTCTTCACAATTCGTTGCCATTTGAAGTGCACCAGTTTAATGTTGAGTTCAATGAAGCACAATTTTGCACTTTAAAACTGAAAGGGAAAGACACTCTTCTCATAGGCTCCTTTTATAGAAGTCCAAACAGTACCACAGAGAACAATGACAACCTTAACAAACTACTTGATAAAATAAGTGAGAACAAATTTGCACGTGTTCTACTACTTGGAGATTTTAACTATCCTAAAATTGATTGGGAAACAATGTCAACCACAGCAGCAAGTACAGAGGAGAAAGAATTTAAATTTATTGAGAAACTTCGAGATTGTTACTTTGTGCAACATATAACAGAGCCCACTAGAGGTAGAGGTACAACAGAACCATCACTCCTTGATCTTGTCCTCACTAGTGAAGATACAGAGATCTCAACAATTGAAACAGCCTCAGCACTAGGAAGAAGTGACCATTCTATTATTAAGGTGGTTCTTAACTGCATGCCAGTCTATGAACCAATCAGCAAAACTGTTTATAAATACGACAAGGGGGATTACACCAAATTGAAAGACATGCTAAACACTGATTGGGAGGATGAATTTTCTAATCACCAGGAGGATGTGCAAACTCAATGGGATATCCTTACTTCTAAGCTTAGATATGCAGAAGGAAAATGCATACCAAAGAAGGTGATAACTGAGAGAGCCAGAAAATACCCAGTTCCACTGGAGTTGAAAATCCGAACCAAAATCAAAAGAAAAAACAGGTTGTGGAAAAAATATCTTCTCTCCAAAGATGCCCAAACTTATCAGGAATTTTGTCGACTCCGAAATCAGGTCAGGAGACTGACAAGAAAGGCACAGAAACTATATGAAAAAGATATCATAAAACAAATAAAACAGAATCCCAAGAAGTTTTGGCAATATGCGCAGGCGAAAATGAACACAAGAATGGGAATACCAAACTTAATTAAAAGCAAAGACAAGGATGATCTGACAAAGACAGATTTAGAAAAAGCACAGGTATTGGCAAATCACTTCTCTTCCGTATTTACGAGAGAGCCAGAAGGAGACATTCCAGAGGAGCCAATAAGATGTCATAACAAAATTGAATCTTGCAATATCACTCCATCGATAGTGGCTTTAAAGCTAAAGAAACTAAAAATATTCAAATCACCAGGACCTGACGGCCTACATCCTCGAGTACTAAAGGAATTGGCAGAGAGTATTAGCACTCCACTATCTACAATTTTTAACACGTCGCTTAAAACAGGCAGACTACCCAAAGACTGGAAAATAGCAAACATATCTGCAATTCACAATAAAAGGAAACAAAAATCAAGCACATAACTACCGGCCAGTCAGCCTAACGAGCATAGTAGGAAAAATAATGGACGGCATAGTAGTAGTAAAGGAGGTCCCTTACCGGGGATGGTGTCGCGTCGCGGAGCAAGAGCAAAGTACCCGGATGTAGGTCAAGGTCAAGTACCCGGATGTATGTCAAGGTCAAGGTCAAGTACCCGGATGTAGGTCAAGGTCAAAGGTCACGCGACCCGGATGTAGATCAATATCACGTGGTGCCCCCCTACCGGAATTTTCCGGAACTAAAATAGCGCCACCTAGCGGATAGTTGGTGAACTAAATATTACCCTCCAAAACTATAACAGCGCCCCTGGCGGATACTTGGTGAACTAAAATATTTCCTGCCGGAACTAGAATAGCGCCACCTAGCGGATAGTTGGTGAACTAAAATATTTCTGCGCCCCTGACGGATTGTTGGTGAACTAAAATATTTCCCGCCAAAACTAGATAGCGCCACCTACCGGATTTTTTTTTCTAAACTAAAATAGTTCCACCTAGCGGAATTTTTTGGAACTAAAATTATTTCCCGCCAAAATTATTTCCCACCAAAACTATGAAAGCGCCCCCTGACGGATAGTTGGTGAATTAAAATAGCGCCCCCTTGCGGATAGTTGGTAACCTAAAACAGCGCTACAGCGCCCCCTGACGGATAGTTGGTGAATTAAAAATAGCTCCCCCTGGCGGATAGTTGGTTAACTAAAACAGCGCCCCCTATCGGATTTTTTCGGTACTAATTATACAAGTGGTGTATTATTTTTGTGGACAAGTTGTAAACTAAATGTTCTAGTACTGCAAATATTCGTGTCTCTTGCACGCTTGCGTGCAATAGAGCCCCCTGACGGGTACATCACGAACTACAAACATCATCCCCTAGTGGACAAGTGAGCGAACCACATATGAGTACTGCAAATATTCGTCTCTTGTTTTTTCTCGTCCATAAACACCTGGTGGATATATAATCAGCAAATGAAAGCACCCCTGTTAGATAAGTGGTGAACTAAATAACTACTCAGCAGTCCGCACTTGTGTACATTCTACTCAGCAGTCCGTGCTTTTGAATTTTCTACAATCCGTGATCTTTCGGCACGCCCACGTGACTTTTCGGCACATTCTCTAACTATATAAGCGCAGTGTTTTGCCAATCGGACCGTCATTCGTATCACGACGACAGCACTGTTAACATCATCATCATGTTGAAGACACCCTACTACCGACCTCGCAATGCGGCAGACTCGAGCGACGAGGACGAGCCGACGAGCCGACCCATCATGCCGGTGATCAACCGTCCTTCCGTGCCGTCGGAACCAGACGTCGTGGACGTCGTGGACATATCGGCTCTAGAAGCAACGGTAAGCTCCGACGCAGTTATCAAGATCAGAGGGCTCCTCATCGATAGAGTACGCCAGCACACTCCCTTGTACATCGGGTGCAGGTACTGCAAGAAGCGTATGATTACCGACGATAGGGGACATTTGCAATGCGAACGACACGGTTACGTTGCTTCTGACGTGCATTTCGTGGTGCGCATGTGCTTTGTCGAGACAGCGACGGGCCGATCTATATGGCTGACTTTATTCGACCAGTGTATGGCTCCTCTCCTTGACGTGAATGCCGAGACGTTTGCTGTTATGGACGAAACGATGCAGACTTACAAACTGAACTCGTTGACGGGAACTCGTGTGTCTCTCACCATAAAGAAAACTCGACGAGATACTTACACAAACTTCAACGTCACTCGCGTGGAGGTGATACACTAGGCTGCGTATCCTGTTTCAGCCTCTCTCTGCTATCATCCCTGCCGATGTGACAACTTCCGCCGACACGACCGGTGTGACAACTTCCGCTCCTGGCGATGTGACAATTTCTACTCACGCAACCAATGTGACAACTTCCGCTCCTGACGATGTGGCAATTTCTACTCACGCAACCAATGTGACAACTGCCGCTCCTGTCGCCACTGGTCCGAACTTTACGCTTGAGTTTCCGGCTATAGAAATGAAGAAGACGATTGCACGTCACATAGCATGTGCCTTCGTTGAACTTTCGAGACGACAGTGTCTCGCTTGCGAGATAGACGATCCTAGTCAATTTCATCACGATTGTATGTTACCCGATGACATTCTAATTTATATGCACTTTGACGAGGCTGTGGAGGCCATTAATTCGACTGCAGTGATGAAAGACTGGTTGTGTGTTTTGTTAGACGCGGGTTTGAAGCTATCCGACCTGACGTCCGATCACTTGTGTGCTATCGGGAGTTGGTTGCAAGAACCGTTTTCAGAGGAGTGGCGAAACAAATTAAAGCAAATTGTTCGGGCAGTAATGGAGGATGATCTGTAAATATGTCTTGTGGTTTTATGAGACCTTCGGTGACATTAATTCGACTGCAGAGAATGGAGTGCGACCTGTAAATACGTTTGTGTTGTATACGAATAAAATGTTCAAACCTTATCTTGCGTCTTTTTTCGTGTCTTACACTTCACAAGTAAAGGTACTCGTCTAAGTCCCAATTAACAAATCACTCACTCACTCACTCACTCACTCACCCTGCGTATCTGTTCACTCACTCACTCACTCATTCAATCACACAAGCCCTCACTCACTCACGCCCTCCCTTCGTCGCTTTTCTAACATTTTATCTTTTCAACATGTTACCGTGGTAACATTTTCGTATTTTAGTGCGTTCAATTCATCTCGCCATTCATTTCATTGCTTGCACTTGAACCACAAACACCTACATCATGAGCTTATCTACTGTTCTACTGGCTGCCAACAAGTCCACACCATCACCGTTCCAGTGCCCAAATTGCAAGAGACATTTCTCACGTCGGGAGAACTTGAAACGGCACATTGCCTCCATTCACGGTGGACGATTGACAAACACCACGTCACTGGATTCACTTGTCTCGGGGCCCACTATGACACATGTACCTATGGTTCCTTCAACGAGCTCGACATTCCCGTCTCCATCTCAGGTGACCATGAAGTACACAAAGAAGATGGCCCTGGTCGATCCCCGTATTTTGGAAAACATTCAACCGCAACGTCCTTCGACTGCTAACCCTATCGAAAGGGTCTTGCAACGACTCGACAATGAAATGCTAGACATACTAGAACGAAACGATATACACGAGAGGGAAAAAGTTATGTTGTATAACCAGGTGTTGAATCGGTACAACGATCTTTCCGACAAACGTATCCAAGAACCCGTGCGTGTGGTCATCGAAAAAATTCCCAGTGAAGAGAAAAACAAAGTACAACCTGCTAACGAAAATGAAGTCGTCGAAAAGGATAGCATCGAAAACGAAATCATCGACAGCGTTCCAAAAACTATGAAGCAGAAAGCACGAAGACTACTCGATAAAATGAAAGGGGCCGTAAGTTGGAACGATCGTGGCGAGATGATGTACAGAAACAAGGCGGTTCCCGGAAGTAATATCGTGGACCTTGTGAATGACGTGTTGAGAAAACGGAAGTCGTTTGAACCGGTGGGATGGGAAACCTTTGCTCGTGGTCTAAAGGATGTCAACACGCCAATGGATTTAGTGGGTAATCTCGATCGTTGGCTTTACATGCAGACAGCGTCAGTGGACGGCGACATATCAAAGGAAACCAGCATTCCGTTTGACAGTGGTCGTCGTCGGAATCGTAGACGACATGCATCGTCGCGGCGCGCAGCTCATTCGGCGACACCTTTCCAAATCACACGTTGGGAACCTTATTAGCATTACCGATTTGAAATCTACAGGAACAGTGTGAAGATATATTATATGTGAAATATTCAAATAAAAAAAAAAAATAAAAAAAAATCGTATCTTGGGTGTCTGAATAAAGCATTTCACAAACGCACATATGGTGTCGACTTTTTTATTGCTTAATTAAGGTAATACAAGAACGTGCATGCCAACATTACATGCAAACATTACTTGGCACTCTTAACAAAATCGAAAACACGACAGTCATTGTTCACTAAATCGTTCCCGAAAGTGTTCACAAACGTCTTCGTAGGTACGCCTCGACTTCGGTGCAGCAAGTACACGACACAGTATTGTCCACACACGTTAGACAGCGGGCTCTGAAGCGTTCTCTTGTTGAAAGTCCAAGTCACGCAGTTGCTCTGTAGAAAATCCACGAATTCGTCGTGTCGAGGTGGCAAACCGTAGGAGTCGAAGTAATCTCCACGTCCGTCTTTTGCGATAAACATGCAGATCCAATGTTGACCCGGTTCATTGCTCGAATGAGTGTTGCACACGAAAGCTGCCGGATAGGTCGTCATAGGAGTAGTGGGTAACCCGTCTTTAGGTAGTACGCCTCGAACAACGGTTCTAGTGTAAGCATCTGCCGCAAGGAGTCTTTCTATCTGTGCCGTATCCATCAGTAATCGTAGACGACGTTTCTGTTGCGGTCAATCTCCAAAACCGTCTCGAATTCTCCGTAGACGACGACGTTGATCGTTTGGTCGAGAGGTTGATTAAAGTGCATCTCGACTCGTAGGTTGCCTTTATGTACCAAATTGAAATGGGGACCGTCACAACAATCTGGTGTGATGTCAAACGCAAACAGGGTATATCCTTTGCCAAACTCGTCACGACTGATGTTGTTTCCCTCGTCTTGAAACATCTTTCCCGTTCCAGCAAATAGATTACTGTAACTTCTCACGTAGGAACCATCATTGAAATTAGGTTGGAGTGGTTTCGCAGGAACTTGTTGCCCGTCGACGTACAATGCAAGAAAGTTCAAGTTGTTGTGTTTTACGTGGAACGGATTCTTGGCGAATGTTCCGTTGTATGCGTCGTTGTCTATACAACACAAGACTATTCTCTTGGGTAAGACACCCAAATAAACGTTTTCGTGAGTGTGCGACATGGCACCTCGGGGTATTGAAAATACCTTGCAATCGACTCTTCGCAACGGATACTTGGCCGTTCCCTTTTGTAGCGCTTTGATGTGACCCATCTGTACGGCAGGATTCAGTTTAGCTTTTCGCGCAAACAAAATTGCTTCGACTATGCGTACCTTGTAATCGGCATTGTCACCACCAGCACCCATGAGTGCAAAAGCATCCTTGCTCTGTACTAGTCGAATTTTCACGTCGACACCGTTCAATAGATAGCGGTCTTGAAAGAAGAGGTCGACGTGTAGACGGCCCATCATATCGACGATTCGACTACCGGAAATATAGGTCTTTCTTTTTTGCAGCCCCGTGTTTGCGTCGTCGGTGGCATCCATGTGTCCAGCCGTATCTTTGTACCACAAGGCACTAGTCAGTTGACTCTTCTTTGCTTCTGCTCCGTGACTCAGTAACGTTTCTATGTACGCTCGATAAGGATAGGTATTCGTTGAAGGTGTGACGAGGGTACCGTTCAAAGACACATCGACTTGACTAAACAGAGAATGCATCCAGTTGTTTACTGGTCCAACAGCTGCAGCTTGAGCGATATCGTCCCCGTTTCCTTTGACTACACGTGCTCGCACCAACAGGTAAGTATTGGCCACGTCCAGGTAATCGTCTCCCGATCCGGGCAATAAGAATTCGATAGGACCACCCGAACCTATCGAGGCGACAGGTCGATGCTCGATCCACTGTGCGTGTTCGATACTCGTTTGTGTCGTCGGTAAACTAAATAGGTCCAATTCGCTTTTGACTCCCTCACACGACAACTGGTGGACAAAAGCCATGTCTAGTCGAATATGTCGTCTCGACGCGTCTTCTGTCGTCTGCGTCTCTTGGCGACACTGGCTAGGGTTCTCGTCGGCTTGCGTTTTATAGGAGCGTTGCGTATGCCAGGAGGGCCACTGCTTCCCAACACTCTACTGATCATGTCCTTTCCGGTTTCTTTCGCACGCCTCTTTGCAGATTCTTTAATGCTCTGTCCAGACAACACGTCACCGGCCACACCCAAACCTGTCTTTAACGCTCCTTTTCCCAAAGCGAGTGCGCCTCTTTTTATGAGTGGCATAGCACTTCGAATGAGACCACCGAACAAACTACCTAGACCGTGACCTCGTTGCACCCTTGCACCAACAAACACGGGCAACCCGTTACCGACTTGTCTGACGTAATAGTCTTCGTAAGAACGATTACGACTCATGTTTAAAAAAAAATGATGGTTTGCGTCGTCGAAAGTGAAGTGTTGCCGTCACTCTACCTCGCTCGAATGGTACGCGACGTCCCGTGTCGTCTCTTATATCGATCTCGATGGTCGTAAATTCTTTGTGCAAGACGGGAACGTATTGTACATTATCAAAACTTTTTGACACCACGTCTCCGTGATTTCCTTCTATCGGTACAATCCTCAACAGAGGGACTACGGTATCCCCGACCACACGTGATTCAACAACGTCGGTGTAGACGTACAGCGAGTAAAATCCCTGCGCCATGTCTACAACGGAATCGGCTTCTTTGCGGAAGGTGTACTCGTCGTTATTTGGCGTATCATACACGATGGACGACAGCTTGAGATCTATGTCTTTTTTACCTAGCTTGTACTCGCGTGTGTCCGTTGCTTTGGGACTGGTGACGGCGGACGGGTGAAAACCTAGTATGGACTGCATGGCGCTCTGAAAAGGTATGTTGAACACAGTGTGGGGTGTCATGCGCAAGGTCACCCGCTGAGAAATGTCGCTGTAGATAAATTTCGCCTTCATTCCGTCCTTTGACATCCTCGCCAGAGCTTTGTTGATGTGGTATATCAGTATGACCGGACTGTAGTAATATCCATGCTCGATTTTGGCAGTGTTGTAGAGTCCCGTGTGATCCTGTTCATTGAGGTAGAATCTACTGTCTGCCTCACGAACGTTGTACCAACTGTGCGGGTATTGAATCTCCACCAGTCCACATTCCCACTGACCGACTAAACTGATGCGTTGCGGCAAAGCCGTGACATAGTGGGTCAACGTGTTGTCGGGATTTAACTCCATAGATGCGTTGCTGGGCAATGTCAGGTAAAAATCAGACGACATGGTCACCGCGTTTCATAGACGGATTAGGTAACTGCTCAACAACTTGCCCCAACAAACACGGGCAATCCGTCACCGACTTGTCTGACGTAGTAGTCTTCGTAAGAACGATTACGACTCATGTTTCAAAAAAATGATGGTTTGCGTCGTCGAAAGTGAAGTGTTGCCGTCACTCTACCTCGCTCGAATGGTACGCGACGTCCCGTGTCATCTCTTATATCGATCTCGATGGTCGTAAATTCTTTGTGCAAGACGGGAACGTATTGTACATTATCGAAACTTTTTGACACTACGTCTCCATGTTTTCCTTCTATCGGTACAACCCTCAACAGAGGGACGACGGTATCCCCGACCACACGTGGTTCCACAACGTCGGTGTAGACGTATAGGGAGTAAAAACCCTGCGCCATGTCTACAACGCAATCGGCTTTTTTAACGTAATAATAATCTGGTCCTTCTTCTTCGGGTGTGGTGTAAACAGCCTGGCTTAAACCTAGCAAATGCTGAAGTTTCAACGAGTACACTGAGAATGAGATGTTTTCTATCATGTGTATAGTCACTTTTTGTGTGGTGTCACTGTAGCTTAGTTTTATTTCCTTTTCTTTTATCGGTGACTTTATGATTCTGTTGATTGCACGAATGAGCGCTTGGGGACTATCGTAGTGGCCTGCCTCGATATTCACCACATAAGTCGTACCATCGACATTCACGGCAAAATAAGTTTCCTCTTCTCTCACGTTGTACCAACTGTGCGGGTATTGAATCTCCACCAGTCCGCACTCCCACTGACCGACTAAACTGATGCGTTGAGGCAAAGCCGTGACATAGTGGGTCAACGTGTTGTCGGGATTTAACTCCATAGACGCGTTGCTGGGCAATGTCAGGTAAAAATCAGACGACATGTTCACCGCGTTTCATAGACGGATTAGGTAACAGGTACCCCAGGCAACTGCTTAACAAAGCCGTCCACAGATTAGAGTTTCCGTCTACTTTAGTAAGGTTGTAGATACTGACCAATATAACGATGTACAGTATGACAATTTCCGATTTCGGGCACGTATTTCCAAACAACACCCAACGTCTGCTGTTACTTCCTGTATCTTCGAGCTCTGTGTTTTCGAATCGAACGTCCGTCGTATCTTCCATGACACGAATGACGGCTCGACCGGTGTGTACTAACCTTTATACGCGACGAGTGACGCCTTATCCAACCAGCTGTTAAACGAGTCGGAATACCCTACCCACTTGACCAGGACCTGTGTCTTTCTTCCTCGCTTGCGCTGCTGCAACACTTTCTCGATACGATAGAGTTTATCCTTGGCCACAACCACATTCTGTAGTTCTTGTTCGTAAAATGTTCCCTCTATCGGCGAGTCTTCATCATCGATCAAACGATAAACAGGCGGATCGGAAAGATGAACTGTTTTGACGGTAAATATCTCGTCACTCCAGTTGGGTAAGTAACCTTTTTTGAATTGTCTCTTGACTTTGCTGATACGCACGTGATCGCCCACTTTTAAAACCGGTTTGACTTTTCTGTGTCCTTCATTTCCGTACAACCTTTGCCAAACCTCTTCTTGATTGATCACGTTCACTTCAGATGGCGCCATTCCAATACTTCTATGATAACTGTCGTTGTACGAATCGACTAGGTGGTGTAATACGACCGAAGGCTTTGACCCTGCATGGGTAAAGGTTTGACAAGGGAGAGTTGGCCCCTGAAAATTCAACTCGTTTCGGTTTCACTGCAACCTCCGGTTCGGGTAGAGGTTCCGGTTGCGGTGAGTAGAGGCTTGACGCAACGACTGGTTGATTGACAGACGCTGAATGTGGACGGCTGGTAGATGCTTCGAACGGTCGGCTAGTTGGTTCGTCTACGTCGCTATCGCTGAAGGCTGCAGGCGCATGGTAGTTGGGTGTTTTGAGGTTGGCGCTATCGTGATACAACGGTGATGGTGGTCGGTTGACATCCAGTGACTGCGGTCGGGTGCCAGATGCTTCGAACGGTCGGCAACACGGTTCGTCTACGTCGCTGTCGCTGAAGGCCGCAGGCGTGTGGTAGTTCGGTGTTTTCAACATGATGTTGACCATGGTGTCGTCGTGATACGAATGACGGGCTGATTGATAAAACACCGCGCTTATATAGTTAGTGAATGTGCCGAAAAGTCACGTGGGCGTGCCGAAAAGATTATGGAACAGAACATAAAGGTCACGTGGGCGTGCCGAAAGATCACATATTGTAGAAAATTCAAAAGCACGGACTGCTGAGTAGAATGTACACAAGTGCGGACTGCTGAGTAGTTATTTAGTTCACCACTTATCTAACAGGGGTGCTTTCATTTGCTGATTATATATCCACCAGGTGTTTATGGACGAGAAAAAACAAGAGACGAATATTTGCAGTACTCATATGTGGTTCGCTCACTTGTCCACTAGGGGATGATGTTTGTAGTTCGTGATGTACCCGTCAGGGGGCTCTATTGCACGCAAGCGTGCAAGAGACACGAATATTTGCAGTACTAGAACATTTAGTTTACAACTTGTCCACAAGATGACACCACTTGTAAGATTAGTACCGAACAAATCCGATAGGGGGGCGCTGTTTTAGTTAACCAACTATCCGCCAGGGGGAGCTATTTTTAATTCACCAACTATCCGTCAGGGGGCGCTGTAGCGCTGTTTTAGTTTACCAACTATCCGCCAGGGGGCGCTATTTTAATTCACCAACTATCCGTCAGGGGGCGCTTTTATAGTTTTGGCGGGAAATAATTTTGGCGGGAAATAATTTTAGTTCCAAAAAATTCCGCTAGGTGGCACTATTTTAGTTCCAATTTTTTTTCCGGTAGGTGGCGCTATCTAGTTTTGGTGGGAAATATTTCAGTTCACCAACAATCCGTCAGGGCGCATAAATATTTTAGTTCCCCAACTATCCGCTAGGTGGCGCTATTCTAGTTCCGCCGGGAAATATTTTAGTTCACCAAGTATCCGCCAGGGGCGCTGTTATAGTTTTGGCGGGAAATATTTAGTTCACCAACTATCCGCTAGGTGGCTCTATTTTAGTTTCGGGAAATTCCGGTAGGGGGCACCACGTGTCATTGACCTACATCCGGGTCGCGTGACCTTTGACCTTGACCTACATCCGGGTACTTGACCTTGACATACATCCGGGTACTTGACCTTGACCTACATCCGGGTACTTTGCTCTTGCTCCGCGACGCGACACCATCCCCGGTAAGGGACCTCCTTTACTACTCATAGTCAGAGATACCATCACTAAACACTTGAAAGATAATGACCTGTTGAGTGATAAACAATTTGGTTTCATTAAAGGGCGGTCTACAGTTCTCCAATTACTTAAAGTACTCGATTTATGGACTGAGACACTAGATAACGGTGGATGTATTGATGTAGTATATTGTGATTTTATGAAAGCATTTGACAAAGTTCCACATCTACGACTTATAGAGAAACTCCAGAGATATGGAATTCAAGGAAATATTCTAAGCTCGGTTGTAGCTCTGTTGGCCCACAGGAGACAACGTGTAAGAGTCAATAATTCTTTTTTAGACTGGCATGATGTCATCAGCGGCATACCACAAGGATCGGTGATTGGCCCCCTACTTTTTATTATATTTATTAATGACTTACCGGATGTTATAAAGAACTCCGAAGTATTCCTGTTTGCGGATGATATGAAACTTTTCCGTCCAATTTACACCAATGAAGATTGCACAAAGCTTCAACAAGATCTTACCCATGCAGAACATTGGACATATGAATCTCTCTTAAAGTTCCACACAGACAAATGCAGCCATATGAGAGTAGGATCATCAACCATAAGAAATGACAGCTACACACTGGGACCTAATGATCATATAACGCTGGCAAGTACGGATAAGGTGAAGGATATTGGCGTCACTTTTGACTCATCACTAAACTTTGAGGCACATATGTCGGAAAAAATTAATAAAGCCAATTCAATGATGGGGATAATTCGTCGCACTTTTGATTACATGGATGAACAGTGTTTTTCTACTGTTTTCAAATCTCTCGTCCGCCCACATATTGAATATGCAAATCAAGTATGGGCTCCCTACTTAATGAAACACATTACAGCTCTTGAAAATGTTCAGCGTAGAGCAACCAAATTAATTCCAGGTTTTAAAGATCT
>CM034538.1:46927146-47001339 GCA_020002185.1 Paraescarpia echinospica | reverse complement strand
TCATCCCACCTATGTTCCATTATCATCCCTCCCTTCCCCAACCCTTCATCCCACCTATGCTCCATTAGGTTACCAGCCATCGCCGTCCCAACGTTTCAGTAACTGTTCTCATATTGTTTATGATAATACCAAACTTGCTGATGACGATCCACCTTTTCCATCCGTATCAACTTGTTTGACTGTTGATCCTTGTCTCTTGTTGTAGGCACATATCCTTATGGTCGCAACACTTACGCATTTGCGGTCGATCACATATCTCGACTCGTGTATTATACTTGAGGAATGTACTACTCATAAATAATTGATCTCTGCTTATTATCAAACACTTTCAGGCGCTGGAAATTGGGATCGCGATGAATTTGGATGAATCAAACTGTAGTGTAACGTTGTTTGTTGTGTAAGGGATAGCACAGACAACTAGACGATGATTACGATCATTTCGGGTCTGCAATACATGTCTAGCAAATGGATTATAATTTAGTCGTAGAGACATCTGTATTTAAGTCACTGATGCTGCTTATTTTCTGAATGATTGCATAGAAAATAGCATGCAATACAGTATAGTGATGTTGTGTATTTGTTTTTTACAATAACTATTATAATGTGTTCAATTGTTTCATTTTTAATATCTGCAGCCAATGCAAGTCTCAACATCAGCGTAGATATAGTGATCGATGCTACGGGGTGTGTGGAGAGCAACCTGACTGAATGCATTCGACCCAGACGCAAACGAGGTGACCGTCACACTGGAATCACGCCCAGATGGCGCCACTTTTGACGGCGGAATCTTCAAGTGGACTCCCGTCAATATAGAATCTGTGCATGTATCGTAGGTTTTCCGGTTAATTTCTATTAAACTGTTGCCCTTGATTTGTATGTATTCTACCTGGTGTGTATACTTGGGGAAGTGCCAGATCCCACACGGGGCAAATGTATAATCTGTAGTATAGACTCAACGTGTGGTCTATGTATTTACTTCAACTCGCTAATAATGCGAAAACACCCGGCTCAACAATAAAGTGAGTAAGTAAACTGTCTATATTGATAACGTATAATGTATGTATGCTAGTACTTCAGAGGTATGCACTTAAATGAAACAAAAAGAAAGATGTTCTACTGTATCTATGCCTTCTAGTACACATTTCCTTGTTCAAAACGTTGGGTTGACCTGAACTAGATCACACATTTTGACGTTAGTGTTGCCTCCAATAGATGTAATATAACAAACACGACAATTTCTATAGAATCAGGTACCTACGTAGCCTCACTATTCTCAGATTTATTAGATGTGTAATTTGTAATTAAATCAGTTGTTGGGTAACACTACAATATATAAGCATGGACGCCATATTATGTTTATACAGTTAATTATTCATAAGATTTCATGACACGCAGTGTTATTTCATTTAACTTTACGTAAGTTTAATGTTCACTGTCAGGTTATCCGCATCAAGTGGGGAACGTATGGCAAAACTGCTATAAAATGCATACCCACATATATAACGTCTGTGCGTGCGTGTGTGTATGTACACGCGCGCGTGCGTGTGCGCGTACGAGCGTTTATGTACACCAGGCCTGGGGTAATTGTAATATGTAATAGTAGGTTGTAGATGTCACTAGTTTATCCAGGTTTTATGGTTGCTCCCCCTTGTCAACTTTAGCATGGCCCTTATGAAGTTTTAGCCTAGAGATTTATGAGCGTTTACACACTACGAGACACTGGTACAGTGAGACTGCTGCATTGACTAAAGGGATAAAACGGGGCTTTCACTGCTTTGACGCCAGTTCTGCCAAGTGCCAAGTTGCGAACTACCCTTTTCAAGTAAGCCTATATATACACTCCTGTATATATATATACACACACACACACACACACACACACACACACACACACACACACACACACACACACACACACACACACACACACACACACACACACACACACACAGTTATTACACACACATATTAACGGCACAGTTGTCAATTTTAATTTCACAAATAAAATGTCTTGTAATAGTATGAATTGTTATGTGTACCGCAGGTAGACCATTACCCTGTTCCTATCAACATAGTCACCGCCCTACCCCCTACAACCCCCACCGTGTCGCCCACATTAACGTTTTTAATATTGAGATTTACCTAATTTTGAGTATTGCAACTCACTCCTAAACAATATTGCAAAACGGACTTAGCTAAAGTCCAACGTGTACAGAATTAGTTAGCACGTGCAGTACTAAACGCACGTCGTTTCTCACCCTCACTGCCCCTACTTAACAGTTACACTGGCTTCCAGTTGCATATCGAATACATTTCAATTTAGCCACTATCACATGTCATGCCCTTTCTATACAACACCCATCCAATTTGTTTAGCCTCCTTCGTTTTTTCCGATATCTCCAGGAAGCTCAGATCATTTCTTTCACACCAACTTTTTGTTCCGAAAACCAAGCTTAATATTGGCAAATGTGTTTTTTATGTAGCTGCTCACAAGAACATGGAATAAACTCCCTATCACTTTAAAATTATCCAAGACTGTAGCTACTTTCGTAAAAAAAACTGAGGACTTATTTATTTGAAATTGCATTCCTACCCTAATCTCCGGCGGTCTCTGGCTCCAATGACGACTCTTGCTTGTCCATGTTACCGATGTTGCCCAATGATTCTTATACGTTCAGATTCCTGGGGATATAGGCGCTATAGATGTTTATTATTATTATTGCATTACATATCTTGTATCTCAGGTTGTCCGCAGGTAAACTCCACTTTGTCCAACCAAGGCGGGCAAAACTGATAGTAGTTGGATAAAACGGGTTAAAGGTAATGCAACCAATTGATGTATACATACGTATTTAATAATTAGAGCTAAGGTTATGTAATTGTTCCGCGTCTGTGGAGTCACTATAATGCGAATGGACCCGTTTTGCCCGCCTTTATCATAGGTGTTGCAACAGTGATTTTTACATATTTAGGCCTACACTTCTCAATTGTATTGTATATTACAATATCAATATACGATCCCCATTATTCAAACGGAATGCAGTTAGACTTCGGGATACTCAGAAGTAGCATTTACTGTTTGTCAACCACTAATCAACTTCACATATAAGTGGATGGTGAGCAGAAAACTCAACAGCGATAACTTACATTCATCCAAAAAGGTCGGCTGTAATGCATACACACACTAAGTTCACTGAAGTGGATGACTAGGCAGAATACGCACAGTTATGAAACAATACTGCTGATTATGATAGGTGTTGCTGTCTCGCCGATCTCTGCAACGTCTATGTACAGGTCTAATTAGCGTTACAAAATATCAACGATTTTGCAGCCCCGTTACACGTGTGGCTAATGTGGTCGCTGGTGCGGCGGGATGACCAATACTGAGAGTGTATTAAAAGTTACCGTCATGTTGACAATATAACTGTAGCGTATAGTAAGACAAAAGGGCTATAGGATACAGTCAGATAATAGGATTATAGTAAGAGTAGTTCGTCAGGTGTTTGGCCAAAAAACGTTTGGCGCATACCAGGACTTTTTTAAGCAACCGTGTATTTTGAAATACGTAGACCTATTGAAATAAAAAAAAACGATCGTTATGTACAAAGCATATCGCAGTGCAATACTGAGTAGTTTGCAGAATATGTTTAAACTGTATGTTTCACCACATGGTATTCTACTAAAAGACACCCTCAACAGTCATCGTGTGCGTACTAACATAAAATCAATGTGCATTTCTGTTTGCGGAGTAAAACAAATTAAGCGTTTAAAAAACCTATAAGTTCCATCTTCTATCTACCTGTCACATGTAAAAAATAACCAATTAGAATCAAACATTACATTTTGTAGGCACTGTATGCATTATATATGAGTTTTTAAATTATAATGATTGTAAGATATTGTGTTTATATCATACATAACCAGACTGGTTGGGGGTGGTAGATAAGTAGCACACTTCTGTTCACCCCCTTTCCAGCAACTCAAACAACGAAATGTTGTATTATGTAATAATAAAATTTTTGCTGTTTGTTGTTGGAAATAAATTACGGATTGATTGATTGATTGGTTGATTAATTGTTTGAATTAGGATACAGTCAAATGTGTTCATTTGAAAACAGGGAATTATTTTTCGCCCCTGGTTTAGAGAAAACTCTTGGCTGATGTTTGTGCTAATATGGTTTCAACGGTGATAACACAATCAACTCCACTTGGGATGGGACAGATTCCACACCAAAAACATGTCGTGGTTTATTTTGACCATTTATAACATTTCCTTTTCTAGCTGGTTGGCGTACTGGTCAGATGATGTAACTATTCTTGCGGTAGGCATAGTGACTAAAATACAAGAACCCACGTTTCTCTTAATGTCGCATCTTTTTCAAAGAATGTTTGTTCTTCTCTAGTCTAATCGACATTTGCAGACTGAGATGCCTGAGTTGGAATCAGGTGTGGAATGTGTTGAACGCGGCATTCAGACCAGATGAGTGATTCGAAAATGTGCTGACCACACTAGGAGCCAAGCTTACAATTCAGTCACATAAAATGAGAGCAAGGCGAAAGCAGTGGACACAATATACGCAACATGTTCACGTACACATCGTAGTGGAGTCGACGTCCAAAATAAACAGCCTAACTTCTCCATTATTGGTTGTACATCGGTTCCACTCGATGCACGGATACGACAGGCGAAAGCTGGGTGCCAATGATACTATTTTTAGATGTAAAATAGTGAAACCGTGTTGGAGGTTATTGGAGATTCTATCAAATAAGAATGGTCTGTGTAAAGAGATAGACGTTGCAGCGGTGTCCCTCTTCCTCACTGGACACAACGTTTTCCAAAATCAGTTGTTGTGCAGAATATAACTGTTAAGATGAACACCTTCCATGGAATCAAAGTAATGCATTTTGAATTTTAAAGATTATTTGAAATCCATTTGTAACTAAACGTAAAAAGCAAGCGTATTTGGGGTGTATATCAGCATGCACAACGACAGTTATTTACAGTTGTTTACGTGTTTTTATACGCAAATGCTTTTGTAGGGGGTCTTTCTCCTACCTGAGTGTCGCATCACGGTGATGATGCAGCAATTCTGTCGCATAAACGATATGCCATGCTGGAAATGTCAAAGGAACACAAGGATATCAATAAAACAATATGCCTACAGAAAAAGAAAAAAAAAGTTATGGGGCTGAACCACAAAAACCCTGTATATGGATAATGAAGAAGTAAAAACCACAAATACTGTCTCATAGCTGGGACGCATAGTATGGACGGACCGGTATTGACATAAAGAATCGTACGAACAACACCAGATTAGGTATCTTCAGACTAAAACACATACACACACATTTGTTTGCATGTGTGTGTGTATGTGTGCTTGTCTACATATGTACAATGCGTGTGTGTGTATGTATGCATGTGTGTGCGTGTGTGTGTATGTATGTATATATACATATATATTATATACACACACACATATGCATACATACACATACATACATACATACATACAAATATACATACGCACACACCACGCGCGCGCGCGCACACTCACACACACACACTCAAACACAAACATTGTAGAAGATGTGTCATGTCCACACCACTCTGTGTCTCAGAAAGCTGACGTATGACAGAAACATTTTCCACACAACATTCTTTCGAAACATCATGCAAATATTCTGGCCAAAAAAAATTTCCTACATAGAACTGCTAAAATTAACCGCACAAGGAACATGGATGACATACTCACAACTTACGGAGATAGATTGGCCATGTTTTGAGAAGAAGCAAGGTAACATAGCCCTGAGATAGAAGCCTAAAGGAAATGTAAGAAAAAGATGATGACATAAAACGACTTACAGAAGAACAGTGGGAGGGAACTACAACAAATGCACATAAGCTGGGCTGAGGCAGAAAAGCAAGGTGTGGATCGAAATAACTGGAAATGTCTCGTTTCTCCCGGTAGACACGACGAGGTTTGAATAACATTAATGGATGCCATCTTGAACCAATCATAAGCTATAAAATAATAGTCTAGATGCGTTTTTGAACATTGAGAACTTATGTGGCCATCCCTTTATTGAGACAACCCCTTAGTGTTATATATATATATATATATATATATATATATATGAGAACCCCTGTGTTCACACCATTACACTGGACTGACATAGTGTGACACGTTTATGTGACTTGAAATTTGACTGGCGGTTGTTACCCCTCAATCAGGAAGTTTTGTATCAATGCGACGACAGTAATATATGCAGGGTGTTTCCACTGTGTACTGGGCAGTGACGGCTAGCAACCGTCGAAGACGTAGCGGTCACGGACAGCGGTTGTCGAAGACAGTAACAAAGTCGAAGTGTCTGACAGGTTAGTGATGCTTAGGAATAACGTTGTTACATACGTTGACTTGGTGTGTTTTGTCAGCGATTCTGGCGGTGTTAGACGCAGTTCTCGCGGAGATGGTAACGCTACAGCGATTTAAAAAGCAAGCGTAAACATTTAGGTAGCGTGATATCCAGTCATTAGGACTGCACAAAGCGCATTACACTTCACTGCTGCAGACCTGTTCAATAGAACACCATCCCCAATTATCATATATAAATATATATATATATATTACCAAAAAGTAATATTCTACTATTCTACAGTCATCCACATCTCCCCAAATATGTGGAGTTAAAATGTCTATATATATATATATATATATATATATATATATATATATATATATACAATACAAAGGTTCAGTTCAGGGTTAAAACCAAACGGTCTGCAACAGTGACTTGGCATATTTTGTGGAGGTTCTCTGAAATGCCTACGCAGTGGATGCCATCACAACTGCTTCCTGGATGAGTGCGTATAAGATTAGACCTGCAAATCATGCTGGTAGTGTTCCGGGTTTACACTCGTGGCGGTATTTAGTGTGAACATCCTCTGTGACAAAGATAGCAGGCAACCTGATGAGAACCAGTCCTTGGTGGGTCTTTAAAAACACAGAGTCATATCTAAAAGTTTGGCATGTGATGATTTCTTCTTCAAGTTAGTACACATAGTGATGCCACTTGCTTTCGGCATCTCAGATAGTCATCAATGACGACGTTTGCGGACCGCTTCACTTCTCCAACGTTCAGGATACCTATTTGTCTTGGTGTTGGGATCAGCAGGCACACATGGTATACTCGTATGCTGTTTTCATCACTTGTTGTGGTGTCGGACGCATATCTAATAATTAAAATAAAAAGTAAGATTTGTAATGTATTGTTTTAATACCATGCTGCATTCGTAGACCCTTTATTCTAAAGTTCACCGTTTTATAATCATGATGACTGCGTTCTATTATGTGTATCTTAAGAGGAAAAGAAGCTGGCTAGGAAATGTGTGTGGTTTTTTCGTTTGTTCACCCACATCCAACATTAGTCTCACGTATTATTTTAATTTCTTTTTGGCATACTCAAACATTCTGAAGCGCATGCGCCTTGAATATGTACATTGCAGCATCGGAGCTGTGGTGCATTTTAGCGTTTCTGTTATTACTGGCTGATCTACACAGGAATCATGGCATTTCGTTGACAGTAAAGGTGTCATAATATCTCGCTTTTCTCCGTATTTTGTTGTGAGGAGATGGGTGCAGACCACCATGCTCTCCTTCTTCACACAACGTTCCGCTGGCTTTCACGAGGTCCAGTCAAGAATGTTTCAGCTGAGAGATGATCGTCAAGAGTTTAAAGTCAAATGAAATTTATTGTAACTCATTAGAATACATACAAATGCAAATCAAATAAAGACAACTCATATATAATAACGTAATGAGAACAACAAGGGAAGGACATTACATAATTTTATTCACACTTTTCTGTTGTTGCATAAGGAACTGCAGCATGTCCGTTTGTTGCAAGGCATTTACTTGGAGGCAATACTTGCATACATGGCTGACATCTTCGAGAATATCAACGTACTGAATCGAAGAATACAAGGTCGGGATGAGAACGCCCTTACGTGTACGGTCAATCAAAATGGGTTCAAATCCAAACTTCGGTTATGGCAAGGAGCTCACTGGACATGTTTAAACGGACGAATAACACACATTCTGTTATGTCTACAACATGGAAATATCACAAACAATACTAGACAGTCGTAACATTTGAATGACTGTAATAATACAGCATCATGGTGGATCCACGTTTTACTCAGAACGAGGCTGATGTCAGCTGATCAAGTACATTAAAGTAACGGAACACAACACATCCTGAACAGAAACTGCTGAATGTGATAGCAGAACATCTATAGTCTGCTTAGGGTCAGTTTTTGGACGAAATGTTCATTTTTGCAAGATGTCACAACATTTGGCACATATGATCTTTGATAGGTACTCATCTAATTCTGATATAGGAGACACATTTTGGGATTCGTTAAAATTCTCTAATTAGCATAAATCCAAAATGCCCACCGCCGATATAGGCTAACACTTGATATGGTTATATCTCAGCTAATAATAGGCCGATTCCGATGAGTTTCGTATGCATTATGACAGTTTTGGTTATGCCAGATCGATCAAAGTGGTTTGCATCATCTCCATGACAACGAAGTCAGTGCTGTTTGCAATGATCAATATGCGCTTGCGGCCTTGTGACACTGCATTTGTCGCATGCAACATAAATCTCGTATCGAACTCTTCGTGGTTGCATGAACTGAGAGGATACTCCATATATTTGTTGGAGGATTCTGGAGGACGTCCTCATCGCAAGTTCGATGGGGGTACAAGTATCGGTGTTATTTCTTCTTTGCACATGACAATTTCCAAAAGACAAAAACTTCCAATGGTAACATAGACATGTGGAAATATATACAATGCATAAATAAAATATCTACGTGTATTCAGTGCGCTAAAAAAAGTTTAATGTTGGCGACATAATTTTTCCACTTTGTCAAATATTGACTCACATTGCAATTAATCTGCCACATCTGAACCGTATAGCAGTTTGTTCAGGACAGACTCAAGGGCCAAGTGGTCAGCTGAAATTTGTGTTTTTCGATTGGAAACTTATTCCTACCATGAAGCGCATTAGTCGATCTCGATCTACATATGTATTACCATTATCAGATGCTAACAATGTTGCTGATATTTTCTGCGTATCGACATGAAGTATGTTAACAAACAAATTAAAAATATTTAACGACGTAGCCAATTGGTGCTTATTTCCTAAATTCGATCGAACTTCAGAACACTTGTTATGACTATGAATTTTTTAAGTGGAGTATTCTGCAGAAACGCAATTTTCTAAAGTCACCGTGAAGCACTACCTTTACTCTTAGCGTCAGAATACAAATTACACATTTCAGGAGCACGGCACTCTGCCGATCATATTATTTTCTTACAGCTCTACGAATGTGCAGAGCAAGAATTTGCGACGTGTGCTTTTGGAGAACGTAGGTCATTTGATAGTTTTCAACACTTTAACAACTAGCGTGAACTATAGCACCACCTATTGGGGTAGTTTATAGGTCTATCGCCAGTCAGGCGTGCAGCTGGCGTCTTGTAAGTCGTTCATGCAATCTTTCATTGCAGTGGCATGTAGGCCTACACTACCTGTACATAGCCTGCTTTGTTCAGTGAATTGTTCAACCTACTCGGCGGGCTACCCAGCGTGCATATAGTTAAATCGGGTCAACAAACATTACATCCATATGTAAAAGAGTTAGATCATAAAACTGCACTGCAATAGAAAGCATTCATGGCGCACTGCGTTTTAGAAACGATGATGAAAAAAATTCATATTGGAGATGCCTACGCAGGCCCTACCAGGGTGTTTTATTGAATTTCCACTGGTGGCGGCAATGCCCCAAAAGGGCACTTTTAACGGTAAACAAAACATAGTTTTGAAGAAGGCAAATACATACATTCTTGCAGGCGCAAACGCCCATGCACTCACCCCTACATAGATTTAACAAGATTTAACAAGATTGCCACCCAGAGAATTAACTCTAGGTGGCAGGTGGACAAGGAAGCCCTTTGGCTTATCGAGAGTCCGACCCTTTTATCTATGTGTATCCCGCCCGTCTGAGGTATGTGTCGATTTCATTTACAGTCCTTTGTGAAAAAGAAAACTTTCTTATATCCAATCTACTCTGCTCCTTTGCTAATGCAAGTTCATGTCCTCTAGTCCTTTTATCTTTCTTAACTGAGAAAAACATATTTCTATCAATATTTTCATAATCCTTCAATATTTTAAACACTTCTATCTGATCTCCTCTCAATCTCCTG
Organism: Paraescarpia echinospica; assembly: GCA_020002185.1. Classification (NCBI taxonomy): domain Eukaryota; kingdom Metazoa; phylum Annelida; class Polychaeta; order Sabellida; family Siboglinidae; genus Paraescarpia; species Paraescarpia echinospica. The sequence continues at coordinate 46,991,068 of CM034538.1, read as the reverse complement.
GTCTCTAGTGTTGTTAAACCGCATTTTTATAGGCGTATTTCGTAACTAAGATCCCTCAGATTTGGTATCATTTTAGTTGCTCTCCTCTGCACTCTTTCTAGCATATATATGTCCTTCCTGCGATATGGCCTCCACGCTTGAATACAATATTCTAAATGAGGCCTAACTATTGTTTTGTACAGCGGTATTATTAGCTCTTTTTCCTTATACGTTATGTTTCGCCTAATTAATCCAAGGATTTGATTTCCCTTTGAAGCTGCAATTCCGCACTGCTCTGAAACCTTCATATCAGCACTAATGGTTAACCCTAAGTCCTTTTCTTTTACAGTAGTACTTAGTACAGTACCCCCATTGTATATTCTACCTCTTCGTTCCCATGTCCTGCGTGGAGGCATTTACATTTCCCAAAATTAAACAGCATTTGCCACTTTTCAGACCATTTGATCAACCTGTCAAGATCATCTTGTAAATGCTGTCTATCTCCATCACTTTTAATCCTTCTAAACACTTTTGTATCATCCGCAAATTTCAACACCTTGCTTGTTATTTCATCATCCAAATCGTTGATATATATTAAGAATAATATAGGACCTAATACTGATCCCTGTGGTACCCCACTCAATACCGATTTCCAGTTTGAAGCCTCCCCATCAACTACTACACGTTGTCTTCTGTCAATCAGCCATTGTTCTATCCAGTTTATTATACCATTTCCTATGCCATGGGCCTTTAGTTTAAGCAGTAATCTTTGATGTGGTACTTTGTCGAAAGCTTTTTGAAAATCTAAGTAGACGATATCTACTGGTGATCCCTCATCTACCCACTTAGTGATGTCTTCCAAAAAACATAACACATTTGTTAAGCATGACCTCGCTTTAAAAAAAACATGTTGAGATGGGTTTATCAAGTTTTGTTTAACAAGAAAATCCACCATGTGATCTTTAATTAGTCTTTCTAACAATTTACAAATCACTGATGTTAAACTCACTGGTCTATAGTTCTCTGACTTGTTTCTCAAACCTTTTTTGAATAACGGTATAATGTTTGCTTCTTTCCATTCTAAAGGAACCACTCCCTCTTCTAATGACAAGTTGAAAACTGTTGCAAGCGGTATGCTAATTTGTTCTACAATTTCCAATAGTAGTTTGGGTGGAATACCATCCACTCCAGGTGATTTATTATCCTTCATAGCCCTTATTTTCTTACCTACCATTTCCGGGGTTACAATTAATTGTCCTAAATAGTCTGAATCTGACCCCTTGAACTTAGCCTCTGGTACTGGCAGTGAACTAATATCTTCCCTGGTAAACACTGAACTAAAGTACTCATTCAGGTCTTCTGCCATTAAGAATCCCTCTGATATTATATTTCCAGCACTATCTTCTAGAGGACCGACTTTATCTTGAACTTTCTGTTTGCTTCGAACATACGCATAAAAACTCTTGCTGTCATGTTTTATATTACTAGCTAATTGTTGTTTATAGCTTCTCTTTGAATTTCTAATTTCAGCTGTAGCTTGGTTAAGTGCTTCTTTATAACTGTTGTAGTCTTCATCATTTCCAGTACATCTATATGACTTCCACATCATTTGTTTATACTTAATTTTTTAATGGCTTCTTTCGATAAGTGTTTATTTTTGGACCGTTTCCCTTGTTTTTTGAAGGGTACAAATTGATCGACTATGCACTTAATTTCACTCTTTAATATATTCCAGCATTCTGTTGCCGTCTTATTTTTCAGTGTGTTATTCCAGTCTATCTTTGCTAAATATTTCCTCATGTCCTTATACCTTCCTTTGTGGAAATTTCTCCTATACTGCTTTTTACTATTCCTTTCTGATTTTACTTTGATGGTAAAATGTATCTGGTTGTGATCGTACTCCCCAGTGGCTCACATATCTTGACATTGTCAACTAATTCATTCTGTGAGGACAAAACTATGTCTAACACATTCTCACCCCTGGTTGGTTCTAGCACATGTTGAGAAAGGAATGTATCTTGAACTAAAACTAAAAACTTGTGGTCCTCACTCCCCATACTCTGTAGAGATTTCCATTGTATATGCCCGTGGTTAAAATCCCCCATAATAATACAGTCCCGTTTGCTTACTTCCCTTATAGCGTTTTGTATTTTTTCATTCTCTTCTATGCTTATGTTTGGACTTCGATAAACTAACCCAACTGTTAACGTTGAGTTTCCTGTAACTATGTTACACCAAACAGCTTCTTCGCAATCTGCTTCTCTTTCTAATTTTATTTCATAAGCCTGAATAGATTCTTTAATATATAAAATAACTCCACCTCCCTTTCTTCCTATTCTATCTTTTCTAAACATTACATATCCTGTCAGTCCCAATTCAGCATCTGATATATCGGTGGTGGTCCAGGATTCGGTTATACCTATTATATGAGGGTCAACATAGGCACGCGCATACAAACACGCACACGCGCACGCGCGCGCACACACACTTACGATGGATTAAATGAATTGTGGAATAACATAATAAACTATATTATATGCAACCGATCGCTAGATGTCACGTTACTATTTTATTTCAGAATAAGCTCTTCTCTGTTCAACATTGTAAGCCAAGAAGTCACGAATGAAACACGAATTGTTTAGTCATGCAGCGATGTAAAATAGACTTATGGTGAATCAATTTATATACGAGAACATTTGAATAAATAGAACATTCTACTAAGCTGGGTGAAATAATTTCCATAGTGAAATATTGTGACGAACTCAACTGGGAACATGCATTCATCTTTTCCAATGAAACATTTTGTTGTCATTAAAAAGTGTAGATTTGTGGAAAATTATGAAGAATGTGCTTTTCTTAATAAAATATGCACAATACTAGCGACGTGACTGAATAACTCATAAACGTCTAACTTGTGAAACAGATTTTGTCGACAATTCATCCTTTCTTCGTTACAGTGAAAATAATACTAGAGCCTTGCAGCTTGGTGGGTAGTGCTTTGGTAGTGAAGTCACGAAGTTAGACCGTGTTAATAGGCCTATGTCCATTTTATTTGTCTTATACTGTAGTTGAATGAAGCACATCGGTTTATATATATATATATATATATATATTAATTGTCATGAGTGGGATTTTGCATATCCGGAGAATTAATCGCAGTTAGGATCATTGGCCTCCTTTCCAGAGGTACAGTTTCAGTGTTGCATCCACGATGATGATGCAGCCATTCTGTAGGATATGCAGCATGGCACGTAAAAAGGTAAGTTCTTATATAGCGCAGTAACCAGTCCTCAGGACTACTCAAAGCGCTTTACACTTTACTCCCTGGCAGACCTGTTCAATCGAACACCATCTCGACTTCTCTGGGAAGCATTCAGCCACGCTGTAATTAACGCGCGAAGACCATTTGTTCACAAATATCCACCACTGTCTATAGCTAGCTACTCATTCATACAGCTGAATGACATGAAGCAATGTAGAGTAAACGAACTTGCCCAAGGTTGAACACCACCGCATAGGATTGGGACCCGCGTTCTCTCAGTGGTGAGGGCAGAGCTCTTACCGCTGAGCTACTGTGCTCCTCAAACAAATAAACTGAAAACAAAAACGTACGAACACAAACAAACTGAAGGACATCAGTAAAAACTAAGACTAAAGATAAACAAAAATAACTCCCTGGTGATGTGAGTATACAATATGAATCCAGTATCTGGTTCATGAAGAAATTAAAACTACATATACCTTTTCTTGTGTGCGCACGCGCGCTTGCGTGTGTGCATGTGTGCGCACGCGCTGCATGTGCGTGTGTGCATTAATAATCCGTGTTGCTAATTCCAGCGTATCGATACAAACTATTATATTTTTGTTGATATTGCAAAAGCAAATTGTCTTTTCAACAAAACTATGTTGATAGGAATAAATTAACAGATTCTAATCAAATGCTTACCGTTTCCCAACCCAAACAGTATTCGAACCAGAGGAGTAACAAACGTATACATTATATAACAACATAGGCTATTGGTGTTTATGTGTTAAACTCGATCCGACTAAAACACTTTGGACATATTTTACCTTTTTAAAAATAGAGTACTCAGTCGAACTACAATATTTTCTAATGTCACCTTGAAGCTTGAGTAGCGAAGCTAGGCAAGATAATAACGTTGCATATTTACGATGCTATGCGAGACAACTGTGAAAAGGTCAGCGCATCACGAATTCAATATTGCTTGACCCGGCGTGACAAACATAATAAATTTAAGTCGAGATTCCCTAACACGGTGAATAATTGTAAAATCGACTACGTAAGTAATGTAGCGTCTACACACTATATATTCTTTGCAGTACCCGTATACGCAGGTACGACATAAGTGATATCTACGTTCATAGTCGTAGCGCCGTAGAGCACTATGTGATTATGGCCATATATAAATATCGTATTTTATTATTAATTTATTATTATTATTATTTATAGTTGCGTTTGACTGCGTAACACATCAAATCAGGTTTGTAAATCAGAATCAGCATCAGAATCCATTTATTATTGGCAACTTTTCAGTTGGATTGTGCACACATTCACCATAAAATACACAAAACCACACGAGTATAATATTCTGTTATAAAACACCAGGAATTATACTAAAATATACTAAATTACTCTTAAATAAATTCACCAAAGCGACCACAACAAACGCAACACACTCAATATGAGGCGCTTTATATTAATAATTTTGTATTGTAATTGCATTACTAACTTTATTTGCGCTGAACATGAATTAATTACATTAAAACGAAATAAACTACTTTAAATATTACAATTTCCTGTTAAGACATACACAATAAAAAGATAAGTTTTCTGAGAGTGTCCTAAACACCAATGTATTAACGAGTTTTTGTAGCGATTTGTGTTCACCTTTGGTACAGGTAACTCGCTAAATGATCTAAGCGCATATGGAACATTTCGAATGTCTGGTAGTAACGAATTCAGTTTGTGGTCACCACGCTTCGTTCTAACAAAATACGCTTTACACAAGTAATTGCGCCTATCGGGCAAAGTTGACAGGTTTTACCATCTGCGGAACATCCTCGTACGTATAAACAGGATATACTGTTTTGAGACATGGTTCGACATGATCGATTCGACTTGCTTCTTTAGAAGCGATTCTATAAGCAGTGTTCCCCTACACGGTAGCACAGCATACAACTAATACATTACACATTCCAAAAGAACCGTAATCTGAAATGCTTCACCTTGAAAATACGCAGACTTTGCGTTATGTGCTTTTGAAAAAATCAACTTACAGCCATTTGATAGTTTTGAACAATTTATCAACCAGTGTAACCTAGAGCACCGCCTAGTGACATAGTTAGTACGGAGAGTCAGGCGTGCAACTGGCCGTGTAACCAATAGGCATCAGGTGGTCAACACTAGACTTATTGCCTGGGCACATAGGCAGCATTGTTCACTGAATTAAATAGTCAACTCGGCGATTTCGCAGCAGGTAATATGTTATACGTCAGCGGCATATTTAGAAATGTCTTCTTTTTGACATGCTTTGTATTTGCCTCTTTATTATCTGTCGAATAAAGATGTTCCAGTTCCAGTTCCATACAGGGCCCCATTTTAGTGGCACTGTTAAAGTTGTATTCTCAGATCTTTTTATAAACAATTTCATGTGAATACCCCATGTACTATATATCATTTTCGTCAATGACATAAACAATTATATACTTTTCCACATAATGCATTACGTACACTTTCATAAACAGTTAACAACTCTAGTTAAATTAAAATGCAGCTTAATGTGGGAAACAGCACACATATCACCCTAGTGTAAGTGAGCAAATGGGACCACTCATCTGCCATCATTACACACATTTGTGGAGCACTGCGGTCTAGAAAACTTCACGAAGTCGCCTACGTAGATCACAATGTAGCCGTTCTTTCAATAACAAAACACGTCGTGTACCGCAGTTTATCAGTCAACGCGCTCTCGTTATCCGGGTTCGGTATCTACTGCAGGGACACAGAAGACGGCAATCAACATGGAGTTATTATTACTCCATGTTGCAAAATGCGTTCTTTATATACAATTTGTACACACACACACACACACACACACACACACACACACACACACACACACACACACACACACACACACACACACACACACACACACACACACACACACACATATAAAATCAGCTCGAACTGGAGACACGTTAGCCTAGAAACACGTTGGGGAGCGATACGTAGGTGTTGGTTAACGATACCAAAATGACAAGATGGTGTTGCCTCAGTTGGTGCGATCAGTGCATAAGCTGCATAGCTGTAATACCAACGACTGTTGAGCTGCCATTTAGATACATTTGATAGTTTGATAGCTACTTCAAGACATAAACCACACATCTGAAGCACCATTGACACAGCAACATGAAATGTTTGCTCGTCATATCTAGACGTAGATTTGTAGGGCGGCACGCGGCGCGCAATTCTTATGGTTGGGACAACTACGTGTTGTTGTTGTTGTTGTTGTTGTTGTTGTTGTTGTTAACTAAGTTTCTCTCCGAGTACAAATAAACAGGTAGCCTAAGGCAAAATGCTGAATCCACCCCAGTTGTACCTCTCTGGCCCATGCTTGATAATCTATATATTAATAAAGAAACCTTTGAGTATCGTAAGTGCATCTCCTCTCGGACAATTAGGTCCACTCGCCTCTTTCAACGTCCAATCTCTTCAATCGACCATTGGCCTCTCATCTACCATTTGGCGGTGCTTTTCAGAAAACACAACGATTCTTATTTTGAGCTATTTATTTACGTGTGTTTGAGATGTACGGCTTTTCTGGAGGATCTTTCCCATTCCTGAAACAATTGAGCGGTGATCAATTCACCGTATGACGAATGGTTTGTTACTCCACGGGTGGGTGTAAACTTATTGTAATCAGGGCTGTAGACATTTAGGCAATTCCAAATTACATGGCGAATGGACGGTAGAAAAATAATAATGTTATTAATAGTGTCAATACAAACGAAAATTTCACCACAAAAATATTAGGCACCACCGTCACACATTTGCCTGAGGTTTGTGTGCTCGTTGCAGGACTGTAGCCAAGGGGGTTCACGGGGTTCACGTGAACCCCCTTTTGTGAACTTTCCTTTCTCCAAAATGTGAAAGCCCCACTCAAATTTAATCTTTAAGATGTGAACCCCTAATTGTTCATGTTAAGATTATTCCCTATTTCTCAAAAGCGTGAACCCGCTCCTAAAACCTACTGGATGTTGTTCAAACATTACCCAGCATGCCAGGACAGCCTGATTGATACATATGTTGAAGGGATAACAAATACACAAGAAGCCAATTTTACTCTCAAGGTACATGACTCCAAATTGTAGTCAGTCAGAGGTGACTGATGCTGACAAAACAGACAGAGTTGTACTAAAGGATTTATGTGAGTGACTCAATTTTATATCGACATTTCACTGTATAATGATAATGGATCTTATAAGTATCATGTTAAATGCTCGTGGGTGAAAGGAGTGTCAGTGATTTAACACTGTTTAAAGAACAAATACGAGCACATATATAGTGTATTGGGCCATATAAAAATAATTATTGGCTTATCCTCAGAACTGTTAAAATGTAAATGATTGATACTGTCTTTAGTATGCTGATTGAGCTAACTACCGAGTATCAAAGGGCGATTATCAGCAATCAACAAATTAATTTGTGTAACGAGTGTATTTCGTACAAGCAACAAATCTGTAGAGAAATACATCTAGCTTGACACTAATCAATTTTATTTAAACGATAACAAATAAAGTTTAACGGCACCTATTTTAAAATGCGCGTGCTGGTGAGAAACTATGAATTATGTGGCCTCAGTTGTGGTTACTTAAATCCTGTTGTTGCTGGTTGCATAATTATAGATCTCAGAAAGGGGGGCCTAATCTCGGCAAGAAAGGGTGAAGAAGCTTTACTCTCAATTATTACGATAATTTTGTTTGTTAGCTGCCTAATACAGACAACGTTTCCTGCGGTCAGTGTGGCCTAGAGGTTATGTTCCCTGCGGTCAGTGTGGCCTAGAGGTTACGGTACTGGGTTGTTTGATACCTATAATTTAATTCAGATTCCACAGGAGGAAATTATTTCTACTCTTCTATTTATGGTACGCATTTTATAAAGGTTTATTAAATAACTAATTGAATTACGTTATTGGTAAATTGTGGACACATCTATTCTCCTCGGTGCCTCGTTTATGAAATTACTATAATGTATATTTATATATTCAAAACTGCACATATGGTGAAGGGTTTCTAGTAAATATTTCAGTTGTGTTAATAATATGATATCATTACCTGTTGGCTTTTATGAATAAAATTGGGTATAAATTATGCCTAATCAGCAACAAAATGGGACAAATTTCCAAATATATATATGAATCCCACTCCCCCCGAAACAGCCTCGCTAACGGCCTGCTGGTGATGCTAATGTGATGTTTGAATATAAGATGAAACCACGGTCTACGAACCTCACACCCCACTTTACTGTCCTTTCAGCAAGAAACCCGACCCCCCTGCATTATTGGGGTGAACTCCCACGTGAACATGTGGCGCCCTATGCATTGTGAACAATATAACCCAACACGAGCGTGTGGCGCCCCCTGGAGTCTGTATTGGGAAAATGTGAACCCAGTGTTGTGAAAAGCTGGCTACGGGCCTGTGTTGCATAGCATCAGCTTTCTTCCTCAACATTATCGTATTATGCGGTTAAAGTCTACACAAACACTATGTTGACACACCACACACTATTTGTATTTCACCACTAATCAGCAATAAATAATATAACTGCTCGCGGCATAACATAGTGCGATTTAGATAGTCTATCATCAGATCAAAATAATTACCTCAGTCAACTTACTAATACAGTATCATAACTAATTCAATGTGAATAAAATATATATCACAACAGAGTGTGCCTGGCTATTTAGACTGAATGGGTTCCTTAACAATATTCATTCAGTTGCTCAGACGTTTTATTAAAACATTTTAATGTCATATATAAATATATCAACGTTTTTATAAAACGTGAGATTGCTGAAACGTTATTAATTGGATTGTAAACACAGGCATTACTGGCATCATTAAAACTTTTATATATTGTTGATTTAAATATTCACTTGTCAAAATTAACACTGCGAATATATTTTAAATTTTACGGAAGCAGGTGTACCGGTCTGGAAGGAGGTTCCGGTTTGAGAGTAAGTTCCGGTTCCGTTTTGCGTATTGCGCATGCGATTGTACATGTCAAAGGTTAGCGCCTACGGCCCGCAGCTGTACGGTCTGGAAGTAATTTCCGGTCTAAGGGTAAGTTCCGGTTCCATTTTGCGTACACACTGTACATGTCAAAGGTTAGCGCCTATTTTTGGCCATCTTGAACACGGTGTTTGCCGAAACTATGCGTAACCCAATTATATTATAGTTTACGTTAATGATACGGTTACTTTTGTAATTGTTAGTATGCATAACAAACCCTCATAATTAGCATAACTTGTAATTATTTGCCAAAAAAAGTGTTTTACTTTGATGTCATTGTCTCAGAGCATTGTGTATCGTACGACTTCGTCACACAGAGCTGCAGTTTTCAGCGCTGATTATATGCACAGCGGGTTTTGTGGTAAACACAAATGACACATATCTTTGTCAGTTCGGCATGCATGAAGCTGAAGTTGTGTGTGTAATCTAGCCATCCCATTGAGGGTGGTTCGTAGATTTATATTTTTTTAATTCGTCGAGGTAGGGATCCTGGGAGGTAATAATTTATACATGACACATATCTCTGTCAATTTGGTATGTGTGAAGCACCGTAGGGGGGCAAGTATGTCAGTGGAGTAACGGTTGCTACAGCAAGCGAAAAATTATTAATTGTGTAACACAGTCGCCGCGAGCGTCGAGCAAGGGTCAAAGGTAATCATTTGAGGTCACGTTGCTCACCGCGATGTAACTCAGTCGCCACATACTTCTGGCACGGGGTCAAAGTTGATCGGTCTGCTGAGGTCAAGTTGCTCACCGCGGGTCGCATTTGATGTACTGCGCTTGCGCGAGCATGCGCAATACACAAAACGGAACCGGAACATACTCTCTGACCGGAACCTCCTTCCAAACCAGTACACAGGCAATATATAAAATTAATGTATTTTATTCACCAATGAAATAGTTTTGAAATGTTTGCGTGATAATGGTAAACCTAACATAAAAGCTAGCTCATAAAATATCTTTAATTTATATCTTAGTTTTTTCAACATATTCAAGTTTGCCTCTGTTCAAATAAATACATTGGCACTTTATACGATAGCAGGGTGGGTTGTGAACCATCAAAATATATTTCATATGATTACAGTTTACATGGTCTTGCAACCTATTGCAAATATTATTATTTATAATACTATATTGTATTATGTAAAATTAGAAATTGTTGCACATGTCAGCGTGAATGATTATGGAATTTCACCTCCTTGGACAATATAATTGTTATATTGAATAATTTATTATATAATTTCCTTTTTTCTAGCCACTGGCAATTATTTTTGATTTGCCTTCATACGTTATTATGTTTACTTATATACTCACTTCTGTTGTGATTGAATAATCATTTAGGCCAAAAACACATGTATGTCTGTCTGTCTATCTTTTTGATTATAGAGGGACTAGGCGCAACATCATATGTATCGTACACACAGGACACTAGTGCCCCACAAGTGCTGCTTATGTTAAAACCGAGTACAGCTTTACTGAATACATGACATAAATAATTGACGATTTGTACAGTAAATGAATATGGAGATAGCAAGCCATTATGTGGCAAAAACAAAAACATATATTGGCAAATAATTTGAAACATCACTAATCACCACAGTAGAAGAAAATTTAAATATCTGGAGTACTCTCTTAGAAACCACCGAAACTACCAAAGTAATGCATCCTATCAGCTGTGTATATATTAAATACATACGCATATATGTACAATGTACATGCATTTTTACTACGATCAAAGGTCTTCGTGTTCCAACTTCAGGTATGCAGGACGTGTGCATAAATTACCTCTTGGCGACTAGTTTTATTTGCTAACAAAATCGCGCAGATTTACGAGTTGTGACACGCTTTTTCAAAAAAAAATTGCAACTCTGCCTACTTTAAGACATCTAGATCCTCTGGATTTGGCATTTGTGAACATAGATTACATTGTCTGACCGCCATTTTGTAAAATGGCCGCCATTGATATATGGGATCAAATTTGCGATATCTACATCTGTTTTTCGTATTTCAGTCCACATGTGCACCATATTTGGTGCTTTTACCACAGTTGATTTGCTTTGCCGCCACCTGTTGTGGGCACGTCTGACATATCTCGGACAATAGCAGTGACAGTACTTTAGTGTTCCTTGTGGGGGATTTATGTGGAATGTCAGAAGAACGGAAATCCAGTGTTCTATCTAACTTGGTCACTCCACCTCTTTCGCGGCGTTCCTTCTTTTCTGTGTCCTTTAAAGACTTCCTTGAAACCTATTTTAATGAGGGTTTCGTTTGACATACGGCAGACATGTCCAAACCACCCTGTCTTCTATGTCTGATGACATCTGAGATGGATTCAGCGGTGAATGTCTCATCTCTGATCTGGCTATTTCGTAATCTGTCTATCATAGTAACACCTCTGATAGCCCGCAGGCAACTCATCTCAAAAACGTCAAGAGACTGCATCGCATGCGATCGTAGTGTCCAAGTTTCTGCACCATAGATTGCTATAAGCAGTATAAGGGCTCCATATCTTCATCTTCTTTTTCTTCCAAATACTGGACTGGGCCCTTTCCGGGCGTTAAAAGTCCAACGAAGCTTACGCGCTCTTAAAAATAGTTGAAATGTTAAAATGTTGAAAAGGTGTTGTATAGAGCACTGGACAGTTGTAAAACTATGTACGATGTACTTGGATATCTCAGCAAGAAACTATCTGGTGGCAGATGTTGAGGTCACCAAGGCCAGCCTTGAAAGCCTCTGGGCAAGTGGTGGCTGATAGTCTTGTGGGGAGCATCTTCCACTCTCTGAGTGTAGCAGGGGAAAAGGAGTGGTGAAGGGTTGGGTGGTCTGTCCTCGCTTGACGAAAACGCTGGTCTCTTCGAGTTCTGAGGTCACTCCTTCAGAGGTATTATTCTATGCTGATTTTGTGAAGGAGACTACGGCGGTTGTTCTTCCTCCTCGCTTCAAGGCTTTCCCAGTGTAGCACCTTCAGCATGTCTTTTTATTCACCACAAGAGAATATGGCTGCTCGTCTCTGCACTGCCTCTAGTTGATTTATGTTTTTCTGGAGATGGGGTTCCCAAGCAGCTGAGGCGTGTTCCGTAATGGGCCTTACCATGGTGGTGTAGGAAATGGCCTTGACTTTGGTTGAGCAGTCGTTGATGTTTTGACGCTTTCTTTGCTTTGCTGTTGTCGCTCTGTCTTGTCCATGTCGGGTTCTTGGTGATTGTGACGCTCAGGTATCTACTTGCTTCGGATGTTTCTAACACTTTGTTATGGATGGTGTATGATGTTTCTCGGGCCGGTTTGGTTTTCTTCAGTATGATTCTGATGGTTGTATACTTTTCTGGATAAAATTCCATCTGCCAGTCCTTCTCCCACTGCTCCAGTGATGACAAATCCGACTGGAGGGCCTCTCCGTCAGTGGTGATGCTCTTAAAGAGGAGGCAGTCGTCTGCGAACAGCTTGGTATGCGAGGAGCGTACGACATCTAGCAGATCTTTAATGTACGACAGGAAGAGGTGAGGTCCTATGACAGTGCCCTGGGGCACTCCCGACCTGACGTCCGCATGGGTAGAATGTATCCCCTCTAGTAGGACCTCCTGCGTTATGCCGGCCAAGAACGATTTAATCCACTAGAAGGTGTTAGTAGTCGAGCTTGTGAAGAAGGCGACCGTGAGGCACCTTGTCAAACGTCTTGCTGAAGTCAAGTAAAATGACGTCTACTTGTTCACCCGCGGCAAGCTTGCTGGCAGTCTCGTGAACGGTGACTAAGGCTTGGATGGAGTCTGGACCTGTAGCCTTATCGATATTCAGGTTCTTCAGTAGCTTGTTCACTCCTCTGGGTTCGATAATGATATTCTGTATCGACTCGAAGGGGCTGAATCCTTTGTCCGGCATGTTGCTCAAGTCTTCGTTGGTAAAAACAGACTTGAATTGCTCATTCAGTATCCCCGCTTTGCTGGAACTGTCGCTTCTCAGGACATCATCCTTATTCTTAAGCGGGGGAACTCCTGAGGCATCTTGTCCTCTGGTCTTGATAAAGCTCCAAACCCTCTTAGGATTGGAGTTGCACGCTTCGTTGACAGTGGTTTCTATGAAGGTCATGTTTGCTGAACGAATCATGTACGTTACTTCCTGTTGCAGGCGCTTGTAGCGGTCGATGTCTCTCTTTTTCTTCGTCTTCCTCGCCTTAGTGTGAGCTGTCTGCTTGCTCCTGATTGCTCTTCCGATGTTAGTAGTAATCCGTCCCAATCAGTTTAGACGGGACTCTCTTCACGATTATGGTTTGCAGTACTACTTTAATGCCGTTCCATGTAGTCTGGTTTTCATTCTTATTGAGATGCCTCTGTTAGAAAATACGTTGTTTCCGAGTCTACCAAAAGCTACTAATACTAAGGCTAATGTTCTGTCAAAGTACCTCTCTGTAGAAGGAACTATGCTGCTTAGGAAGCAGAACTCTCTCACTGAATCGAGTTCTTCATTTTCCCGGATGATACGCTTGTCTGATGAGGTGATTACTTCGCTTTTTGAAGGGGTTGATTTTCATACTTGAGTTAAATACGTAGGCCACTATGAAATCCTTTCAAAAAATAAACGAAAGAAGACTTGTTAATCAATGTTTAAATAAAATGGTACTATTATAACAAATAAATCATACATAGCAAATCAATTCAGTAACTATTTTACAAAGATATGTCAAATTGCAGAAAACATTCAATATGCAGGAAACAAAGACTATGACTACTACTTAAAAACAAAAGTTAGATCTGTTCTCAAGCCAATGAATGTTAATGAAGAAATTGTAAGGAAAACAATAAATGATATCCCAACCAAAAACAGTAGTGGATTTAACGGTATTTCACCACAATTGTTATAGCATATTTCCTGATAAACTTAAAATTGCAAAAGTAATTCCAATCTTTAAAAATAATGACCCAACACTATTAAAAATTATACGCCCATCTCTCTCCTTCCCGTTATTTCTAAAGCTAGAGAAAATAATCCATAATCAGTTGCCTAATTATTTTATTGATTCTAATATTATATCTGATAATCAGTATGGTTTGGGACCTAACCATTCAACTGAATATGCATCACTCGAACTAGTGGATATGATAATTACTCAAATGGATACAAAATTACTTATCAATTAGTATTTTCTTGACCTTTCCTCCATTTGATACTATTGACCATTCAATATTACTAAACATGTTATGGCCTTGAAGGCAAGACTCTTCTTTTATTCAAAAGCTATTTAAGCAAATGTAAACAGTACACCGAATTTCATAATACTACATCTGAAACTTTACTTATAAAAGTTAGTGCACCACACGGGTTGATCCTTAGTCCATTGTTATTTACTATATGTATAAATTACTTCCCACAAGCCAGCCAAATGTGTAAATTTATAATATATGCTGATCCTACTACTTTATTTAGCACCATCAGAATGTTCAATGATATAGTACAAAACAAAAGTAGAGAATCTGTAATAAATTAGAACTTCTCAAAATGCTTGGGTGGCTTAATATTAACAAGTTGTCACTAAATAACATTAAATTTACGACCTACCAAATGCCAAACAAACATACACCAATCTTATTAATCAAAATTGATAACATAAATATTCAGAGAGTTGAAAAAATTTACTTCTTAGGTTTAACTTTAGACACTAATTAAATTGGAATTTACACACCGAAAAAATATCAAATAAGTGTTCTTAAACTATAGGAATATTAAATAGAGTAAAATATGTGCTACCTTTATAAATAAAAATTATATAGTATAATGCATTGCTATTATCTCATATAAATTATCGTATCACGATATGGGGATATCAAGGAAATAGATTAACGAAACCCAGTAGAAATCAGTGAGAATTATAAAATTAAGCAAATACAATTCACACACAGAATCGCTTTTTAAACAACTCAACATATTAAAAGTAGATGACTTACTAAAATTACAAGAACGGAAATTTTACTACAAATATAGACATCAAAATTTACCTATCTACTTATCAAATTGGCAGATGACCCCAAATGCTGGCATACTTGACTATACTACTCGGAGAGCAACTGAACTACATACACCCAGAATTAAACATGAATTTGCGGAAAAAAGGTGTCTTAAATATAATTTACCACATGTTATTATCCCTGATTTAGTGATAGACAAGATAATGACCCAGAGTTTGAGAGGATTCTCCACTTATGCCAAACACTATATGCTACAACAATATAACGTCACGTGAACTATATTAAATTGCTACATATGTCAACAAAATTAATTATACCATGAATGTATGCAACACATTCCTTAAAAGTACAGTGCAACTGTTTCAAATTCACACGCTTACACAACACACAAAACACATCAACGAAACAACCATCACACACAGTATGTAAGAAAAAGACAAAAAGTGGTTTATCACATATCATTATTTTTCTTTCTTTTTAAAAACAACTTAGGATTAGAAACATAAAGAATTTTTTGTTTTGTTTTGGGTGGCTCCAATGATAGCGATCAATCGTGATCTTAGTAGGAGTCAGCAATTGTTTTCTTGCTATTTGTTTTTGTTTTCTGTCTTTTGATACTATACATATTCTGTTTATTTTCTATAAATTTGCACTGTATGTTTTACATTTCAATTTGTGTGTGTGTGTATATTTGAATAATGTGTATTCTTATTAAGCTGTTATTATGCTAATAAAAGTATTCTTGTCGTGTCTTCCTTATCTTATCGTACCCCATTTGTTACAGATTGTTTGAAGCTCTTCAGTTGCCAGTTATAGTTTCTCGAATATGGTAGATATTAGTGTTGTGTTTGTCAGCATTCCTGATGTCAAGACTGATGTCTGTAACAACTTTGAATTCCTTAGGTAGGCTTTTTAGGTCAGCCATGGCAAACTTGAGGAAAACATTGAACAGGATAGGTGATCGCAAACAGCCCTGCCTCACTCTAATTTCAACTTTGAACCAATCTGTCAACTGACCATTATGGTAACAGCACATTCGAGATTTTCGTACATGACTTCAATCAGTGATGTCATTTTGGGGTTCACCCCAATTGATCTCAACATCTTCCATAATGCATCTCTCCAAATGGTGTCAAATACGGCATTGGAATCCACAAAATTGAAATGTACTGGGAGGTGGTGTTCATTTGCCTTTATATGATCCGGCGCACTATGAAGATAGCATCTATCGTTCCCCCCGTTTCTCCACAATCCAAATTGCTTTTTGACAGGTATCAATGGTGTATTTTATTCTTGCGAATATCATCTTACAAAACGATTTACCATGAATAGAGATTAAGCTAATTACTCCTGTACCAATTTGTTGTTATTGTTTCTTGATGCCATGTTGCATTACATATGTTGAGCAGCATCTCAGCCATTGTTCTCAGCCTGCTTTCATGACTTCGGATGTTATGCGATCTGCACCAGGCGCTTTCCTTGATCTCATTGCTCCAATGGCTTTCTGTATCTCATCTAAAGAGAATGGAGGTCTAACTGGCCAGACATGTTATCTGGAATGTTGTCAACTGCTTCCTCTGTTCTTGTTAAATTATGTGAGCCTCTGGGAAGTAGTGATCACAACCAGATACATTTTACCATCAAAATAAAATCAGAAAGAAATAATAAAAAACAGTTCAGGAGAAATTTCCACAAAGGAAGATATAAGGAAATGAGGAAATATTTAGCAAAGATAGACTGGAATAACACACTGAAGAATAAGACAGCAACAGAATGCTGGAATATCTTAAAGAATGAAATAGAGTGCATCGTAGATAAATTTTGTCCCTTCAAAAAACAAGGGAAACGGACCAGAAAGAAATACTTATCGAAAGAAGCCATTAGAAAAAATAAGTATAAACAAATGATGTGGAAGTCATATAG
Source organism: Paraescarpia echinospica (assembly GCA_020002185.1). Classification (NCBI taxonomy): domain Eukaryota; kingdom Metazoa; phylum Annelida; class Polychaeta; order Sabellida; family Siboglinidae; genus Paraescarpia; species Paraescarpia echinospica. The sequence goes on along the minus strand of CM034538.1, from coordinate 46,973,894 downwards.
ATGTACTGGAAATGACGAAGACTACAACATTTATAAAGAAGCACTTAACCAAGCTACAGCTGAAATTAGAAATTCAAAGAGAAGCTATGAACATAAATTAGCTTGTAATATAAAACATGACAGCAAGAGTTTTTATGCTTGTGTTCGAAGCAAACAGAAAGTTCAGGATAAGGTCGGTCCTCTAGAAGATAGTGCTGGAAATATAATATCAGAAGGATTCTTAATGGCAGAAGACCTGAATGAATATTTTAGTTCAGTGTTTACCAGAGAAGAAACTAGTTCACTGCCAGTACCAGAGGCTAAGTTCAAGGGGGCAGAATCAGAATATTTAAGACAGTTAATTGTAACCCCAGAAATGGTAGCTAAGAAAATTAGGGCTATGAAGGATAATAAATCACCTGGAGTGGATGGTATTCCACCCAAACTACTATTGGAAATTGTAGAACAAATTAGCATACCGCTTGCAACTATTTTCAACTTGTCATTAGAAGAGGGAGTGGTTCCTTTAGAACATTATACCGTTATTTAAAAAAGGTTCGAGAAACAAGTCAAATAATTATAGACCAGTTAGTTTAACATCGGTGATTTGTAAATTATTAGAAAGATTAATTAAAGATCACATGATGGATTTTCTTGTTAAACATAACTTGATAAACCCATCTTAACATGGGTTTCTAAAAGCGAGGTCATGCTTAACAAATATGTTATGTTTTTTGGAAGATACCACTAAGTGAGTAGATGATGGATCACCAGTAGATATCATCTACTTAGATTTTCAAAAAGCTTTCGACAAAGTGCCACATTAAAGATTACTGCTTAAACTAAAGGCCCATGGCATAGGAAATGGTATAATTAACTGGATAGAAAAATGGCTGATTGACAGAAGACAACGGGTAGTTTCAAACTGGAAATCAGTTTTGAGTGGGGTTCCACAGGGATCAGTACTGGGACCTATATTATTCTTAATATATATAAACGATTTGGACGATGATATAGCTAGCAAGGTGTTGAAATTTGCAGATGATACAAAAGTGTTTAGAAGGATTAAAAGTGATGGAGATAGACAGCATTTATAAGATGATCTTGACAGGTTGATCAAATGGTCTGAAAAGTGGCAAATGTTGTTCAATTTTGGGAAATGTAAATGCCTTCACACAGGACATGGGAGCGAATATGTAGAATATACAATGGGGGAAACTGTACTAAGTACTGTAAAATAAAAAGACTTAGGGTTGACAATTAGTGCTGACATGAAAGTTTCAGAGCAGTGTGGAATTGCAGCTTCAAAAGGAAATCAAATCTTTGGATTGATTAGGCGAAATATAGCATATAAAGAAAAAGAACTAATAATACCGCTGTACAAAACAATAGTTAGGCCTCATTTAGAATATTGTATACAAGCGTGGAGGCCATACCGCAAGAAGGACATATATATGCTAGAAAGAGTACAGAGGAGAGCGACTAAAATGATACCAAAACTGAGGGATCTTAGTTATGAAAAACGCCTAAAAGAATGTGGTTTAACAACACTAGAGACAAGGAGACTGAGAGGAGATCAGATAGAAGTGTTTAAAATATTGAATGGTTATGAAAATATTGATAGAAATATGTTTTTTTCAGTTAAGAAAGATAGAAAGACTAGAGGACATGAAGATACATTAGTAAAGGAGCAGTGTAGATTAGACGTAAGAAATGATTGTGTGGGTGCTAGTAGTGTGAATATGTTTTAAAATAAAATCGACACATACCTCAGAAGGGCTGGATATATGTAGATAAAAGGGTTGGACTCTCGATAAGCCAAAGGGCTTCCTTGTCCACCTGCCATCTAGAGTTAATTCTCTGGATGGCAATCTTGTTAAATCTTGTTAAATCTAAATCTAGTGCAGGTCTCCATATGTCACTTTACATTTATTCGCACTTGTTCTTAATCTTAATAAATATTTTAATATTTATTTAATTTAAATATCGGTCATATTAAATGATTAAAATATTATTTATATTTATCTATCTTACTCCATTAGGGGAAATGTTTTATTGTGTATAGATTAGGCGAGATCAATATTACGTTAGTCAGAACGGCGTTTATCTATTTTAGTTTTCGTGTGTAAAACTTACGTAGTTTTGTCTTTTTGTAATTAAGGGGGTCATGCACATTTCCCATATATTACCAACATTGGTTAATTTTATAGCGTGATCAACATTATGCTTATTAGAAGGGTGTTGGTTTATATTCGGGGGTTAATCTGATGTAATTTGTGTATTTTCACATTTAGGGTCATGGACGCTTCCCACAGATTGCCAACATGTTTGAATTCGGAACACCCAAATTACCCTTAAAACGTTTGCTGCTTCTACTAAGAAATGCCTACATGGCTCACGATAATTCGCTACTGGCTACAGTATTTTTTTTCATGTATGCAAATCCTGTTTCTACCATAATATGTATGTGATTTCTGTCAAATTCGGCGTCATTTATCTTTTTTACTGCTAAAATAATATCAGTAGCTCTAATTAGCAGTCGCGTTGACTTCTGCAATTCACTACTAAGCAATATTGATAAAAGGGCTTAACTAAACTCCAACGTGGTACTCAAGGCCCGTCGTTTACTCGTCATCACTACCACTACTTAAACAGTTGCACTGGCCTCCGGTTCCGTATCGAAAATTTAAGTTAGGCACTATATTACAAAGCCTGTCTTTTCTATACAACGACCATCTTATTTGGTTAGTTTCCTGCATTTTTTAGATATCCGAAGTTCCGAAAAATAAGCTTAACATTGACAAACTTTCTCTGTAGCTGCACCCTGGATTATTATTCAAAAAGGTTTGAATTAAAAAAAACATAAGGCAACGAAAAATAGCATTAGCCTGATTAGGTTTCCACTTCTACCCATGTCCTCCCCGACAATAGCGTGCTTTGTGTTGCTTTAGCAAAAGCTCATATCGTTGTTCGTAACGCATAGTTAATGACCTAACAATAATTATTGGAGTGATACAATTTAAATTAATAAAAAGTGGCACTCTAAGTAAACACCAACTGTTTGTCTAATCTACAACTACGTGTGCAAACGTGCTGTTTTCTTCAAAATTGTCATTATTTTGATTGTTGACTGGGATAACAATTTTATATTTCAGTATCACATACAAGTGAGGATGAAAAGAAAACGAGAAGCAGCATGGCTTCTGTTGCTCGTGGGAATCCTCAACCTGGCAGGAAGTGCATTCGGTAAGACTTTAGTGTAGCTCTTTCTTGTTTCTTCCCCTCAACTCTCTAGATCCATGAGCTGGCTTAAATCACTATCTTCATATACAACTATTTCATAATTATTTGTTGTATTAAACATCTTAAAGCCAATGCCAATACAGTCATAATGTCTTAGTTTTTATAGCAAATACCATGCATACGATTTGTACCGTGTGACAGACACATACCGGTTGCTGGGTAATTAGGGTAAAACAACTGTCACTACGATAGATGTCAGAAACCACAATAAATAATAAACTGAATAAACAATCCTAAGATCGTTTATTTATTACAAGTGTAACCAGCAATCTATAACACAAAATTACAATATTTGTTGTACGCCGATTTGCTCGAGACATCTTGCTTTGTACAACACGTCAGAGGCTCGACCCACGAGCGAGGGAGGCATTATTAATACCGTCGCTAAGCAGACGTCACTTATCACCGACCACTACACAATCGAGTGTGGACTCCACCAACCCAAACCATCACGCCTGAAACACAAAGTAGAGTATCGGAGGTGTGCCGCTATTAACAACAGTCGGTTCGCAGCTGACCTGGCCGCCTCCGATATACATGCGCTTGAGTTGGCCCCGGCAACCCTTCTCGAACGTTATGACGCCTGCATACGCATTGTCGTTGATGTCCATGCCCCTCTTACCTCGCGAACTATCACGGTGATGCTGATGAATCCGTGGCATAACAGTGAGCTCCCTGAATGGAAACGCGCTCTACGCCGTGCTGAACGCCACTGCCGACGATCTGGTATCACAGTCCATCGTAAAATCTTCATGGATCTGTGCAACACTTTCCGGAAGGCACTCGGGAAGGCACGGTTGCAGTACTACCAGTCTGAGGTCATGGAAGCTGGTGGTAACATGAGACAGGTCTATAAGATATAACACCTTGTTTGGCCGAGACGGTAACCGGCCCCTACCTGAAAGATCTAATGCAACTGACTTTGCACTTGCAACTAGTTTCCAGAGATGCTTTTCCGAGAAAATTGATGCGCTCCTTTGTGATCTGCCTCGACAGCCAGTTGCTGAACTATTGACTGGTGTGTTTTGAGGCTGCGTCACCGACAGACGTGAAGAAGATAGGCTTAGTATCAGCAACCACTTCATGTGAACTTGATCCACTGCTATCGTCGCACCTGAAGCTGCACGTTGATGCTCTCTCCCCGGTCCTAACAGGCGACGAAGCACGCCGTTGTGATACAAGTATTGAAGAAATGTGATAATGACGTCAATGTATTCTCCAACTGTCGCCTCAGCTTCAATATATCATTCGTAGCCAAGATAGCAGAGCGTTTCATTGCACGGCAGTTACAACAACTGGACCTGTCTGCTGCATTTGACACCCTTGACCACGCTGTACTGCTGCGACTCCTGCACCGCTATGGCACATGTGGCGAAGCACGTGCTTGGCTGACGTCCTACCTGCAGGGCCCAACGTCTGTGGTGTAAGGGTCAAGAAAGACGTCTCGGAGAGAAGTGTCGTGAAGACCTGTGTTCTACAAGGGTCGGTCCTCGAACCGATACTCTTTAATGTCAACATTTCGCCACTACAGCGTCTCCAACAACTGTATACAACACCATCTGCACGCTAACCACACGCAGCTGTACATCGACTTTCCACCAACGGAACACGCAGATGCGCTTGTACGTATGGAAGCCTGTATCCGAGATGTGATCGTTTGGCTATGCGACAATGGGACCAACTCGCAGGCCATTGCCGTAAGACCCTGTAGTAACAATAACACATTAATAACAATAAAACATGTCGACATCAGTCGTTATGTTGTGGCTACATCTGCCAGCGTCAAAGATGTGGGTTTCTTCATCGATACCGACCTCTCGTTGCCGGCACAAGTTACAAATACATGCCGGAGCGCGTATTACCTGTACAGAATTTCGCGGATACGTGACACATTAACGACCGGTACAGCCGAGTGTCTAGTGCATTCACTAGTGACGCCAAGAATTGACTATGACAACTGTGATGTATTGAAACGTATTTATTAAGACGTAATTACACCGGAACAAGAACGAGTCATTGAACGCCGAACTCTGGCGGTGAATCCGGGGTCATAAATTATTCAACACCCGACATCCCTCCCAACATTAGTGAGAAAAACACGCTTAACAGAAAACTGTAAACAACTGGCCTACAATTATTAATAAACTGCTACCGAGGCTGCGGAAGACTTGACTGACTTGGTGTGGGCGAGCGGCTTTGTTGATGATCAAAACTGCGCTGGTTGAGAAGCTTGAAGTTCTTTACAAGATTCAGCCTCGTCCCCTGGAGATGTCTCCATCGGCGTAGGTTGCACCAGTGGCGCCACACGGCGACTCCACAGTCTTCCCTGAAGCTGATCGATGTGGTGGCGCACGAGTAGTGGTAAGAGGTCCGCCATCCCCGGAAGTGACCTAAGATCAAAGGCTTTTTCGTTTTTTATAAGTAGAATTCCTACGTTTTTTATCAGTATGATTTAGCAAACGTCAAAAGTGATTGATGGGGGTCATGAGAAAGAGGGTGTCGCCATCTACTGAATAAAGATGGAATAAATAGGGTGAATGACGACCTCTAGTGGCTAATCAGGTACTAATTAGGATCAACCTCTAGTGACTAATCAGGTACTAATTAGGGTGGTTATGAGTAGCGCATTCACTAGAGGGTAGCACTAGCAATAGCTAAAACCCCCTAGTGACTGAAAAGCGTCGATGGTGGTGCGTATAGGCGATTGTGACGGTGTCAGCGCACCAGATGTCGCTATGGACGGAAAGTGGAAGCACCCTTTTACGTGTATAGTGTCCGGCCCTACGGGGTGTGGGAAGACTACTTTCGTTGTACGCCTGTTAAAGTTTGCTTCGTGTATGATTTCGCCGCCACCGGAGAAAATTCTGTGGTGTTACGGCCAGTGGCAGACCGCTTACGACTCTATGGCCGGCGTGGAATTTGTAGACGGTTTGCCGGATCCGTCGCTTCTGGACGCCAAAACGAGGACGCTTCTAGTGCTCGATGACCTTATGTCGGAGACCGATAGTAGCATCACGACTTTGTTTACTAAAAAAAGTCACCACTGCAACGCGTCCGTCGTACAGCTTTTGCAGAATCTCTTTCCGAAAGGGAAAGAAAATCGCACAATCAGTTTAAACGCGCAGTATATGGTCCTCTTCAAGAGTCCCCGGGACGCGGGGCAAGTAGGCCACCTGGCGAAGCAGATGTATCCGGGCAGTGTCAACTACATGGTGGAGGCGTACAAGGATGCCACGTCGGCCGCCTACGGTTACCTCCTGGTGGATCTGAAACAGGAAACGCCGGAAACCATGCGCCTGCGTACGGAAATTTTCCCGACGACCCCGTTCAGTACGTCTATGTGCCGACGAGACTATAAAAAAGGCGGGGCGCGCCGCGGCCGCCGTCATTCGACAGGATGACAGAGCGCGTGAAGAGGCACATCCTTGCCCTGCAGCTGTTGCGCCGCTACAAGGGGAATACGAATCTGAGAAAGGCGGTAATCACTCACGCGGACGCCGACCTCATCTGCAGTCTGGCCGACTGCGCGTATAACATCCTGCGAGGGAACGTGAAATTGACGCCTAACAACCGAAAAGTGCTGACAAAGTTCAGGAACAATTTGCGCAAGTTAGCGTCGAAAAAAGTGCCCATCAAACGGAAGAGGGCCGTCCTGCAGACGGGTTCGGGCGCGTTTCTGACGGCGCTGCTGGCACCGTTGGCGAGCACCTTTCTGCCCCTCCTCAGGCAGGCTTTCGGTTGATGCAGCACGCGAAGAAGATGGCGCTGGTAGACCCCCGGTTGGTGGAGCGTCTACTGCCGTTACTATCGCAACCGACCACGACCACGTCGCGTGTGATGAGTAGCCTGGACGGCGATATGAAAGCCGTTCTCGAGCGTGCAGATTTATCCGAAGGCGAAAAGGTGGTGGCGTACAATCAACTGCTGAGTCGTTACAACGCCATGGAGGCGTCTCGCGCGCAGCAGCCGATGCGCGTGTCCGTAGTGAAGAACGAGTCGTCGTCCGATCAGCCGCCGTCGCCGCCGCCGCCGCCGCCACCACCACCTACGTCCGATCAATTGCCGGGGGAGATGGAGAGCGAGGCCGTGAAGAGCGTACCGAAAGTGCTGAAAGAAAAGGCCCGCCTCCTGTTGGCCCGACTGAGGGCCGACCCGCTGATTCGCTGGAACGATCGAGCGGAACTCGTGTACGCCGGTACGCCTATTGCCGGAAGTAATATGGTAGATCTCGTGAACGATCTCATGCGAACGCGTAAGACGGCCCCCGCGCCGGTTGGCTGGGAAGCGTTCGGCGACCATATAAGGCGGCTGAACGTCCCTATGGAATTCGTCGGCAACCCCCAGCGTCGGGCGTATATACAGCGCGAGCAGAAGCGAAAGGGGCGCACTCGGTCCGTCGAGCGCGAGCAGAAGCGAAAGGTGCGCACGCGGTCCGTTGAGCGTACGCCGTGGTCCAGCTTTTAGCGTGTCCCGTAGAGGATGCCGCCCGACCGAAGATCAGTACTCGTTGTCGTCGTAGCAGTCGTAATTGCGGCGGTCATCGTCGCCGTTCTCTTGTTCGCCGTATCGTCGTCGCCGCCGCCGCGCGTCCCATGGTGTCCCGGCGGACTCGTGGTGCGCAACGAGACGGCCGGCGGACTCGTGGTGCGCAACGAGAGCGCCAACAACGCGACGGCCTACTGAAGCGCGCCTACTTCGACCCGAAACGGGCAGGCAGTTATGGCGGCGTCGATGCGTTGCGCCGGTCGGCCGCGGTGCCCAAGCCGGCCGTCGGGCGGTGGCTGGCGGCGCAGGACGCCTATACGCTTCACAAGCCGGTTAGGCGCCGATTTAAGCGACGTCGCGTTATCGTGGGCGGTCAAAATCAGCAGTGGCAAGCCGATCTCGTCGACGTGGCTAAACTGAAAAAGCACAACGACGGCATAGCGTTCCTACTGACGGTCATCGACGTCTTCTCGAAGCGGGCGTCGTGCGTTCCGTTGAAGCGCAAATCCGGTCCGGCGCTCGTCGCGGCCTTCGAGGGGCTGCTGGCATCGCCGGCGCCACCGCACGTCCTGCAGACCGACAAGGGGACGGAGTTTCTGAACAGGCCCCTTCAGACGCTTTTGAAGGCGCGCGGCGTCCACCATTTCGTGACGCACAACGAGGAGACGAAGGCGAGCGTCGTGGAGCGATTCAATCGTACGCTGAAGACGCGCATGTGGCGGTACTTCACGAAGCATCAGACGCTGAGGTTCGTGGAGCCGTTGCAGGACTTCGTGCGGTCGTACAACAACGCCTATCATCGAAGCATCGGTAGGACGCCTGCGAGCGTCGACGCGTCGAATCAGGAGACCGTGTGGCAGCGTCTGTACGGTGGCGGAGGGTGTCAAAAAAACAAAAGCAAGCCGAAACTGCGAGCGGGGGATCGCGTACGCATCAGCAAGGCGAAGGGCGTCTTCAAGAAGGGGTACATGCCTAACTGGAGCGAGGAGCTCTTCACCGTCGTAGATTTGCACCCGACCGACCCTCCTGTTTACCGACTGATGGACGACGCCGGCGCGACACTGGACGGCACCTTCTATGGGCTGGAGCTACAAAAAGTGATCGTTGCGAAGGACAAACTATATCGGGTGGAAGTCGTTCTACAGAGACGTCGTCGACGACGCGGTAAGGGCGAAGAGGTGCTCGTCAAATGGTTCGGCTATCCGGCCTCGTTCAATAGCTGGATCGACGCCAAGGAGCTCGTGGATTATAAGGGCTGATGATGACGACGCGTTGGATGCGCCACGCGGGGTGCTGGCGTCTGCACGAGGCGGGGCTGTGCAACGGCTTTTCGTTTTTTTTTGTAAGGGGACCGTGCTGTATTAGTAGACTGCCGAGGCGAAGGGAGGAGGCGCGCCATCACCACCACCGTCGCCCCCACGCCCGTCGACGAACTCGCTCTATGGTGTGCCTGCGCGGATAAAGGAACGACGCCGTAGCGTCGGACGGCAGTAGCGCGATGTGTACGGACGAGACGACAGCAGCAGCAGCAGTAGCAGCCAATGCAGAAGTCGCCCACCGCCGTCGACTCAGGCACATTTGTCGCTACACCCGCCGACGCCTCATGCGTCTCTGTGGGTGCGCCCGATGCCGTCGACGCCTCCTCCGTCACGAGCGTTCCTTGGCGTCTCTGCGGCAACGAATGCCCTAAGGCCGAGATCGTCTTCCTGTGCCAGATCGTCGTCCTGTACACGGTGATCGTCGTCAGTATATACAATCTAACGCGCGGCACGGGCGACTCCAATCTGTGGACGGCGCTGCTGAGTAGTTGCCTCGGCTACCTACTGCCGAGTCCGTCTATGAGGAGGCGCGATGGCGTCGACGTCTGACTTTTACGTCACGTTGCCGAGCAACGCGTCTATGAAGGCGCACCCCAAAAACACGTTGACGCACTACACGACGAATTTGCCGCAGCGCGTCGACCTGTTGGGCGAGTGGGAATGCGGGCTGGTGTCGCTACAGTATACGCATAGCTGGTACAATGTGAGGCCGGTGGACACCTACTTCTTCGTGGCGTGCGAGAGGGGGGAGGTGGGCTTTTTCACCACCGAGGACGGGGGGAAAATTGCCCGACAGGCCAACATTCCGCACGGCTTTTACAACAACGCCAAAAAGCTGGTGCGCAAAATCAACGAGGCGTTGTCGAAACTGTGCACCGACACGGTCAAGGTGCGACTAGTGTACAGCGCCATCACTAATCGGATGACGTTGCTTCTATCGCCGGGCGTCGAAATTAACATGCCGCGGGACGGGCGCCTGAAACAGATACTAGGCTTCGAGTCGGACTATATCGCGAGTTACGGGACGCCCGCGGACGGCAGCGACCTGCCCCCGGGGTACCTGTTCGAGTGCGAGGCGGACCACCCGGTGGACCTGAGCGGCGGCGTCGACACCCTGTTCGTGTACACGGACATCGTGGAGACGCGCATCGTCGGCGACGTATTTGCCCCCCTCATTCGAGCCGTTCCCGTCCACGGTTCGAACGGCAGCATCGTATCGAACATCTTCGACCGCGTCCAATACGCGCCGCTCCTGCGGCGCCAATTCGATTCGATTGAGATAGATATAAGAGACGACCTCGGTCAGTCGATACCATTTGAGAACGGAAAAGTCGTGACGACGCTTCACGTCCGACGCCGCAAGTCGAAACTGTTCTGACGATGACGCGAAACGTGTACGAGGACTACTACACGCGGCAGGTCGGCGGTGGCCTGCCGGTGTTCGTAGGCGCCCGAGCGCAGCGAGGCCACGGACTGGGTAATCTCTTTGGCAGCCTGTTTCGAAGTGCCATGCCGCTTATCAAGAGAGGGGCCATGGCGCTGGGTAAGCGCGCGCTCAAGACGGGCGTGCGCGTGGCGCAGGACGTCGTCGCCGGCGGCAATCTGAAGCAGGCGGTGAAGAGGCGTGCGAGGGAGGCGGGCGCCGACCTTCTCGACGGGCTGCTGAATGCCCCGCCGCCGAAAAAGCGACGACGACGCATAAAGCCGCCCGGCAAGCCGGCGACGACCAGCAAGAAGAGGCGCCGTCGAAAGAGGCCGAGCGACGACGTATTTCCCGCGTAGTAGCTACATAAGTCCGTCCGGCAAGGCGGCACCGGACAGTAAGGGGAGGCGCCGTCGAACGAAGCAGACGTAGTAGGATGGCGTTCGTGCATCGGCAGTCGTGCGAGGGCGTACCAGCTCAACGGACGCGAGAAGCGCGTCGGCAAGTACCGGGTCGACGGCTGGTGTGGCGCGACGCGGACGGCGTACCAGTTCCAAGGGTGCTTCTTCCACGGCTGTCCGTGCACGGGGAGGGAGACGAACGCGGTGAACGGTAAGCCGATGAGCCAACTGTACGCCGAGACGGCCGCCGTCACGGCCTACCTTCGCCGCTTCGTCGCCGTCGTCGAGATGTGGGAGTGCCAGTGGCGCGCGACGCGTCCGCCGCCGCCGCCGACACCGCGGAGCTGGGCCGGCGACGGCGCCGTGACGCGGTCGACGATCCTGAAGGCCGTGCTCGACGGCACGCTGTTCGGTCTCGTCGAGTGCGACATCGCCGTGCCGACGGCGCTGCGCGACACCTTCGCCGAGATGCAGCCGATCTTCAAGAACGCCTACATCGAGCGCGACGATCTCAGCCCGTTCATGCGTCGCTACGCCGAAACGCACGACCTCCTCGTCCGGCCTCAGCGCACGCTCGTGGGGAGCTTCTTCGGCGTCAAGATTCTACTCGCGACGCCGCTACTGCGGTGGTATCTGCGGCACGGCCTCGTCGTCGAGCGCGTCTACCAGATCGTCGAGTACGAGCCGGTCGCGTGCTTTCGCCGCTTCGGCGACACGGTCTCCGCCTCGCGACGCGCGGGCGACGACGACCCCGACAAGGCCATCATCGCCGACACGTTTAAACTGCTCGGCAACAGTTCATACGGGAAGACGATCACGCGCGTCGACCTGCACCGCAACATCAAGTTCTGCACGGCCGCCGGCGCCTCGACGCTGATAAATAATGGTCGCTTCAGTCAGCTCGACGTCGTCGTCCCCGACGGCCTCTACAAGGTGGCGCTGAACAAGCGAACCGTCCGGTACGCGCTGCCCAACCAGATCGGCTACTTCGTACTACAGTACGCCAAACTGCGCATGCTGGAGTTTTATTACGACTTTATCGCCGCCTACATTCCGCGTCCCCTGTTCCAGTACTGCGCGATGGACACGGACTCGGCGTATTTGAGCCTCGCGGGGCGCCAACTCGACGAGCTCGTGGCGGCGGCCAAGCGCGAACACTACTTTCGTCACCGCGGCGAGTGGTTCCCGTCGGAACACTGCGACGCGCACGCGGAGGCGTACTTGCGGTGCCGGCTCGCCGGCCGAACGTGGGACGCGCCCGCCGAGTGTTGCGCGCGTCGGCGCCGGTACGACAAGCGAACGCCGGGCTCTTCAAAGAGGAATGGTCCGGCCGCGGAATCGTCGCGCTCTGCAGCAAGACGTACTACTGTTTCGGCGGCGACGACGGCGACAAGTACAGTACGAAGGGGCTGAGCAAGCGTCAGAACGACGTCGACAAGGACGCCTTCCTCGACGTGCTGCGCCACCAAAGGAGCGGAGGCGGCCGGAACCGCGGCTTCCAAGTGAAGGAGTCGTCCGTGCTGACGTACGTTCAGGAGCGCGCGGCGCTGAGCTACTTCTACGCCAAACGGCGCGTGCTCGACGACGGCGTCACCACGGCGCCGATACTCGTATAACGAGGGACCTCCCTCCCTCCCTAGGGGTAGGGACCCCTACCTAGGGACCCCCTACCTAGGGGTAGGGACCCCTACCTAGGGGTAGGGACCCCTACCTAGGGGGTCTATGTATGTATGTATGTATGTATGCGAATAAAAATGCGAACACTCGGTACAGTTTTCAGCGTTTTATTTAACTTCGGTAATAGCAAGCGATAGCGCAACAATACAACCTCACTACTTCGGTCTTGCCTGCCTAGCGCGGCGAGGAGCCCGCGACCGGCGGGTCCGACAAAGTCGGTTCGGATTCTCGGTCGTCTAATAATAACAACAAGCGATAATAGGCAGCGTTCAATGAGGCTTTAGCCAGTCGAATACGAGACAGTCGTTGGCCACCCTATCGGGGCCGAACAGGCACTGGAAGTACTCGCCTCGCCGGTCGGCGCCCACGTAGACGGCCACCCAGTGCTCTCCCGGTTCGTCGCCGTCGTCGGTGTTGCACACGAACGCCGTCGGGTAGGCGGTGAGCCGCCGCCCCGGCAGCTCGTCTTTGGGCACGACGCCGACGACGATGTTTTAATGTACGCGTCGATCGCCAGGCGAAGCATCAGCTGAAACGTGTCCATCTCAGAAGTCGTACACGACTTTCCGGTTCTTGTCGACTTCGAGCACCGTCTCGAACTCCCCGTACACGACGACGTTCACCGTCCGGGCGAGCGCGAGCGCGAAGTGGATCTCTGCGCGCAGGTTCCCCGTACGCACGACTTTGAAGTGTTCGCCGTCGCAGCAGTCGGGCGACAGGTCGAAGCCGAATATGGTGTAGCCGCTGCCGAACTCGCCGCGCGTCACATCGAACCCCTCGTCCTCGTACGCCTTCCCCGTTGCGGCGAACAGGTTCATATAGCTTCGGATGTAGCGCCGATGCGCGAAGTCCGGCTGCAGCGGCTTGCTCGGCACCTGGCGTCCGTCGACGTAGAGGGCGAAGAAGTTTATGTCGTTGTGCTTCGCGTTGAACGGGTTTTTATCGTAGGCCCCGTTGTAGGCGTCGTAGTCGATCAGGCACATGAACACGCGCCGCGGGAGCGTCCCCAGATAGACGTTCTCGTGCGTGTGCGACGCGGTACCCTGCGGTATCGAGAACACCTTGCAGTCGACGCGGCGCATCGGATACTTGGCCGTCCCGTGCGGCAGCGCCTTGATGTGACCGAGCTGGACGGCCGGATTCAACTTGATCTTGCGCGCCTGCAGGTAGGCCTCCAGCAGAACGATTTTGAACCCCGGATCGACGACGTCGCCCATGAGCGCGAAGGCGTCCTTGCTGCGCACCAGACGCATCTTCAGGTCGACGCCGTTCACCAGGCACCGGTTCTGCATGAGCACGTCGACGTGCAGGCGCCCTATCATGTCGAACTCGCGGCTTTCGTGTACGAAATCGTGCCGATGCGCGAACCCGCCGTTGTTGTTGTTGGTTGCCTCCATGCGCCCGGCGGTGTCCTTGCACCACAGGTCGGCCTCGAGCTGCGACTTTTTGGCGTCGGGTCCGTAACTGAGCAGTGTCTCGATGTAGGCCCGAAACGGGTACGTATTCGACGACGGCGTCACGAGCGTGCCGTTCAGCGTCACGTCGACCTGACTGAACATCGAATGCAGGAAATTGTTGACGGGCGCCACGACGCTGTCGTTCGCGAGCGCGGTCCCGTCCCCTTCACCACCTTGGCGCGCACGTACAGTCTAACGGACGACAGGTCCAGATAGTCGTCTCCGGATCCCGGAATGAGAAACTCGAGGGGGCCGCCAGCGTCGAGGGCCGTCAGCGGCTGGTGATCGATCCACTGGCCGCTCTCGATGCTCGTCTGCGTCGTCGGCACACTGAACAGGTCCAGTTCGGACTTTACGCCCTCGCACGACTGCCGATGCACGAACGCCATCCTACTACGTCTGCTTCGTTCGACGGCGCCTCCCCTTACTGTCCGGCGCCGCCTTGCCGGTCGGCCTTATGTACCCTTTACGACTACCACCGATGCACTACTACGCGGGAAATACGTCGTCGCTCGGCCTCTTTCGACGGCGCCTCTTCTTGCTGGCCGTCGCCGGCTTGCCGGGCGGCTTTATGCGTCGTCGTCGCTTTTTCGGCGGCGGGGGGCCATTCAGCAGCCCGTCGAGAAGGTCGGCGCCCGCCTCCCTCGCGCGCCTCTTTACCGCCTGTTTCAGATTGCCGCCGGCGACGACGTCCTGCGCCACGCGCACGCCCGTCTTGAGCGCGCGCTTGCCCAGCGCCATGGCCCCTCTCTTGATAAGCGGCATGGCGCTTCGAAACAGGCTGCCGAAGAGATTACCCAGTCCGTGACCCCGCTGCGCTCGGGCGCCTACGAACACCGGCAGGCCACCGCCGACCTGCCGCGTGTAGTAGTCCTCGTACACGTTTCGCGTCATCGTCAGAACAGTTTCGACTTGCGGCGTCGGACGTGAAGCGTCGTCACGACTTTTCCGTTCTCAAATGGTATCGACTGACCGAGGTCGTCTCTTATATCTATCTCAATCGAATCGAATTGGCGCCGCAGGAGCGGCGCGTATTGGACGCGGTCGAAGATGTTCGATACGATGCTGCCGTTCGAACCGTGGACGGGAACGGCTCGAATGAGGGGGGCAAATACGTCGCCGACGATGCGCGTCTCCACGATGTCCGTGTACACGAACAGGGTGTCGACGCCGCCGCTCAGGTCCACCGGGTGGTCCGCCTCGCACTCGAACAGGTACCCCGGGGGCAGGTCGCTGCCGTCCGCCGGCGTCCCGTAACTCGCGATATAGTCCGACTCGAAGCCTAGTATCTGTTTCAGGCGCCCGTCCCGCGGCATGTTAATTTCGACGCCCGGCGATAGAAGCAACGTCATCCGATTAGTGATGGCGCTGTACACTAGGCGCACCTTGACCGTGTCGGTGCACAGTTTCGACAACGCCTCGTTGATTTTGCGCACCAGCTTTTTGGCGTTGTTGTAAAAGCCGTGCGGAATGTTGGCCTGTCGGGCAATTTTTCCCCCGTCCTCGGTGGTGAAAAAGCCCACCTCCCCCCTCTCGCACGCCACGAAGAAGTAGGTGTCCACCGGCCTCACATTGTACCAGCTATGCGTATACTGTAGCGACACCAGCCCGCATTCCCACTCGCCCAACAGGTCGACGCGCTGCGGCAAATTCGTCGTGTAGTGCGTCAACGTGTTTTTGGGGTGCGCCTTCATAGACGCGTTGCTCGGCAACGTGACGTAAAAGTCAGACGTCGACGCCATCGCGCCTCCTCATAGACGGACTCGGCAGTAGGTAGCCGAGGCAACTACTCAGCAGCGCCGTCCACAGATTGGAGTCGCCCGTGCCGCGCGTTAGATTGTATATACTGACGACGATCACCGTGTACAGGACGACGATCTGGCACAGGAAGACGATCTCGGCCTTAGGGCATTCGTTGCCGCAGAGACGCCAAGGAACGCTCGTGACGGAGGAGGCGTCGACGGCATCGGGCGCACCCACAGAGACGCATGAGGCGTCGGCGGGTGTAGCGACAAATGTGCCTGAGTCGACGGCGGTGGGCGACTTCTGCATTGGCTGCTACTGCTGCTGCTGCTGTCGTCTCGTCCGTACACATCGCGCTACTGCCGTCCGACGCTACGGCGTCGTTCCTTTATCCGCGCAGGCACACCATAGAGCGAGTTCGTCGACGGGCGTGGGGGCGACGGTGGTGGTGATGATGGCGCGCCTCCTCCCTTCGCCTCGGCAGTCTACTAATACAGCACGGTCCCCTTACAAAAAAAAACGAAAAGCCGTTGCACAGCCCCGCCTCGTGCAGACGCCAGCACCCCGCGTGGCGCATCCAACGCGTCGTCATCATCAGCCCTTATAATCCACGAGCTCCTTGGCGTCGATCCAGCTATTGAACGAGGCCGGATAGCCGAACCATTTGACGAGCACCTCTTCGCCCTTACCGCGTCGTCGACGACGTCTCTGTAGAACGGCTTCCACCCGATATAGTTTGTCCTTCGCAACGATCACTTTTTGTAGCTCCAGCCCATAGAAGGTGCCGTCCAGTATCGCGCCGGCGTCGTCCATCAGTCGGTAAACAGGAGGGTCGGTCGGGTGCAAATCTACGACGGTGAAGAGCTCCTCGCTCCAGTTAGGCATGTACCCCTTCTTGAAGACGCCCTTCGCCTTGCTGATGCGTACGCGATCCCCCGCTCGCAGTTTCGGCTTGCTTTTGTTTTTTTGACACCCTCCGCCACCGTACAGACGCTGCCACACGGTCTCCTGATTCGACGCGTCGACGCTCGCAGGCGTCCTACCGATGCTTCGATGATAGGCGTTGTTGTACGACCGCACGAAGTCCTGCAACGGCTCCACGAACCTCAGCGTCTGATGCTTCGTGAAGTACCGCCACATGCGCGTCTTCAGCGTACGATTGAATCGCTCCACGACGCTCGCCTTCGTCTCCTCGTTGTGCGTCACGAAATGGTGGACGCCGCGCGCCTTCAAAAGCGTCTGAAGGGGCCTGTTCAGAAACTCCGTCCCCTTGTCGGTCTGCAGGACGTGCGGTGGCGCCGGCGATGCCAGCAGCCCCTCGAAGGCCGCGACGAGCGCCGGACCGGATTTGCGCTTCAACGGAACGCACGACGCCCGCTTCGAGAAGACGTCGATGACCGTCAGTAGGAACGCTATGCCGTCGTTGTGCTTTTTCAGTTTAGCCACGTCGACGAGATCGGCTTGCCACTGCTGATTTTGACCGCCCACGATAACGCGACGTCGCTTAAATCGGCGCCTAACCGGCTTGTGAAGCGTATAGGCGTCCTGCGCCGCCAGCCACCGCCCGACGGCCGGCTTGGGCACCGCGGCCGACCGGCGCAACGCATCGACGCCGCCATAACTGCCTGCCCGTTTCGGGTCGAAGTAGGCGCGCTTCAGTAGGCCGTCGCGTTGTTGGCGCTCTCGTTGCGCACCACGAGTCCGCCGGCCGTCTCGTTGCGCACCACGAGTCCGCCGGGACACCATGGGACGCGCGGCGGCGGCGACGACGATACGGCGAACAAGAGGACGGCGACGATGACCGCCGCAATTACGACTGCTACGACGACAACGAGTACTGATCTTCGGACGGGCGGCATCCTCTACGGGACACGCTAAAAGCTGGACCACGGCGTACGCTCAACGGACCGCGTGCGCACCTTTCGCTTCTGCTCGCGCTCGACGGACCGAGTGCGCCCCTTTCGCTTCTGCTCGCGCTGTATATACGCCCGACGCTGGGGGTTGCCGACGAATTCCATAGGGACGTTCAGCCGCCTTATATGGTCGCCGAACGCTTCCCAGCCAACCGGCGCGGGGGCCGTCTTACGCGTTCGCATGAGATCGTTCACGAGATCTACCATATTACTTCCGGCAATAGGCGTACCGGCGTACACGAGCTCCGCTCGATCGTTCCAGCGAATCAGCGGGTCGGCCCTCAGTCGGGCCAACAGGAGGCGGGCCTTTTCTTTCAGCACTTTCGGTACGCTCTTCACGGCCTCGCTCTCCATCTCCCCCGGCAATTGATCGGACGTAGGTGGTGGCGGCGGCGGCGACGGCGGCGGCGGCTGATCGGACGACGACTCGTTCTTCACTACGGACACGCGCATCGGCTGCTGCGCGCGAGACGCCTCCATGGCGTTGTAACGACTCAGCAGTTGATTGTACGCCACCACCTTTTCGCCTTCGGATAAATCGGCACGCTCGAGAACGGCTTTCATATCGCCGTCCAGGCTACTCATCACACGCGACGTGGTCGTGGTCGGTTGCGATAGTAACGGCAGTAGACGCTCCACCAACCGGGGGTCTACCAGCGCCATCTTCTTCGCGTGCTGCATCAACCGAAAGCCTGCCTGAGGAGGGGCAGAAAGGTGCTCGCCAACGGCGCCAGCAGCGCCGTCAGAAACGCGCCCGAACCCGTCTGCAGGACGGCCCTCTTCCGTTTGATGGGCACTTTTTTCGACGCTAACTTGCGCAAATTGTTCCTGAACTTTGTCAGCACTTTTCGGTTGTTAGGCGTCAATTTCACGTTCCCTCGCAGGATGTTATACGCGCAGTCGGCCAGACTGCAGATGAGGTCGGCGTCCGCGGGAGTGATTACCGCCTTTCTCAGATTCGTATTCCCCTTGTAGCGGCGCAACAGCTGCAGGGCAAGGATGTGCCTCTTCACGCGCTCTGTCATCCTGTCGAATGACGGCGGCCGCGGCGCGCCCCACCTTTTTTATAGTCTCGTCGGCACATAGACGTACTGAACGGGGTCGTCGGGAAAAATGTCCGTACGCAGGCGCATGGTTTCCGGCGTTTCCTGTTTCAGATCCACCAGGAGGTAACCGTAGGCGGCCGACGTGGCATCCTTGTACGCCTCCACCATGTAGTTGACACTGCCCGGATACATCTGCTTCGCCAGGTGGCCTACTTGCCCCGCGTCCCGGGGACTCTTGAAGAGGACCATATACTGCGCGTTTAAACTGATTGTGCGATTTTCTTTCCCTTTCGGAAAGAGATTCTGCAAAAGCTGTACGACGGACGCGTTGCAGTGGTGACTTTTTTTAGTAAACAAAGTCGTGATGCTACTATCGGTCTCCGACATAAGGTCATCGAGCACTAGAAGCGTCCTCGTTTTGGCGTCCAGAAGCGACGGATCCGGCAAACCGTCTACAAATTCCACGCCGGCCATAGAGTCGTAAGCGGTCTGCCACTGGCCGTAACACCACAGAATTTTCTCCGGTGGCGGCGAAATCATACACGAAGCAAACTTTAACAGGCGTACAACGAAAGTAGTCTTCCCACACCCCGTAGGGCCGGACACTATACACGTAAAAGGGTGCTTCCACTTTCCGTCCATAGCGACATCTGGTGCGCTGACACCGTCACAATCGCCTATACGCACCACCATCGACGCTTTTCAGTCACTAGGGGGTTTTAGCTATTGCTAGTGCTACCCTCTAGTGAATGCGCTACTCATAACCACCCTAATTAGTACCTGATTAGTCACTAGAGGTTGATCCTAATTAGTACCTGATTAGCCACTAGAGGTCGTCATTCACCCTATTTATTCCATCTTTATTCAGTAGATGGCGACACCCTCTTTCTCATGACCCCCATCAATCACTTTTGACGTTTGCTAAATCATACTGATAAAAAACGTAGGAATTCTACTTATAAAAAACGAAAAAGCCTTTGATCTTAGGTCACTTCCGGGGATGGCGGACCTCTTACCACTACTCGCACGATAGCGCCATCTTCGAGTTGAACTTGAACGGTGTAAGATACCGGTACTGTCTGTTGATCGATCGTACCTGGTACCCATCTTGCATTGTTTCCGTAGTATTGTAGAACGTACACCCGATTACCACATTTGAATGTACGAAATTTGTATGAACTATCGAATAACGACAGCAATGCAATGTACGGAGTATCAAACCGTTTACTCCACCGTCATGAATTCGGCGGCTAGAGTGGTCCTACGAATTAAGCGACGTGACCGGCAAAGTATCACAGCATCACAGCAGTACTGAGGCGGTTGCAATGGTTGCCACAACAAGTTAAATCATTAAATCATTAAATATCTTAAATGTCCTTTGGGGGCTGGTCGACCCATACTGACCAGTGAAAATGTTTTCATTTCTTGCATACCGAACTGACAAAGCGAACCTGGTCGGAGCACAGCTCGGATATCGGTTTCATGCAAAGTAGTCCCCGGTCGGTCTGTACTCTTTCCAATACATTCCACTGTGCAATTTTCACATTAATTTAAACACTAATATTCAAGCAGGGGATAGTGCAACTGATGTTTCAGTTTTGGTCAAAAACTAAATTTCTTTGATTCATTTCAAATTGATGTACTTACTCATTTGGCATTAAATTGTTTAATTTCATTTTTAATGTTTAATTTTTACATTCAGATTGTTTTTGTATAACATTTTACATTAAGGGAAATTAAAGAGAACCTCAACTTCATTATGAACGTTACTCTATTATTCACAGGCGTACTAGTCCAATTAGTTACTCGAAGAAAGTAACATCCAAACAGTAAACAGTTAAAAAGTAACATATTACTAGTATTATATACTATAAAATACATTTGTACTCATATAATTTTATGTTTTGTGTTTGAAATGTGCACATAGGTCATTATGTGTCTAATCAACACATTTACATAAATTGTTTTGTAATTAATGTGTTAAAATTTATTTTATTTTTAGTTGCATTCTGATATATTCTGAGATCCAGGTTACATGTCATTTTCCTTAATGTCATGTAAATTTTGTTCTTCTAATATTCAATGTTAAGATAACACAGTGCAAAAGTTGAAAAATAATATCCACATGCCAGATGTATAATGATTTTTTCTCAACTGTCAAACCTGAAAAGGCTTCATTTATCGAATAATAATAACAATAATATTTATTACTTATTGAGCACAGTTACTTACAGAGCAAATTACATCAAATGCCACAGTAACATATATGGTAGTAAATGAGGTCAAATATGTCAATATTATTCATATTGCACTGTTACAATTAATAGTTTAACTCAGAATGCTGCAATAAGATGTGAATAACAAGGTTGTTATTTTAATAATATCAACGTTTACCAAAATATGACTTTAGACATTTTTGATATATCAGGTCAAAGGTCCAATTGTTTTACATTTATTTCACTCAGGGGCTTTTTATGTGAACTGGTGGTTTGCCAGAGCACATGGATTAAACATTGTTCAAATGTTTATAAATAAGAACATAAGTATTTTGTCAGTTGCATTTAATTTTTATTTAAAATGTGTAGTATCATATAAATACAAATGTATCTGCAATTGTTCCTTTCTGCGATTACACAGCTTGGCGATGCGAGCGCAGTCTGTTTTGTTCGCTAACACACTTTTCCTCTGACACATTCTTCCTCGGCCACACCCTCTCCTCGCACCCCTTCCTCTCGCTGCACTACGTCCATGTAGTCCACCTTTTTCCACCTCTGCAGCTCTTTCACTCAAACTCTGTGTGTAAAAGGATATTGTGATGATGCTAAATATGTTATACCAATAACATTTAATATGTATATTTCTTTGTCAGTGACAGTGGATAACTTAATAGAACATTGGGTTTTGCTGCCGTAAGCTTGGTCACGCTGACACCCACGTACACTGACGATCGTGGTGTTAAAAAAACTTTGGTGTCTGAGTTACTTTTATTCCATCACGATTACCACGCTCGCAGGCTTGGTGTGCGATGGGTGCATACCCCTTCCCGCTGAGGCAAAGGTTCCTCTTGGTACAAGTAGTGATAAAAAACTTTAAAGACATTGGGCATTACCCCTTGACCTTGAAAATGGTCAACAGTACCCCACAATCGACATAGACAATCTGACATACTTCATTACTCTCATATCGGCCATGTAAATATCCAACAATATTCTCCCGACCAGGAAAATCTTGTACCTTCCAGTCATCCCTTATCAACCGGGAAATTCTCCAACAAAACCCTCCACCCCCGGGAAAATCTCCAAAAAAAACCCTCCTCCCCGGGGAAATTCTCCAACTCCCCGACTCAATACAAGTAAACAAATTCGTGGCAGAAAAACGGACCCCCAAAAAAATAAACCACGCAACGCTAATGTCACGGGCCAGTTTATCATTCGCCACTCGTAGTCAAAACCAGTGCATTTTATTGATGGAACTACACAAGCACGCACACGTACACGCGCGCGCACACACAGTATGGTATGTTTATAACTAATACATCGTAGACTCGAAACAAGTTATTACAAGGTGGTATTACATCATTAATTACATATGCGTCCCTGGCCTGCCTTCAACTGATAACACGAACGGATGCGACTCGTTATTGACGGACAAAACTAAAGTGAATATAATACAGAATGTCATTAACGGATAACATTCATTGCATTAACACGATATAAAACAAGGTTAATTTCACAAACACAATGGCAAACGGAATATTTACGACAATTCATAGTACAACTTACATCTATCAAACCATCGTCGGTTTGCATGGAAGCCATGTTAACAGCGTAACCTTACTGACATTTGAAGCTCCACCCCGTCGGGTCACGACCTTCCTCGGAATTATCCGAGCTCGCTACTCAGGAATTTGAGTGACAGCGCGGCGGTTCTTATAAATATTGAACGATTAAATTCTAAAGTTGGTTCTGTCATATTTGGGCTGTCAGTACGCAATTTATACTATATAACAGCATTTTAAGAAATCGAACGGACTACATTCCTTTAAAGAATAACATGATTGCATGCCTAATATAAACAAATGTAATGTTCACATTAACGAGGTTATTTAAGCGATCATACTATCATGCAAATTAATTAATACAATTTTAATCAACTGATTTGGAGAACACCTAATTTCGAAAAGGTACGTAGTTCTATATCTGATGTGTCCGAAGGGCACATGCATTTTTTCAGATTGATCCCTGTCAGAGTATTTTTTTGCAAAGATAAGGTGAGTCTGATAACTGAGGTGGGTCAAAGTATAATTGAAATTGCTCTATTTTAATTATTCGTTGCTACAATAATTATTAACCAATCGCGTCCAATTCTGTTTGACTTCAGGCTTTGTTAGATGATTATTCATACAAGCTTAACTATTTATTAGTACCTACCTTAAATTGGCCGAATCAATGTTTCAAAGTCACCGTCGTCCTCTCACCAATACGGTCGGGCACACGGGGCAGCTATGTCTCCTTACAGCACAGCGATACGATGTGCGTCGACATTGCGTCGCAGTGTCCGCAGAAACACGCGACGTTACTGACTCGTCTTCATCGTTCACATTAAATGCCAGTGGCCTACTATCACTCTGTAGATGTCACGGACTACCGGAGTTGGACGATGGCTCGCACACTTGGTGAAACCCGTACGCCGGTGTGGCACAGGCCCTTGCGTATGTCAGCCGTGCCAGCCTTAGTTTCCGATTGACTAGTCGAACTGGATCCTTCGTCTATCGTATTCATTTCTCAAAACTCTTCTGGGAGTTTTATAATCTAAGTCTCTACACACCGCTTGAACTTTGTCAACAAAACAAAAATAGTCCGGCTGATTCCTTCTGCGAAAGCCCAGCCCCCTGCTACTGACGGTGTTTGATATGTGTGGCGGTTTCGTTGGTTAAAAACGTTGCCGTTTTTAATTTGTATTCCGAATGCATAAACAAATTATTTGTTAATCTGTATAACGACTACCATGTATGACGAGGCACCCTACTTTTGTGTTCGCACAGAAATGTATAGTTTTTAAATAAATCGAAAACAAATATTTACATTGATTAGATAGGAGTGACTGAAACCACTCGCTTGGAACTTCTATAGAAATAAGATGGCGATACGCAGTGCTCTATCTTGCCGATTTAGGCATCGAACAAAATAAGTTTTTCTGTTTATCTTATAATTGAGTAGGTTTCTGTCATCATTAATGCATACATATATTATATGTATTGACAGCGCAGTGGTGGAGTGCTAGAGCGACGACGGACTCTCAATCGAGAAAGCCAGGGTTCGAATCCTGTGCTGCCATGTCGAACCTAGGGCAAGGTCGTTCACTTCACGTTGCTCCAGTTCACTCAGCTGTATGAATGAGTACCTGGCTATAGACCGTGATGAATATTTGTGTACAAATAGTCTTCGCGCATTAATTACAGCGTGGCTGAATGCTTCCCAGAAAAGTCGAGATGGTGTTCACTTGAACAAGTCTGCTAGGGAGTAAAGTGTAAAGCGCTTTGAGCTGTCATAAGGACTGGATACTGCGCTATATAAGAACTTACTTATCTTTACATATATATCATTTAACATCTCCGTTTCAATTCCTCTTTAAACGTCGGCTTACCACTTCTGTCTTATGCCATCGACATTTAATTATGGTACTTTCACACAATGGTTACTAATGACCGAATCCGGAGTATTTCAAGCATTTGCAGAATCTCTGAAAGTGTTGTTATTCCTTCAATAATTGTTGCATTAGGGAATAGCAAATATTAATATTTGTATTACAGTAACACCTCCATCATCCCCGTTGCGTAAAACAATATATTTCAATGTATCTACAGCTTTGTATAACACATGTTAAATTAAAATAGCGTCAATATAAACCTTTAATTGTGTGTAGTTTGTTTTGAAAAAGAGCTATAATTACAGCATGTATAATATCAAATAAAATTCGCAAAGCCTTCAACGTGTAAGACATTTTGGAAGCATATTAAACATCATACAAGATAACAGGCAGTGTCATTTACTACACACACGCATGCACGCACG
Organism: Paraescarpia echinospica; assembly: GCA_020002185.1. Taxonomy (NCBI): domain Eukaryota; kingdom Metazoa; phylum Annelida; class Polychaeta; order Sabellida; family Siboglinidae; genus Paraescarpia; species Paraescarpia echinospica. The sequence continues at coordinate 46,949,074 of CM034538.1, read as the reverse complement.
CACGCACGCACGCACACACATGCTTTGTAGCAAAATATTATTTGACTAAATAGTGTTATATTCTCATAAATTGGAGCACGTATTGAATGTAGCATACAGTCAGAGAAAACAATCCAATCCTTTGTGAAGATATGTGTTGCCTCCATGTCCTCCTATGCTTCTACATACATTCCAAATTTAAAATTAATAAAAGAAATTTAGTATTTGACCAAACCTGAAACTTCAGTTTTAAACGTTTTGGCGCTTTCCCGTTATGCGTTTAATTTGTACCATCCCCTGCTTATGTAATAGTGTTCAAGATGATGTGCTCAATGCACAATGGAATACATTGAAAAGTAAATAGATTGACCGGGGTATACTTTACTTGAAACCGATATCCGAGCTGTGCTCCGACCAGGTTCGCGTTGACAGTTTGGTATACAAGAACTAAAAAATCATCCACTGATCAATATGTGTCGACCAGCCTCCAACGGAAATTTCAGATACTTAACACGTTAAATTCTTCGAGTCCTCATTGGTTGACAATTTAACGCGTTAACGTCTTCGGGTGTTCAATGGTTGATAATTTAACGTTCTAACTTCTTCGAGTCCTGATTGGTTGGTAAGTTAACGCATTACATCCCCCGAGTCGTCATTGGTTGATAATTAAATGCGTTAACTTGTTATTCAAAACGTAAAGTGTACCGTGTTTATGGCCCTATCGGCCAGCCATACTATGGTCTTTGTCGATCGCGCCACAATCTTGAGCCATACGGCATCCGTTCGTTCTTTGAGCGGGACCGACTCTATGGAACGCCCTACCCGAAGACCTGCGTCTGATTGAGTGTATGAACACTTTTAAAGCGCACCTTAAGATTCATTATTTAAAACATACTCTCCATGTCTAGATTTATGTGACACTTACTTCCGATTATCACGTCATAATATTTGTTAGTATATTATTATAATTGTCTACTTAATTTAAAATAATTGTCCACAATATAAGACTATACTTGTTGTATGTCATATGTATTGGATTATGGCTTTACCTCATGATTGTTTAGCACAGTTTTGTTTCAGCGAATTTATAGACGACATTTTATTTTGTTACTCATATATTTAGTAGCTCTATTAATCATTACACACAAGTATCAGCATTTTAGACATATTAAATATGGGCGCTATATCAGAAAATTTCCATATACCCAAGTGGTATTTCCGATTGCAATATTACAATTTCATTAATGGGAACGTCTCTTTGTAAGTTCCACGGGTCATTATTGAACCTTGATGACATTAGAACGACAACGACGATGTCAAGTATGATGACTACTTACTCGCTTACAAAAAACGAAAACATCCTACATTTCGGTACAAATGATCATACAATGATATGGGCCATTCTCGTGAAAAGTGTACAATCGGCATTTACCATTACTATACTGTTATCCTGGTGCCACATATTTCCAAAATGACACATTTTAGTAATTTTAAATTCTAGAATGGGGATTTGAATTGACATTTTTGCTAGTGTGTATCAATAGGTATTATTAAAGATTACTGAGTTAACGTGTGGTTTCCAGAAATTTCCAAAAAACAACCCACATAAATATGCCTTTATAACGATTAACAATGGCATCTACTTTTAAAACACTTTGTTTTATTCGTATTATTGATGATGTTTTAACATGTTTTACAGTTTTGCTAACCCTATTACCAATATGGTTGTTGATTACATAATCAATAATTACTAATAATTAGCTATGTAATATATTGCATAACATAATTTTGATCTTATATTGTTTGTGTTTTCTGTATACGTCTACTAGGTGGGTTGACAGAAGACAACTTTCTGCTTGTTTGGGACTCTTGGTCTGACACCTTGCGGCAACTGAATTTAGCAAACGACTCCGCCATAAGAATCCCGATAAATCACCAAGATTTCAAGTCTCCTGCTTATGACCCGGTTGAAAAAAAAGTGTATTGGTTTAACGGCTATGGGACCTACTACATCAACAGAGCATACGTAAACGGTACACACGAAGAACAAGTTATGTATCAAGGTTTGTGCTATATTGAACTTTAATACAGTTGACGGAGCAACTATACACTTTGGATGGTAGCTATAGGCGCGTATTGGTCAAGAATCAGGGGGCGTGTCTCAATATGGCAACTACCGGAAACTGTAAGATTTCACTAGAATCGCTCACTTTGAAAATAACTGCTGAACAAACCACGGGCGTAATATTGTTGACTGTAGTTGGAAATGTTTAGACTGTATTAGATGTACAGGCCCACGCAGTTGTATTTTGTGTGTGTTTAATATTATGGTGAATACTGGAATGGTTGAGCGAATGGCAATCAGGCTATTGATGCATGATTGGGATGAAAGGTCGACTCAAAAATGTTGTTAACAGGGCCAGGGAAATTCAGAAGTAAATAAAAATATGAACTTTCGATATTACTACAAGAACAAAATTCGACATCGTGACACATCAGAACCTGTCCCACAACATATCTATTCTACTTTTGAAATGTTTAATACTTGAGGTCCTATAATCCGCCTGACCCCTCTCTTGCGAAAATGAATTTGTAGTTTTTTTTCTGGTGCTTAACCTAAAAAATGTGCCTTTTGTTTCCCTTCAATGAAACAAACAATCATCTGCAATGAAAGACATTGGCCTAGAGCAGGAGACAACAAAGAAGGAAGAAGGCATTCTAACCATACTGGTGGTCACCATCTTGGGAATTGTCTGGGGAGGTTACAGTCATGTAATCATAATTTGCCTAACTGGGAAACATCTCAGGAGTTTAGTTATGTTGGAAGTATTTTATTATTTAACGTTATTTAAACAGACACTCCGGATTCCGACATTCACATATTCCGAAACAGTGTGCACAATGTCAGTGATCGGCAGGAATATTGATAAAATATAGCCTAAAAACGAATTAATATATATATATATATAATATACGATGACCAGGAAAACAAACAAATACATTGGCGTCGGAACCGAGGGAGAGTTGGGGGGCTTGTGAAATGTTGCACTACCCATGGACAGGACAATGACATCCGTGGATTAACCCTTTAGACCTCAGTCGTGTTTTCCTGTTTCCCCACTTACTTAAACCATAATATGAAAATATGATATCCGTACATTGAAACATCTTTTTTAATTATTGTTTTCAAAACTCCGCTAGATAGCGCCACCACACAATACAGTCTTCGCGCGGGTTTGGCTCTGTCAGAAATGGAAATTATAATAACAAGCGCAGGTACAATGGGGAAAAAATATCGATGCTGGCAACACAGGACCGAAGCCAGATCACGCATTTGAATAAATGTGTTAAAGAAATTGTTATCATATTCATCAATATCATAACTTTGCATTTGACCTTGATGTAGCGGTGACGCGTCAAATACCCCGGTATCCCTCACACACACACACACACACACACACACACACACACACACACACACACACACACACACACACACACACACACACACACACACACACACACACACACACACATAATGGTTAGTTTTTTTACTAACTCTTAGATGCATTTGTGTCCTGCTTTAGACGGTAACAATTACGGCCGCTCGATTACTTCAATCGCGGTTGATCCCGTATCTCGACTCGTGTATTACACCGGCAGAATATTCGTCACAGAACTCAACCGTTCTTATCTTGCTTCGATGACACTTGACGGCAGTCATCACTTCCTTCTTGTCACATCGAGATCGACTTCATTTGGTAACATAGCACTGGACCCAATCACAGGGTGAGTTGATGAAACCCGCTGTGTGGTATATCATATATGTATAATACGCAATTGAACCGTTCTGAAGATTATAATCAGTTGGTATCGTATATTTAACCGTTTGCCTCAATAGCTAAGTCATTAACATTGTATTGATGTCTGAACAACTTATTCGATTGGCAGTATGAAGGGGAATGCCACCATTGTGTATTCCATGGATTCGCATCGTTATGTTTAAAGTAGTTTATTTCACTTAACTCTGATGTGCAACTCAAAGATATCTTACTGTTACAAAACATGAAGTGCTTTTTCTGACAAGCACCCTTGGAAGAAGTCACTCAAAGCATATTCATATATACCGTGAGCTCAGTTGTATGTACCCATTACGTGTATTTTGTTGATTCAGGAAGATGTACTGGAGTGATGGGAATGGCATCGAGGTTGCGGCCATGGATGGTAGCCAACATCACAACCTAGTCAACTGGGACAATCATATTCGTGGTCTAACCATAGACGCGGAAGGTTCGTTTTTCTTTGTTACCATGCGTAGACATTACACGAATATAGTGTACTTACTTGAATATTAAAGGGGAACTGAAATGCGATATATTTAAATACATACCATTTAAGTACACTTTGATGATGACAGAAACCTGCTCATTTATAAGAGACTCTGGAAATTAGATTTTGTTCGACGCCTAAATCGGCAAAAACACTGCGTATCGTCATATTTGTTTTACTCAACTTCCAAGCGAGTGGTTTGAGTCACGCCTATCTAATCAATGTAAATGTTCGTTTTCATTCGATTTATTTCATAGTGTAAGACACAAAAGTTAAATTGCTTAACTTTCTCAATGTTTACACAGACAGTTGTTAGCGTTAGTTCTTCGATCCTTTTATTAGGCATATAAAAATCATATATTTAGTTTTAGTTTTAGTCATGTATCTAAATTAAGGAGTTCTTTATTGATAAAATGTTCAGTATTAATTGTGATTGTGTTACCTGTGAAGGCCCCAGTTGTACTTGTTAGAGAAATATAATCAGCATACGTAATTAAATTAAATATAGTACTTTCGATAAATCATTGATACATATAATAAATAGCAATGGCCCTATGATTGAGGGACGCCCGTTTGTAAGGGTAAAGTGTCTGATTGTACCTCTTCCAGTTTCACGTACTCCCTGTGTGTAAGGGTAAAGTGTCTGATTTTACCTCTTCCAGTTTCACGTACTCCCCGTTTGTAAGGGTAAAGTGTCTGATTGTACCTCTTCCAGTTTCACGTACTCCCTGTGTGTAAGGGTAAAGTGTCTGATTTTACCTCTTCTAGTTTCACGTACTCCCCGTTTGTAAGGGTAAAGTGTCTGATTGTACCTCTTCCAGTTTCACGTACTCCCCGTTTGTAAGGGTAAAGTGTCTGATTTTACCTCTTCCAGTTTCACGTACTCCCCGTTTGTAAGGGTAAAGTGTCTGATTGTACCTCTTCCAGTTTCACGTACTCCCCGTTTGTAAGGGTAAAGTGTCTGATTGTACCTCTTCCAGTTTCACGTACTCCCCGTTTGTAAGGGTAAAGTGTCTGATTGTACCTCTTCCAGTTTCACGTACTCCCCGTTTGTAAGGGTAAAGTGTCTGATTTTACCTCTTCCAGTTTCACGTACTCCCCGTTTGTAAGGGTAAAGTGTCTGATTTTACCTCTTCCAGTTTCACGTACTCCCTGTTGTAAGGGTAAAGTGTCTGATTGTACCTCTTCCAGTTTCACGTACTCCCCGTTTGTAAGGGTAAAGTGTCTGATTGTACCTCTTCCAGTTTCACGTACTCCCCGTTTGTAAGGGTAAAGTGTCTGATTTTACCTCTTCCAGTTTCACGTACTCCTCGTTTGTAAGGGTAAAGTGTCTGATTGTACCTCTTCTAGTTTCACGTACTCCCCGTTTGTAAGGGTAAAGTGTCTGATTGTACCTCTTCCAGTTTCAAGTACTCCCTGTGTGTAAGGGTAAAGTGTCTGATTTTACCTCTTCCAGTTTCACGTACTCCCCGTTTGTAAGGGTAAAGTGTCTGATTGTACCTCTTCCAGTTTCACGTACTCCCTGTGTGTAAGGGTAAAGTGTCTGATTTTACCTCTTCTAGTTTCACGTACTCCCCGTTTGTAAGGGTAAAGTGTCTGATTGTACCTCTTCCAGTTTCACGTACTCCCCGTTTGTAAGGGTAAAGTGTCTGATTTTACCTCTTCTAGTTTCACGTACTCCCCGTTTGTAAGGGTAAAGTGTCTGATTGTACCTCTTCCAGTTTCACGTACTCCCCGTTTGTAAGGGTAAAGTGTCTGATTGTACCTCTTCCAGTTTCACGTACTCCCCGTTTGTAAGAGTAAAGTGTCTGATTTTACCTCTTCCAGTTTCACGTACTCCCCGTTTGTAAGGGTAAAGTGTCTGATTGTACCTCTTCTAGTTTCACGTACTCCCCGTTTGTAATGGTAAAGTGTTTGATTGTACCTCTTCTAGTTTCACGTACTCCCCGTTTGTAAGGGTAAAGTGTCTGATTGTACCTCTTCCAGTTTCACGCACTCCCCGTTTGTAAGGGTAAAGTGTCTGATTGTACCTCTTCCAGTTTCACGTACTCCCCGTTTGTAAGGGTAAAGTGTCTGATTTTACCTCTTCCAGTTTCACGTACTCCCCGTTTGTAAGGGTAAAGTGTCTGATTGTACCTCTTCTAGTTTCACGTACTCCCCGTTTGTAAGGGTAAAGTGTCTGATTGTACCTCTTCTAGTTTCACGTACTCCCCGTTTGTAAGGGTAAAGTGTCTGATTGTACCTCTTCCAGTTTCACGTACTCCCCGTTTGTAAGGGTAAAGTGTCTGATTGTACCTCTTCCAGTTTCACGTACTCCCTGTGTGTAAGGGTTTTGATTCATTTGTGTAGTATAATGATAATATCAGTCATTTCTGGAGCCGCATATTCAGTGGAATGATGAGTTCTGAAACCATACTGATTATCGAACAATAGATTTGTGTTTGTAAAGTACATCAATAATTGGTTAGAAACAACTTTTTATATGACCTTTGAGATGACTGATAAAATTGATACAGTTATGCAGTTAGAAAATTATGTGGGATTATTTTGTTTATACATAAATATTACTTTTGCAATTTTAAGTTGATCAGGAAATTTTCCAGTATTTAATACTTGATTTATTAATATTGTTGTGGGTTTTACTATTTCTGGTTTATGTTGGGAAGGTTGTAGATCATTTGTGACGTGGATGTCTCTTGTATTTATGTAAATTTGAAAACTGCATTCGTTTTATTTATGAGGTATAAAGTAACCTTATTTGAGCTTCCACATGATACAATTTCTGGATGGTTAAATTCATTGGCTACATCAATCTTATTAGTATACGTTTCATTGTTTTGTTGAAAATGTGTTGGAAATTGTGCTGTAGGTTTCTGTTTTGATACAATTTCATTTAATATTTGCTGTATTGAATTTGTATTTATTAAAAATTAACTCATAGTGTGATATCTTACATCGTCTGCCACCCTCTTCTACTTTCCACGCTCTTTTCGCCAGTCTGTCTTCACCCATTCTATGTACATGTCCCGCCCATCTCATTGTGTTACCGGCTACATTCCTCTTTAGATGTTTTTTCATTCCAATCTCCTCTCTCAAATCCTTCATCTTCCTTCTATCCTCTCGTGTTGCTCTACATATTCTTCTGACCCAGTTGTTTTCTGCCACCTGTAGTTTCTCCTCCTGTCTCTCTGTCAGTGGCAGTGTTCCCAACCCATATATACTGGCTGGTACAACGCAGGCTTCTAACACTTTTCCTTTCAGTTGTTTCTTTAGTTTTCTGTCCCACATAAAGCCTTCTACCCTCTTCCATGCTGCTGCTCCTGCTTGCACCCTCCTCTGTATTTCTTTACTACTCCTTCCATCATCACTCACTATACCGCCCAGGTATACAAAGCTGTTCACTTATTTAATGGTCTTTCCGTCATGCAGATCTACCTCCTGTTCACCTATCCACATTACTTCAGTCTTCTCCAGATTCATTCGGAGGCCGTGGTTTCTGAAGGTGTCACTCCATTCTTGCAAAGCTTTCTGTAGTTCCTCTTTGTTATCAGCCACCACTGCTAGGTCGTCTGCATACAGTATCTTCTTAAGTTCGTCCTGCTCCGATATCTTTCCACTGATCAGGTTCATCACCATAATGAAAAGCAGGGGACTCAAGGCACTTCCCTGTCTGAGTCCTACTTCCACTCCAAATTGTTCCGATGTTTCTCCTTCGACTCTCACTACCGCTGTTGTCTCCTTGTACTTTTCCTCCACCATTCTGGCTTCTGCTTCTCCAACCTCCATCCATCTCATGACTGCAAATGCTAGTTCTCTCAGCACGGTGTCAAATGCCTTTTCCAGATCTACAAAACCGAACGCTACATCCTTTTAAAATCCTCTCTTCTTCTCGATAATTTGTCTGATGGCAAACAATCCATCATCTGTTCCTCTCCTTTTCCTAAATCCCAGCTGATTCTCTCCGATTTTGCTCTCCACTGAAAGCCTCATCTTTGCTGGCCTTTCTTGTATAGCGTCATTGTATTATCATCCCACCTTAATTTGTCATCGTTTGTAGTACCATGGTATTTATATGAATGTGCAATTTCTGTTTTGCACTTTGATGTTGACAGAATTTGGTTGATGGACATCTGATCGAAAGTCTATTACACTTTCCTTGGTCGTGATAACATTCAACTCAAGGCAGTTGGCCATACAACATACGAATGTCGACGAAAGTCAAATGCAATTCTTTGCTTAAATTGAAATCGCTCTCCACATACCTATATTTTACTATCAATACTACGGTTCTAGGTGGTATAGTTCATAAGATATAAAGGTATTAGTTTGGACGGCCGTCTTTAACAATGGTGGATGCGTAGGTCGGACAAGGTCAATGATAACACATTTGAAATCTATATTTTGAGCCCAAGATTACCGCGCTATGTGACGCTGTTCTTGAGATGGGGGAAATTAAGTTTTGGCGGGCAATTTTTTAAAAATGTATTTGTATTTGTGAGTTCTAGCTATGTGCAAAACGTTATGCTCTTTACTAGTGATGAAAACGTGTTTTGTTTCGGAAACATCCTGAGCAGCTCAGCAAGGATATAACCAATGTGTTATAAAAGCTACATGTGTATTTCTTGTATTATGTATTACTCTTGCATCAATGCAAATATCGATATAACACGGACATGTGTGATAGTGTATGTTAGTAAGTATGTTAGAGTCTTGATTGATCAGAAGCCCACTTGTAAGAATCATGTTAGCTTGATAAAATCCAAAGTGTCAAAAACTATTGCTATTTGTGTACAGAGCAAGGTACGTAATTGACAAAAACACTATGTTCACATTACATCGTGCACTATTTCTCCTTTATACACCATACTTTTGTGAAGTCTCGGGCAGTACATATAAGACACTTGTTAACAGCGTTTTTGTTTTACAGATGAAAGTAATCAGGTTCATTTACAATGAAACTCCTTTATGTTAGCTAATACATCTTGTGATTTAGGTACATTAAACATACGTGGCATAATAAAATTAATACTTTATATTGTAATGCTAAAGCTAAAATAAGTTGTTGCCATAAGTATTATAACCTTCAAGAATATATTCATTGCTACTAACATTGTTGGCAGTCATTTTGGATTAATGAAAATAAAAATGGCCTAATGATGCTAGAGTGGCGGATTATTTCTAGACACTCTTGCTCTTAATAATCCATCAAAAACAAACTTTGTAGTTCATACCTGGTTGGCTGCCCGACTATATGCTCAGACACGGGTTACAGCATCATCACATAGTCGCGGTCATTGCCGTTTAGATACACAGCAGGTGTGGATCAATGTGTGTGATATTTGTAGAATCTTCTGTGCTGTGCTATGTAGGCAGGCGAGTCTACTGGTGTGACGGCTACAATATTATGTCTGTGGCATATGACGGCAGCAACAGGACCCTGCTCATACACAGTTCATATTATCGGCGATTCTACGGAATAACATTCATTGGAGATAAATTGTACTACACCGATAACAAGTAAGTAACATTGGGTTACTGAGGTATGAATGGTCACAATGTTTTGTTGTTGGTAGTGCGTGGGACGTAATATTGCTAGTATCAGATTATGTGGTGGCAGTATTTATGGTGATGGTGATGGTGGTGTTGTTGGATAGTATTGTAATTCGACCATGGGCCAAAACCATCCTCGCGCGCCAGGGATCGCTGCTGCTTATTACGTCAGCCAGGAGTACCCCCTGGCTGATCGCTTTGCAAAACTCTGAATTTAAGCTCAGCCTATGAAATCGCTCACTAGATCACTGGATATCGGCAGGTCAGGTGGTCATAATAAAACTAATTTCAACCAACCGTGGCTCGTGTGACATGCAATGTTAAAGAAGTAGAAGCAATTATTCGAAAACACAATATCGCTCAGCTGCTCATGTTAATGGGCGAACGGGTCATATATATATTGGGATTCCCAGAACACGTTTCCCGTCTTCAAATTGGGGCTGGTATTTGCGTTGTTCTAACGGGTGATGTAGTCGCGACTGCCGACGTCAATTACTAGTTTGACTCAGCTAACTTCCGCAAATCGCGTAGGAGATCTGCCAGGGCTAGTTTAGCATGGCAAACAGCCCTGGCTTGCTAGGATGGCCAAAACCAGAAATGTCACTTCGTGTGTGTGTGTTTGTGTGTGTGTGTGTGTGTGTGTGTGTGTGTGTGTGCGCGCGCGCGTGTGTGTTTATGCTGTGTATGTATTTGTGTGTGTGTATGTGTGTGTGTATGTGTGTGTGTGTGTGTGTGTGTGAGTTGTGTGTGCGTGCGTGCGTGCGTGTGTGAGTGCGTGCGTGCGTACGTGCGTGCGGTGTATGCGGTGTGTGTATGTGCTTGGTGTGGTGTATGTGTGTGGTGTGGTGTGTGATGTGGTGTGTTGTGTGTGTTATGACTGACATAGAGATATATGTTATACTTCATTCATTAATTCATTCAGGTACGTCTGGGCACTAAATGCCTCCGAATCACCACCTACAGCTCAGCAAGTCGGACCGAAATTTATTAGGCTGGAGCATAAAATGGGAGGATACAGCAGTCAAGACTACATCCGCAGTAAGGATCATGTAACGTAACTTGCAGCAGACCGTTAAGACGCTGAAGTGTCGGTGCGCCATAGGGTAATTTAATTAGTTGGTTTCATTAGTTTTGTGGCTGACTTTCAAAAGAACCTTGAACAGCTAGCTGCACTTCAATTACAACACTGCTTTCTAATAATTTAAAAGTATTAACCTACATTTTAGCTGTCCGTCTATTACACAATGTTTTTCATGACGGATGTTTGCCATGAATCCTCAAACAAACTCTGCTATAATTGAATCAATTTAATTTCAGTAATTTTATAAATTCACAAATCTGTGTGTAACTGAATGCTTAGCGGCATCGTTCTAGACGTTTCAATATCAGTTTTACATATGAATATTTTGGTTATGTTGTAATACTATATTGTTTATATACAATTTGTTTTCATAAACATTTTAATTCGATATAACAACCCAACCAAGTAACAACAAAACGATCCTTGATATAACACATTTCTTCAATATAAATACACCGTATTTTGGTTGTCTTCTGGCCATACAGATGTTATTGCCTAGATCGATGTCATCCACTCTGAAAATGCTCCTGCAAGTGCAGCCGTTAATAAAACACAGTGACACGTTCGCCACTCATTTATCCTGACCGGTGGTGATTACAGTTCTTCTCACAATTGTCAATGATTACAACTTTGTCAATACCAATTATGACATCCCGGTATCACTCACTGGTGTTGTTATAGTTATTGTACATAAATAACAACATCCACCTTTTCAACTTCAGGCACTGAGTCCAACAACCCTTGCAGCCACAACAAAGGAGGTTGCGAACATGTCTGTTTCTCAACACCAAATGGATCTCGATGTGCGTGTCCAGGGGGATTCGGTTTACTCGTTGGGTCAAAGTGTTCAAAGGCCGACGGTGAGTAGTGTTGCCTGACTTTTTATGTATTATTGATTGATTCGATGAAATCGCTAGGGGGCGTGGCATAATGTTTACTTTCAAAATTTATCCTTCGTTTAATGTTCAATTATAGCATACTAATTATTTTGAATAGATTACTTTTAATATTATGTAACTTGTAAAGCGCTACAGAATCAAGAATTCAACCATAAGCTAAGTATATTTAAATTATAATCATATTTTAACAAGTTTTGGTACTGTCATATTCAACTTAATAAAACCGGCGTTAAACTTAAAGTCGTTATGATTATCGCTCACTTTCGCCGGTCGGCAATGTTGTCGTTTGTACCAATTATACTGTTAAATGATGAAGTTACAAAACATGCTGCCTGTGGGTTTTTTTAATTGACCTTTTAGATTACTATTGGCATTTTATATTATTACAATAAATACGGTATTTAAAAAGCAATCATGGTGCAGTTAATTGCCATTGAGTGATTGATACTACAGTCAGTTTCTGCCTATCTAAGACTAAGGCTACGGCTGACTGAGTGAATTATAATAAATATAAATATCCTCCCTTAATAGGCCTGTAAGTCTCAATTTAGTTACCGGAGTTGGCCCCGGTTCAACATTTTCTAATTAAATAAAGTAGGCTCTATTGTTAAAATTGAGACTCTACTGATCTTGTAAATATAATTTAGTTTTTACTTACGGCAGTTACGCCGTAGGCTTAGCCTTAGCTCTGGGTTTAACATTCTTTACTATTTATTATCTATATGATATAAAATGATATGGTTTTGGTCTATTATTTTCTACTAAATATGATAATAATCTAATATAATTATGTCACCATTATTCCTATTGGGTGTTTTCTGCAAACCATTGAGATCTAATCATTTTAATGTGCTTTTTCCTAATCACTCTAAAATTCATCATTCTATTTCAATTTTGCATAGTTTTGTTATAATAGAAAGTTACTGCCAATCCCCCGCTCTACGCCAACATTGAAATTAGCAATAATTGTATTACTAGCAGGAGATGTAAGTCTCAATCCTGGGCCATCTGTTAGACGAAACATTCGGGTGGCCACTACAAACGTTCGATCTGTACGAGATAAGACAGCCTCACTTTGTGATTTATTAATTTCAAAGAAAATAAACATTCTAGCTGTAACCGAGACCTGACTCAGACCACATGATACACATGCATGCATTGCTGACGTTTCCCCTTCTGGTTACACCTTTCACCATCGACCACGTTTAGTCGGCCGTGGAGGTGGTGTTGGCTTTTTTTATATCACAGCAGTTCAAAGTTAAATTACATTGTAACCCTGAATACTCTAGTTTTTAGTCCATCTGTGCTGAAATTTCAGATTCTTCTTTCTCCGCACACTTTGTTTGTATCTATCGCCCTCCAGGACATCCAGCCAATTTCTTTGAAGACTTTCAGGATATGTTGAAAAATCTGGCAGTTATTCATTCAGAATTTTACATTCTTGGTGATTTTAATCTACATTTGGATATACCTTCTTCGACTACAACTACGTTTGATGATATTCTGGCATCATTTGATTTGAAACAACATGTTACCTTTTCGACACATATACATGGCCATTGGCTTGACCTCTTGATAACCCGTTCAACTTGTAATAATATCCAAGCACCTACTGTTTCAGATGGGTTATCAGACCACCATACTGTCATTGCCAATATTAATGGTTCGATAGCCCCTTTACAATCGAAACACAATGTGTCTTACAGAGCCATTCATAGGATTGACATTACAGCTTTAATGACTTTCCTTATATCTGACCTTATCACAGACCCCAAAAAAATCTATCTGACTTATATAAACAGTACTGTCAAGTACTCAATGCACTACTTGACAAACATGCACCTATAAAATCCAAATGGGTGTCAGAAAGGCCACCGGCTCCATGGATGACTTCCGAAATTATACTATCTAAATGGCGTCGTCGTTATTTAGAGCGTGTATGGCGCAAATCACGCTCGCCATTAGATAGATCGCGCTATTCTAAGCAATGTCACCTCTGTAACAGACAAATGGCTAAAGCTAAATCAGATTATTTTACAGATATGGTCATAAATAAGTCTGATAATCCGCGTCAGTTATGGAATTGCATCAATAACATTCTACATAGACGGCCTACTCCATCGCTACCTGATCATGTGTCAATTAAGTCTCTATGTGATTCGTTCTCTAGTCACTTCAAGAATAAAATCAGTGTTATTCGTTCTGCTTTCCCACGTCATAATATAAGTAATGTCAGTGTGGACTTTCCACAAGTAAATTCTCAACTTGTATCATTTGAACCTGCAACAGTTGATGAAGTTAGGAAAATAATTATGTCCTCCCCAAATAAATCTTGTGCACTTGATCCATTTCCAACAATACTGCTAAAAGCATGTCTCGATACACTAATTGGACCTATAACAAATATTATAAATGCATCACTTTGCTCTGGCTGTTTTCCTGATGATTTTAAATACGCCCATGTCACACCACTTCTTAAGAAGCCATCTCTGCCTAAGCAAGACCTAAACAGTTATAGACCTATTTCTAATCTCAGCTTCATTTCCAAAATACTAGAAAAGGTTGTAGCAAGTCGTCTAAGGTCTCACATTAGCACAAATGTCTTAACTAATGTGTCACAATCAGCATATAGGCAGTTTCATTCAACGGAGACTGCCCTCTTAAAGGTTCATAATGACATTAACTTGAACATTAATAATGGTAAAGTGACTGCACTTACCTTACTAGATCTCTCTGCCGCGTTTGACACGATTGATCACAGCATTCTCATTGAACGCCTATTAAAGTGGTACGGCATATCTGGCACAGCTCTAAGCTGGTTTTCTTCGTATCTAACTGATAGATACCAAACTATAAAGATTTGGAACTGCTTTTCAGCTGCACTGCCGGCTTTATTTGGTGTTCCCCAGGGTTCTGTTCTTGGGCCTTTGCTTTTTACTCTTTACACCACGCCACTAAGCTCTGTTATACAAAGACATAACTTAGATCATCATCTTTATGCTGATGATACTCAGATCTACATTTCGTTGGCTACCCCGGATACAAATCGCTCCCTTAACCAACTTAGTGATTGCCTTCAAGATATCTTCCATTGGATGACTGACAGCAAGTTGAAATTAAATGCAAATAAAACTGAATTGATCATTATTGGTACTCCAATGCAGCGGTGTAAACTGGACGGTTTTTTCCCTACGCGTATTTTGAATCAGTATATCACGCCAGCAACCTCGGTGCGGAATCTAGGAATGATCTTTGATAGTAACTTCAATTTCCGACAACATATATCTCAAACATGTCGCTGCTGTTTTTATCATATTCGTGATCTTCGCCGTATTTGCCGGTATATGTCATTTTCTGTTGCTAAGACTATTGCAACAGCGCTTGTTAGCAGCAGACTTGACTATTGCAATTCCCTCCTTTATAATATCGCTAGCAAGGATATCACAAAACTTCAGCGTGTCCAAAATTGTCTAGCAAGAGTAGTTACAAGATCTCCTCGTTTTTCTCGCTCTGTGCCACTTTTGAAGTCTTTGCATTGGCTTCCTGTACGATATCGTATAATATTTAAGATATGTACCATTACATACCAGGCACTGTCCAATAAGCAACCATCTTATTTGCATTTACTGCTTACTTCTGTAAGAAAATCTATCCAGCTTCGATCATCTAGTTCTGACCTACTTTTTGTTCCTAGAGTCAACACTAACATTGGAACTAGGGCTTTTTCTGTTGCTGCACCAACTCTTTGGAATATGCTTCCTCTTAGTGTTAGATCAGTTGAAAATATTACAAAATTCCGTCGTCATTTAAAAACGTATCTTTACAACCTTGCTTATCCACCGTAGCTCCCTAGCGCCTTGACCCATCTGTTGACAACTGGAAAACTACTTATGGATTTTGAGATTGACCAACCCTTTTGTTTTGATGCGCCTCTGAGCTTGGTTTCCAAGGATTTAGGCGCAATAGAAATTATCTTATTATTATTATTATTATTATTAGATTATGTTGTGTGGCTGTTTTAGATTAAGCTGTTCTGGACACACACCAGTGGTCCCATGCCAGTGATCATTCTCCTGTTACGCAAACGCAACTAATCTAAGACTGATAATATCAGCATAGTATGCCCTGTGGGATCACATATCGACAATATATAAAACCTTTGATTTGGATAATTTCGTATAGGATATTCAGCGAATGCCCTGGTCAGATGTTGGTAAACATGCTGATGTAGATAAAGCTATAGACGCTTGGACAAGTAGTTTTAATGACGTGTGTGACAAACATGCGACAGTGAAGCGTAGAAATGCGAAACGAAAACAGCAACCAGACTGGCTCACAGAAGATAATGTTGTAGTTGTGCGAGAGAGAGAGAGAGAGAGAGAGAGAGAGAGAAATACAAATCATAGGGGAGGTGGGAAAAGTACACAACAGAAACCCCAGGCGGGCACGTCTCCGAGACCTGTGCCCACAAGATATAACACCAACACCATTTATCATCAGAGATCAGTAAACCACAGACCCAGAAAACATTGCAAACACCTTCAACGAATACTTCACAAATTTAGCTAGTCAGTACAATAGTGCCTGCCAAGACATTCAACAACACATACAACTCAATCTGTTCTTAGTAAGATATACGTAGCAATATATACGCCTACCTCATGTCACATAACATGCTAACAACATGATAACGGCCAGTCGGGTTTCCGTGCCACCGACGCGAGACAGCACTGAACCACATGGTGGTATAAAACCTTTTATAAGACAATTGATTCACACAATTAGCAACACATTCGACGATTTACTAAATCGAAGTTGGACGATGACACAAATAATAAATCAAATCGTGGCAAGGTTGCCTTGATGTTAGATGCCGCGGATGCAAGTTCCACAGTGTTGTGCCTGCCATGCGAAATGAGCGGTCGTCCCAGTGACGCCTTGCACGTGGGACAGATTGTGTTGACTAGAGCGGAACATCTAGTTGGATGGCGAAGTACTGCGATGTACTGTGTAGCACGGCCTGCCAGAGTTCAATAGAAGGATCTTGAACTCTACTCGCACTGATAACGGCAGCTAGTACAGCTTGATCAACAGCGACGTGATGTGACATAATTTCTTGGTGCCATCAACAAGGCGAGTCGCCCAGTTATGCACTCTCTGCAGTGGTTGTATTTATCTCTGGCAGTCGGTGGCATGGACTCTTGTCAATTACGTATGAGTTAAACCGGTCCAGTGCATGTTGGACCACTCCGACATCATGTGAGAGTCTGCTCAACATTTCTACTTCGTGGTCAACAGTGTCAAATTCCGCCGATAAAACAAGATGAACCATGATGACAACACCCTGATTGTCCCATACGTACAGGATCATAGGCGTGTATGGGGGATGACCTGGAGGGCAGTGCCCCCTAAAACTTTGGGATTTGGCGTGCCCCAAAACGTTTTTGTATGGGCCCCCGTGACCTTGCCTCCTTAGACCCTTTTTAATGTACCCCCGTGACTGAAGTGAAGGCGGCGCAGCGACGACTAATTATCAACACCACCCCCGCCGTCTTCCGGTGTGATCTGTGGAGCAGAGGCAGTAGAGAAGCTGAAGAAGAGCTGAAGACACGGCAACCCCGCGGCGAAAATTGTCAACAGCACCCACCCACCCCCGTCTTCCGATTCCATTAGTCGAACCGAGACAGGAGACAGCGCGAGACAGCGAGAACAGGCTAAAGTTATGGCCGCGCAGCAACGAATGTTTTTCAACAGAACTCCCCCCGTCTTCCGATGTAACCAGTAGAGCCGAGACAGCATTCGGCCGCCAGTTGAGGTTTTTGTGCCCCACCTAGACTACCCTCTCTTGACACGCCCGTGAGGATGTCATTCTGCACACAGACAAGGGCTGTGATTGGGTTTGTTACGCGGACTGGTAGGGCTCACAGAGATTGAGCTGTGGCGTGTGAGCCGACAGTCTCGCAGCAACAACACGTTCTATTGTTTTGGATAAGTAGGGTAGATTAGACAAGGGTCTGTAACTATTGAAGACGTCTTTATCCAGGCTCGCCATATTGGGTACTGGCTTGATGTACGCTCCCTTCAAGTGTGAAGGCACCATTCTCGGAGACAGGTTAACAATTGTTGTAATCACAGGCAGGTACAATGTCATGCGCACAGTCTCTAAGAATGGGATCGAGTTTACAAGATTTCACCGGCGATGACTTTAACAGTGTTGCAATGTCAGCCTCTGTATTTGGCTCAAATGCACTCAGCAGACACTGCAGAGTCTGCAGTGAATCGTCAACGGAGGCGTCTACTTTGTTAACGTTCTCACTCAGTTCGGACCGAATTTTCGAGATCGTTCCCGAGAAAAATTAGAGACCAGCGTTGCCAGTGTGTCGAACGAGTCACAAGGCGGCAGTGGTTTGTCGTTTTCACGACAATTTTGAGCAGTTGCTTCTGGTCGCCAGATGCATCGGCGATTTAACTTGTGTGGCATTCGAGTTTTGCACGGTGAGGTGACGAGGTGGCGTTGTAGGCAGTAAGCAATCCTGTCACACTCCAGACCAGATGTTCTCCATCTTCGTTCCAGCTGTCTGTGCTCGTATGCCATCGTTATACCATGACGTGTGTTGTCGTACAGTCACTGGCGCGTCTTTAATGGCGCATGTTTGTCTACGATGACAACAATGGTTTTATTGTACATGTCGACAGCATAGTTCATGTCATCAGGCTGATGCTTTGACAGTAGCAACAATCGGATATCGTCAAATATCGAAGCGGTATACTGATCTGTCGATAACTCCGACTCGTCGTCGTTACCTTGATGTATGGTGGCTTCGCCAAGTTGTAATGTGCAATGAATCGCCGAGTGATCTGACATGTCTGGAATGTCTGTTCTTATGTTGTTTAGAAACGCATCGGATGAACGAGTTATTAGGAGGTCGATGGTATGTCCAGCAACACGTGTTGGGTCTTCAACGTGTCGTGTTAGGACTGCCGCTTTCGAGATACCTATGAAGCGTTTAGTGTCGTTGTGTGATAAATTGTCCAGGTGGAAGTTAAAATCATCGGTGATCAACAGGTGTGACGTGATTGAATTAATGTACGCAAACCAGCTTTGTGTGAACTCTAACAGTTTATTACAACACAGTGGCGTGGTGGTGTTGCCTGAACTGGCTCACAACGCATGACAATAATTAGATTAGAGATAGTCGCGCTACTCTATTGTACAGGCCTATAGCCATGTAGTCCAATATTGTAAAATCTCCCTTTTCAACTAAACAATATACAACCTAAATAAAGCAGAATACTCTAACTCTTGCTATAGGATCAGAGGTTACCAGCACGTGATCCTCCTGTTGACTACTCTACTTAACACTATGAATATGGCTAGTAACTACCGTAAGTCCAAACTTTCATGAGTCCTCTTAGCGAAATCGCAAATGTTTCATCACCAGTCTATCCGAATGAGTCTTCACCGGTCTGTTTGGGCTCTACGGCGAAGTCGGTGGCTTTGGTGTGCTGGGGTGCCCAGCACACCAAAGCGGGTCACGAACTTCCGCATTCCGCGATTCGATGGTATTCTCCACTGTCGGCGTGTCTTCCTTCTCTGCCTCCAGTTCCATCTGCATTTCCGGTGTATGTCGTGCGGTGTGGTCTATTCGCAGGTAACGTCGATTGCGTCGGAGTAGTCGTCCGTCTATTTCAACGATGTACGATCGGTCACTGCATTTATCTGCCACTGTCCCCTGTGACCATTTGATTGGATCATATTACTTCAACGATTGCACGACAGGTGTTCCTTTTCTGACTGGGGTTAAGTCGCGAGCATTTTGGTTGTAGTAATGCTGGCTCACATTGTGTTTCATCGTCTGGCGTCTCATCATTTGAGGTGCGTTCGGTACGACTGCATGGTCTCATCAGATGCTCGGCTTGTGGCACTGTCGCTCTTGTGCGTCGCTGCTTAAGTCGTTGTACCGGACTGCAGTTGACTTCTGATGTGGGAGTGTTGCGCCATTCTAGCAGTGCTCTCATCGGATCTTTCGATTTCTTCAGCAGATTTTTCGCGATCTTTACTGCTGCTTCCGCCTTTTGTTGGATTACAAGTGATAAGGCGATGACATGGAGTATTTGAATTCCCACGTATTTGCAAACACTCTGCACTCACGAACTGTGGTCCTCCATCTGATCGCATAATTTGTGGCATCCAATATCGTGCGAACTGCTTCTTGCATGCTTGTATGGTAGTTTCCGCTCGACAAGCCTTGTGAACTCAAAGAAATAATCCACCTACGTGTCGTTGGCATGCGTACAAAAAACAGGGCGATCCCCATCTTTGCCCAATGGCTTTGCTGGAATAACGCGGCTTCGTAGCGTCTCTTTCTGTTGGGACGGTCTTTCTCTGGCACACGCTTGACAACTGTCGATCATCTGCTTGATGTCGCTTGTCATTCCAGGCAAGTAGATGTTATCTCGTGCTCTTCGCAGTGTTGCCTCGATTCCTTGATGACTGCTGTGAAGTCGTTGTAGCAGGTCTCTCTGACAGGTTTGCGGAATGATCATTCGTTTCCCTTTGTACAGGATCCCGTCATGCGCAGAAATTTCATCTCGAAATGTCCAGTACGGTTTCACCTCATGCGGTAGCATGTGTTTATGCTTCGGCCAGCCTGACATAACCGTTGCAAAGTGTTATCAGCAGCTGACGCTTGTCGAATATGTGCAATTCTGAGCTCGCTGTCATTGACGTACATTTATGGTTCAACTGAATCGATCTCTTCTGCTATGTCATCTTGTATATCACACTGGAAGATCTATTCCTTCGACATCTCCTTGACGGGTCGAGCTCGTGACAACATGTCTACAACTAGCTGTTCTATGCCTGGTTTATACACCACTCTCAGGTTGTACCGTTGCAGTGTGAGCATCATCCGTTGTAGACGCTTTGGCGCATCTAGCAGCTACTTTCGGAAGGTTGCCTCTAGAGGTTTATTATCGTTGTGGATTGTGACATTTGAGTGCCCGTAGATGTATTAGTCAACTTTTTGACATGCGAAAACAATTGCTAGACACTCAAGTTCGATTAGTGCGTAATGTCGCTCGCATTTCGTCAATGAATGAGATATGTACGCCACAGGCTTGCCCTCTTGTATCAGAGCCATTTGCGTACTAGCATCACACTTCACCACCACCGGCTTTGACACATCGTAGTAGGCAAGTGATTGTTCATTGGTTGCAATGTCTTTGATCTCCTGGAAAGCATCTTCTTTGGCAGATCCCCATTTGAATTCTGCGTCTTTCTGTACCAGCCGTCTCTGTGGTTCGCTGATATCCGCAAGATTTGGCATGAACTTTGTGAGATAGTTGGTAAAACCAAGGAATGTGCGCACTTGATCAACGTCGGTTGGTGTGGGCATCTTCTTGATGCCCGCACTTTCTCCGGATCAGCTTCCACTCCTTGTCGTGTCAACACTTGACCGATGTAGTTTATTTTTGTCATGTGCAGCCTCACCTTTGCTTTGTTTAGTTTCACATTCTGCTCCCGTCCGCGTTGCAACAAACTTTCCAGGTTCTTGTTATGATCTAGGCGCGCTTTTGCTTCCGTCTCACCTCGACCGATGATCAGTATGTCGTCGGCGACAATTGAGATTCCGTGTAGCCCACCCAATGCTTGTTGAAAGCGATGGTGGAATTCATCAGGATTTCAGGTAAATCCAAATGGCATTCGGAGCCACCTAGATTTCCCAAAGGGGGTTCAAGAGGTGATCAAGTAGCTGCTCTCTTTTGATAGTTTGACTTGAAGGAAGCCGTCTTTCGCATCCGCTAGCGAAAAGACCTTCGCGTTCTTCAGAATTGGCAGTACCTCCTCAATTGCTCGAAGCGGGTAATGGTTTCGTTGGATAGCTTTGTTGAGATCGGTAGGATCAATACTCACACGCACCGTGCCATTTGCTTTGCGAATGTCAAGGCAGTTGGATATCCATGCTGTTGGAACATACACCTTCGCAATCACCTGTTGCTCTTCGAATGATGTGATCTTCTTCTGCAGATCGTCTTTGAGTGCGTGTGCGACTTTGAGAGGTCTGTTTTGCACAGGCGGGACCGTCTT
>CM034538.1:46895214-46926146 GCA_020002185.1 Paraescarpia echinospica | reverse complement strand
TCATATGCATACTGCAGTAGCCATTACATTTTGGTCTTCTAGACTGCATGGCCAAACATACCGGTGTGTTAAATATAGCCATGTATACACATGTTTTACTGGGACAAATACTTTAATTTTTGTGTGGAGTTGTGTTCTGAATAAATGAGATGTATGCATGTATATTATTTTGTATCTTAATAAATTGATTTACATACAAAAAGTGTTTATGTTGACTGTTTTTATATAACACACATATAGTCCACGAGTAATACAATATGGCAATGAAATCTGACTTAATATTAATCAAATTATTTGTTAATCACATTTTTGTGGCCTGATTTTAAGCAAATCGAAGCAAACATTTAAATGTTGATGACTGTTTATTAATATATCCTATAACAATTAGTCAATTGTGTATATCTTTGATTATAATTTTCATTTTATTCAACACGTAAAGATCAGTAGAACATA
Organism: Paraescarpia echinospica; assembly: GCA_020002185.1. Taxonomy (NCBI): domain Eukaryota; kingdom Metazoa; phylum Annelida; class Polychaeta; order Sabellida; family Siboglinidae; genus Paraescarpia; species Paraescarpia echinospica. The sequence continues at coordinate 46,925,693 of CM034538.1, read as the reverse complement.
TACAAACTTAGGATTAGAGTCAAGTAGTGCTTGTTTGGGTGCTCCAATTTGTCATATAAAGCAGTGTATCCCCCCACCCATGAGTAATGTATGGTATTGAATCGTGCGTCCTAATTTGTGTTATGCAGTTTTAACAAAAACCTGGACCATTTCGTCCGTAAGGTTTTCTATGTGCTAAATATTGAATAACTAATCCGTCAAAGTTGTGCAAACTGTTGTTCTGAGTGGAGTACTTACAAAAATAGACCAACAAAATCCAAATCGCCGAAAAAGACGCCTACTTCAAAAATCGTGTGTCCGACTCCTACTAGTGAGTGTTCTAAGGGCAGTAGCCTACAATATATATAAATATGCCATTGACAATTTTCCAAGAATAATATTGATATATGAATAAAAATGTCGAACATGAATCAATACGAGCTCGTTCTAGAATGATGTTATTCCAGAAGGGCCATGGGATTTGTTGATCGTGAATTATATTAATAATTGTCGAGTTCGACGCCGATGGGCTTCGTTAGAACTGTCAGTGTCGGTAACGCAGTCGCTTACCTCACACATATTACACTCAGTAAGCATTAAAGTTGTGTAACTAGCATAGCAGTTTGATGCCGGGGTAAAATGCAGTCGACTATGACAAGGAATCAAATATAAACAAATACAGTTTCGCGCAACTCTACACAAAACACCGGCGCCATTTATTGTCATGAAAAACTGTGTCGTAGGTCATAAAAGGTCAGCCGGTGACCGCTCATTGGCTGTAAGTTTATATACATGAAATCACCGCATTGCCTGTACATATACAGATGTACAGGTAATATGGTTTTAGTTAAAACAACATTACCTGTACATCAAAATTAGGATAATTATAAATATGCAATTGAAACCAAAAACAAGCACCTAGATTTATATAAATAGTTAACTGAATTCATACTGTGCATAATTTATGCATATTCGATCGTGAAAATGTGTGTAATAGTCGTCATTACAAATGTACATGTAATGCGGTATTATGAGGCACTGTACAGGCAATGCGGTAGATAGTGTTATATATATATACATATATATATATAGAGAGAGAGAGGAGGGAATTGTTATTATGTATGTTTTGGATACCGAACTTAGCTACAAAATAGCACTGTATATATATGTATGCGCCCCTGTCGTACACCTTTCTGTGCAAAGCAACGATACAAGACCAATGTTGATTGAAACAGGCCAACTTAATGACATTTATTCACTAACACATATTAAACAACACCATATATACATAAAACCACACCATTTATACATACATCAATACACAACAAGCATGCCGGCCCCAACAGCACTGTTAAGCAATACCTACAATTTCTAAGCATATAACTTCCGAGACATCTACTTACTAACATGACTAACTACATGACTGCACTATACTTCCCACTACCACCGTAACGGTGGGGGTCACTCCGCTTCCGCCCTTATAATGAAAGCGCCAATTAAAAAGCTTCTGAACCAACAAGTAAAGTGATATAGGGAGGAGGGTGGGCAAAACAAAGATACTAAATAACTAAATCGACATAAAAACAGAACACAGAATCTTGGTGATTGGCGAGCCAATAGTATACACTGAATCAAACCAAACCAGAGAATGAGGCTGAATTTCCTTTGTGGCTGGCCTATATAGCCCCTATCACTCCTTTACATATTCCTCCGCGTTGGTCTCAGCTTGATCACTAGGGAAACTCCAGGCCTATCTACTAGGGGGCGCTACCATCTGCACCTTTACTATCAATATTGCATCGCTGCCTCACACAAAATCAATATATTGTAGTATATGTGTGTGTGTGTATGTATGTATATATAGATATATATATATACATACATACATACATACATACATACATACATACATACAAATATACATACGCACACACCATGCGCGCACACGCACGCATACACACACACACAGAATGCATCTGATATTTTGTCGAAGTTGTATCGTGTCCACACCACTCTGTGTCTCAGAAAGCTGGCGTAAGACAGAAACATTTTCCACACCAAATTCTTTCGAGACATCATGCAAATACTCTGGCCACAAAAGATTTCCTACGTAGAACTGCTAAAAGTAACCGCACAAAGTAACTTGAATAACATACTCACTTACAACTTACGAAGATAGATAGGCAATGTTTTGAGAAGAAGGAAGGTAACGTAGCCAAGACAACCCTGAGATAGAAGCCTAAAGGAAGTGTAAGAAAAAGATGATGACATAAACAATTTACAGAAGCTGTGGGGAGGGAACTACAAAAATGCATATTAGCTGGGATCAGGCAGCAAAGCAGGATGTAGACCGAAACAACTGGAGATGTCTCGTTTCTGCCACTAGATACGACAAGATTTGAATATCATTAATGGATGCCACCTTGAACCAATGTTAAGCTATGCAATAATAGTATAGATGCGTTTTTGAACTTTGAGACCACCCCTTAATTTATTATATCTATGAGAACCCCTGTGTACACAACATTACCCTGAACTGACATTTTTGTGACTTGAAGATTGACTGGCGGTTTTTACCCCTGAATCAGGAAGTTTTGTAGCAATACGACAGCAGTAATATATGCAGGCTGCGTCTGCTGCGCACTGGGCAGTGACGGCAAGCAACCGTCGAAGACGTAGCAGGTTACGGTCAGCGGTTGATGAAGACAGTAACAAAGTCGAATTGCCTGACAGGTTAGTGATGCTTAGGAATAACGTCGTCACATAGGTTGACTTGGTGTGTTTTGTCAGCTATATTCGTAAGCAACTCGAATAACTTCACAATTATTGTATTTATTCACAAAGAGCTGTTCTTATTCGTCTAAAAACATTTTTGTGTGAATTCCACAGAGTTCGTTAACCATGTTATTATAAGACGCTGGTGTATTGATGCGCGCGGGATTCTTGAGTGAACGAATCTATGCTTATTCTATGTACTGTCTCCATCGGTGCCAGAAGGCACGTTCCACTTAGCTGGATCTCGGTGAGCGCTACGGGTCAGCGACTCTAACGGTGTTAGATGCAGTTCTCGAGGTGATGGTAACGCTACAGCGATCTAAAAAGCAAGAGAAAACATTTAGGTAGCGCAATATCCATTAGTCATTAGGATTGCACAAGGCGCATTACACTTCACTGCCTAGCAGACCTGTTCAATTAAACACCATCCCAAATTATCTGGGAAATGTTATGCCATTAAACCAACTGTTTCCGTTTCACGTCGGGCTTTTTCAGTATTGTAGTATATGTGTGTGTGTGTGTGTGTGTGTGTGTGTGTGTGTGTGTGTGTGTGTGTGTGTGTGTGTGTGTGTGTGTGTGTGTGTGTGTGTGTGTGTGTGTGTGTGTGTGTGTGTGTGTATGTATATATATATATATATATATATTACCAAAAAGTGATATTCTACTATCCTACAGTCATCCACATCTCCACAAACATGTGAAGCTAAAATTGTTTAAGCCACGTTTCAAAAGAACTTTTCGGTGCTTGATTTAGCCTTCTAGCATAATGACTTGCACATGAACGAGGAAGTTCAATTACCGTAATTCTTCTAATATACGTATCCGACTTGACCAAGATGAGGAATACTATTCACAACATGTCAACACACACACACACACACACACACACACACACACACACACACACACACACACACACACACACACACACACACACACACACACACACACACACATACACACACGCGTACACTCACTCAGTCACTCAGTCACTCAGTCACTCAGTCACTCACTCACTCACCCACCCACCCACCCACCTACGCATTCACTCACTCACGCACGCACACATGCACTCACGCACGCACACATGCACACATGCATACCAGCAGTTAATTGAAGGTGCATTTATAATATCTCAAAAGGAGCTTGATGACGAGTCATTAGATTGAGTATAGACACAATTTATGAAAAAGTATGTTTCTAAAAGTACTTTTCGAGATATGATTTATTGCCCGGCTGTATTGCGTGCGTATGTAATAATTCGTGAACTCATTCTCTACGTACATGTTGTATGTGCCTCTATAGGCTAGACATTGTGAGATTGATGGCACAGCTGTTCAGTGGTTTAGTTCGTATATTTCAGACCGATACCAAAGCATTAACATATTTGGCTCCTTATCTTGTTCGAAATATCTCCCATTTGGAGTTCTTGGTCCTGTTCTGTTTAGCTGTAAGTGCTTCCTCTGTTCTTGACCAATTTGTGTTAAGATGTTTCTGAAAGTAGATTTCACAACATTGTAAGACCTCAGCTGGAGCCGTTTTCAGGTTTCATGTATATTTCTCTCTTCTCGTTATTTGACGTGTTCTTCAAATATTCTATGCTGGTTTTTCTGCTTTCTTCACACTCAGTAGCTATATCTGATGGAAGATTGGCTATCAAATGTAAAGGAAATATAAAAGAACGTCAAATACGTACGAACGAGCGAGCGCACGCACGCATACACGCACACTCACACGGGTATGGACATATGAAGCGATCATAAGTTAGACTAGTAATACAAGTATACAGTTTCAAGTTACAAAGCCATCTCTTTAGTAATAATGTGTTATCTTTTGGGATCAATGAGCAGTCCGTCCGAGTTGCACTGGCGGTCGTATAACGGTCATGTAGTATTATGTGATGCACATAAACATGTTTGCCAGAAGCCACGATTCAAAAGAACTATTCAGTGCATGATTTAGCCTTGTAGCATAAAGACTCGGACCTGAACGAGGAAGTTCAATTACCGTAAGTCTTCTAGTATACGTATCCGACTTGACCAAGATGAGGAATGCCATTCTCAACATTTCAACACACACATGCACGCACGCGTACACTCACTCGGTCACTCAGTCACTCACGCAGTCATCCACGCATTCACTCACTCACGCACGCAAGCACGCATACGTGCACACATGCACGCACACTTACACACATGTATATCAGCGGTTAAATGAAGGTGCATTTATAATATTTCTAAAGGAGCTTAAGGACGCGTCATTAGATTGATTTCTGAAAAAGTATGTTTTTGAAAGTACTTTTTAAGATATGATTTATTGCCCGGCTGTATTGCGTGCGTATGTAATAATTCGTGAACTCGTCCTCTACGTATATTTTGTATATGCCTCTACACACACGGGTATGGACATGTGAAGCAATCAAAAGTTCGACTAGTAATACAAGTATACAGTTTCAAGTTACAAAGCCATCTCTTTAGTGATAGTGTGTTATTTTTTTGAATCAGTTAGCAGTCCGCCCGTGTTACACTGGCAGCCGTATAACGGTCATGTGGTAGTGTTTATTGTGCATAAACCTGTATGCCAGAAGCCACGATTCAAAAGACCTAGCATAATGACTTGGACCTGAACGAGGAAGTTCAATTACCGTAATTCTTCTAATGTACGTATCCGACTTGACCAAGATGAGGAATACTATTCACAACATGTCAACACACACACACACACACACACACACACACACACACACACACACACACACACACACACACACACACACACACACACACACACACGCACGTACACTCACTCGGTCACTCAGTCACTCAGTCACCCAGTCACCCAGTCACTCAGTCACTCAGTCACTCAGACACTCAGTCAGTCACTCACTCACCCACCGACTCACTCCCTCACTCACTCACCCACCCACCCACGCATTCACTCACTCACGCACGCACTCATGCACACACGCACGCACACATACACACATGCATACCAGCAGTTAATCGAAGGTGCAATTATCTCAAAACGAGCTTAAGGACGCGTCATTAGATTGAGTATAGACACAATTTATGAAAAAGTATGTTTCTAAAAGTACTTCGAGATATGATTTATTGCCCGGCTGTATTGCGTGCATGTGTAATAATTCGTGAACTCATTCTCTACGTATATTGTATATGTGCCTCTATAGGCTAGACATTGTGGGAGTTCCGGCACAGCTCTTCGTTGGTTTAGTTCGTATATTGCAGACCGATACAAAAGCATTAACATATTAGGCTCATTATCTCGTTAGGAATATCTCCCATTTGGAGTTCTTGGTCCTGTTCTGTTTAACTGTAACTGCTTCCTCTGTTCTTGACCAATTAGTATTAAGGTGTTTCTGGAAGTAGATTTCACAACATTGTAATACTGGAGCCGTTTTCAGGTTTCCGTTACAATCCTTTGCAGCCGTGAGATGTTTGCGAGACTTGTTAGTAATTTCTCGCTCGTTTCTTGAATTCCTATTCCATATGTTCTATCTTTTCCTCAAGCTCTTTTCTCTTGTGAATTCGTACTGCCTTCTTCACTAGTATGTTCTTGACTCTGTATATTTCTCTCTTCTCGTTATTTGACGTGTTCTTGAAATATTCGATGCGGGCTTTTCTGCTTTCTTCACACTCAATAGCTATAACTGGTGAAATATTGGGTATCAAATATAAAGGTAATATAAAAGAACGTAAAATACGTACGAACGGGCGAGCACACGCACGCACACACGCACACGCACACTCACACACACGGGTATGGACATGTGAAGCAATCATAAGTTCGACTAGTAATACAAGTATACAGTTTCAAATTACAAAGCCATCTCTTTAGTAATAGTGTGTTATCTTTTGGGATCAGTGAGCAGTCCGCCCGAGTTGCACTGGCGGCCGTATAACGGTCATGTAGTTTGTTGATCATAAACATGCACGCCAGAAGCCACGATTCAAAAGAACTGTTCAGAGCTTGATTTAGCCTTGTGAAGTCTCGGACTTGAACGAGGAAGTTCAATTACCGTAATTCTTGTAATATACGTATCCGACTTGACCAAGATGAGGAATGCCATTCTCAACATTTCAACACACACACGCACGCACGCGTACACTCACTCGGTCACTCAGTCACTCACCCTCCCACCCACGCATTCACTCACTCACGCACGCACGCACGCACGTACTCACACATGCACACACGCATGCACACATACACACATGTATATCAGCAGTTAAATTTAGGTGCATTTATAATATCCCAAAAGGAGCTTAAGGACGCGTCATTAGACTGAGTATAGATACTATTTCTGAAAAAAGTATGTTTTAAAAGTATTTTTCGAGATATGATTTATTGCCCGGCTGTATTGCGTGCGTCTGTAATAATTCGTGAACTCGTCCTCTACGTATATTTTGTATATGCCTCTATAGGCTAGACATTGTGGGATTTCTGACACAGCTCTTCAGTGGTTTATTTCGTATATTTCAGATAATATTTATTGTTGTATATATATATATATATATATATATATATGCAAATCCAACAAAGGTGTATGCAAATCCACCAAATATTATATATATATAACAATAATCCCTGGTCACATTTGGAAGTAATTATACAGAATAATTATAAATTACGAGAAAGGAATATTTGGTGGATTTGCATACACCTTTGTTGGTGCAGTTCATCAAATGGGAGCCTCACTCTACATGACTGATGTTATATTTGATATGTACCAAGCGTTATATATAAATACAGGCACCATACTGAACTGCACGAATGGACCTAGACCAATACGTAGCGTTATTAAAAACCAGTATGTTCCCCTACCAACTAAATGGATCAAGTGTAACTTTCTTATGGACAACAAGGCAGACTTGGTCGAGTTTCTTTTGGAGGAACTTACTGGATTTTCAACAAAGAACACATTGGTTGTGTCTGAAGATTTTAGGGAAACAACACGTGTCAAGGAATCAGACACAGAAATATACAACACTATTTTGCAAGCCATCCACGAGGAGGCAGACACTCGTGTTGTTTTGTATTGTATACATACAACTGCAGACCCGGTGATGGTGGTAGTTCATCATGCTGATATTCTTGATTTTCTAGTTGCCCATCTTGATAAGATGCAATGCATCAGGCTGTGGAAACATTTATGTACAGGATGGACAGTTTAACCAACATAACCACATGAAATAAGGCAAGTACTGTACTTTTCTGCAATGGAACATCACAAGAGGCGTTTCCATCCACGACAGACACAGCAACACTGCACATCAAGAGGTCCCACTAACAGGCAAAATTTGGATCAAGCCCATTGCATCTATCCAGAATTTCCAGAGGTAACCTCCTAGGGTGGAAACTAAAATCTGAAGACCCGTGACCGCACCTGGTAACTTTCCCCGCTATTCCAGATCCATGTAATGCGACAGTGTCGTGCAGTTGTACCAACTAGTGAGTCGGTGATAAATGTAGCCGTTGAAAGTCAAGACTGTCATGTGCCGATCTGTGCAAGGGCACAAGTTGTCGAAACACTCATTCGTTTATCACACAAGTTTGTACAAACAGTAATGCAGATGTGATTTTATGTACTCTTTCCGAATGTGCACGGATTGCAGTATTGTTTAATTAGGAGGTAACTATGAGTATGTTCACGTTGCTATAATTGTCGTTAAGGAAATGTTATGCTACTAAACAAACAAACCGTGTCGTTATGACACCAATAGAAAACCTATGACCATCTTACTGATAATTCTAACTTCAAATACAATCAGCTGTTGACAGTTCATATTGTATCGTATACTGCATTGTACAATGTTAAACTAGTTTGTGATGTATACAAATATAAACACATGTTACATGTATTTATATTTGTATTTTAATAATTTATTATTCTGTATAACTATTTTCTCGTAGTACATAGCTGTGATTAGTGATTAGAGTTGTGTAAAACTGTATTGGTGGTATGAACATCAATGATCTTTCAGTTCTAGTGCAGGTCTCCATATATCACTTTACATTTATTCACACTTGTTCGTAATCTTAATAAATATTTTAATATTTATTTAATTTAAATATCGGTCATAATAAATGATTAACATATTATTTATATTTATCTATCTCACTCCATTACGGGAAATGTTTTATTGTGTATAGTTTAGGCGAGATCAATATTACGTTAGTCAGAACGGCGTTTATCTATTTTTGTTTTCTGGGTGTAAAACTGACGTAGTTTTGTCTTTTTGTAATTAAGGGGGTTTCCAATATATTACCAACATTGGTTAATTTTATAGCGTGATCAACATTATGCTTATTAGAAGGGTGTTGGTTTATATTCGGGGGTTAATCTGATGTAATTTGTGTATTTTTAAATTTAGGGTCATGGACGCTTCCCACAGATTGCCAACAATGTTTGGTTTCGGTACACCCAAATTACCCTTTAAACGTTTGCTGCTTCTACTAAGAAATGCCTACATGGCTCACTTTTTCGATAATTCGCAACTGACTACAGTATTTTTCTCATGTATGCAAATCCTGTTTCTACCGTAATATGTACGTGATTTATGTCAAATTCGGCGTCATTTATCTTTATTTACTGCTAAAATAATATCAGTATCTCTATTTAGCAGTCGCACTGACTTCTGCAATTCACTACTAAGCAATATTGGTAAAAGGGCTTAACTAAACTCCAACGTGTACATAATTGTTTAGCGCGCGTGGTACTCAAGGCACGTCGTTTACGCGTCATCACTACCACTACTTATACAGTTGCACTGGCCTCCGGTTCCTTATCGAATCAAATTTAAGTTAGGCACTATATTACAAAGCCTGCCTTTTCTATACAACGACCATCTTATTTGGTTAGTTTCCTGCATTTTTCAGATATCCGAAGTTCCGAAAACTAAGCTGAACATTGGCAAACGTGCTTTCTCTGTAGCTGCAGCCTGGATTATTATTTTAAAAAGTTTGAATTAAAAAAACATAAGGCAACGAAAAATAGTATTAGGCTGATTAGGTTTCCACTTCGGCCCATGTGCTCCCCGAATACAGCGTAATAATTATTGGAGTGACACAATTTAATTTAATAAAAAGTGGCACTCCAAGTAAACACCAATTGTTTGTCTATTCTACAACTATGTGTGCAAACATGCTGTTTTCCTCAAAGTTGTGTCATTATTTTGACTGTTGACTGTGATAACAATTTTATATTTTAGTGTCTCATACAAGTGAAGATGAAAAAAAAAAGAGAAGCAGCATGGCTTCTGTTGCTCGTGGGAATCCTCGACCTGGCAGGAAGTGCACTCGGTAAGACTTTAGTGTAGCTCTTTCTTGTCTCTTCCCCTCAACTCTCTAGATCCATGAGCTGGCTTAAATCACTATCTTCACATTTAACTATTTTATAATTATTTGTTTTATTAAACATCTTAAAGCCAATGTCAATGCATTCATAATGTCTTAGTTTTTATAGCAAATACCATGCGTACGATTCGTACCGTGTGACAGACACATGCCGGTTGCTGGGTAATTAGGGTAAAACAACTGTCACTACGATAGATACCACAATAAATAATAAACTAAATAAACACTCCTAGGATCGTTTATTTATTACAAGTTTAAGCAGTAATCTATAACACAAAATTACAATATTTGTTGTACGTCGATTTGCTCGAGACATCTTGCTTTGTACAACACAACACGTCAGAGGGTCGACCCACGAGCGAGGGAGACACACCAGAAGCATCCTACATTATTGATACCGCCGCTAAGCAGACGTCACGTATCACCGACCACTACACAATCGAGTGTGGATTCCACCAACCCAAACCATCACGCCTGAAACACAAAGTAGAGTACCGGAGGTGTGTCGCTATTAACAACAGTCGGTTCGCAGCTGACCTGGCCGCCTCCAATATACATGCGCCTGAGTTGGCCCCGGCAACCCTTCTCGAACGTTATGACGTCTGCATACGCATTGTCGTTGATGTGAATGCCCCTCTTACCTCGCGAACTATCACGGTAATGCTGATGACTCCGTGGCATAACAGTGAGCTCCCAGATGGGAAACGCGCTCTACGCCGTGCTGAATGCCACTGCCGATGATCTGGTCTCACAGTCCACCGTAAAATATTCACGGATCTGCGCAACAGTTTCCGGAAGGCACTCAGGAAGGCACGGTTGCAGTACTACCAGTCTGAAGTCACGGAAGCTGGTGGCAACATGAGACTGGTATATCAGATATAACACCTTGCTTGGCCGAGACGGTGACTGACCCCTACCTGAAAGATCGAATGCAACTGACTTTGCACTTACATCTAATTTCCAGAGCTGCTTCTCCGAGAACATTGATGTGCTCCTTTGTGATCGGCCTCTACGGCCAGTTGTTCAACTATTGACTGGTGTGTTTTGAGGCTGCGTCACCGACATACATGAAGAAGATAGGCTTAGTATCAACAACCAATTCATGTGAACTTGATCCACTGCTATCGTCGCACCTGAAGCTGCACGTTGATGCTCTCTCCCCGGTCCTAACAGGCGACGAAGCACGCCGTTGTGATACAAGTATTGAAGAGATGTGATAATGACGTCAACGTACTCTCCAATTGTCGCTTCAGCTTCAATATTTCATTCGTAGCCAAGACAGCAGAGCGTTTCATTGCACGGCAGTTACAACAACTGGACCTATCTGCTGCATTTAACACCCTTGACCACGCTTTACTGCTGCGACTCCTGCACCGCTATGGCACATGTGGCGAAGCACGTGCTTGACTGACGTCCTACCTGCAGGGCCGAACGTTTGTGTAAGCGTCAAGAAAGACGTCTCGGAGAGAAGTGTCATGACTACCGGTGTTCCACAAGGGTCGGTCCTCGAACCCATACTCTTTAATGTCAACATTGCGAAGCTTCTTCAATAACACGTTATACAACACCATCTGCACGCTAACCACACGCAGCTGTACATCGACTTCCCACCAACGGAACACACAGATGCGCTTGCACGTATGGAAACCTGTATCCGAGATGTGAACGTTTGGCTATGCGACAATGGGACCAACTCACAGGCCATTGTCGTAAGACCCTCTAGCATCTCCACATTAGTAACAATAAAACATGTCGACATCAGTGGTTATGTTGTGGCGACATCTGCCACCGTCAAAGATCTGGGTTTCGTCATCGATACCGTCCTCTCGATGGCGGCACAAGTTACAAATACATGCCGGAGCGCGTATTACCACCTGTACAGAATTTCGCCGATACGTGACACATTAACGACCGGTACAGTCGAGTGTCTAGTGCATTCACTAATGACGCCAAGAATTGACTATGACAACTGTGATATATTGAAACGTATTTATTAAGACGTAATTACACCGGAACAAGAACGAGTCACTGAACGCCGAACTCACGCGGTGAATCCGGGGTCATAAATTATTCACACCCGACATCCCTCCCAAAATTAGTGAGAAAAACACGCTTAACAGAAAACTTTAAACAACTGTCCTACAATTAGTAATAAACTGCTACCGAGGCTGCGGAAGACTTGACTGACTTGGTGTGGGCGAGCGGCTTTGCTGATGAGCGAAACTGCGCTGATTGAGAAGCTTGAAGTTCTTTACAAGATTCAGCTTCGTTCTCTGGAGATGTCTCCATCGGCGTAGGTTGCACCGGTGGCGCCACACGGCGACTCCACAGTCTTCCCTGAAGCTGATCGATGTGGTGGCGCACGATAGCGCCATCTTCGAGTTGAACGGTGTAAGATACCGGTCCTGTCTGTCGATCGATCGTACCTGGTACCCATCTTGCATTGTTTCCGTGGTACTGTAGAGCGTACACCCGATTACCACGTTTGAATGTACGAAATTTGTATGAACTATCGAATAACGATAGCAATGCAATGTACGTCGTATCAGACCGTTTACTCCACCGTCATGATATGGTCCAGCATTCGGCGGCTAAAGCGGTCCTACGAATTAAGCGACGTGACCGGCAAAGTATCACAGCAATACAGCAGTACTGAGGCGGTTGCAATGGTTGCCATAAAAAGTGGCTCATCCAGTAGGCTATGCATTACTCATATATCGCCTCTATGACAGGCCGATAGGGCCATAAACGCGGTACACTTAAAGAAGATAACGCGTTGAATTATCAACCAATGAGGACTCTAAGAAGTTAAGGCGTTAAATTACCAACCAAAGAGGGGTCGAAGATGTTAACGCATTAAATACCTTAAATGTCCTTTGGAGGCTGGTCGACCCATACTGACCAGTGAAAAAAATTTCATTTCTTGCATACCGAACTGACAAAGCGAACCTGGTCGGAGCACAGCTCGGATATCGGTTTCATGCAAAGTAGTCCCGGTCAGTCTGTACTCTTCCCAATGCATTCCACTGTGCAGTTTGCACATTAATATAAACACTAGTATTCAAGCAGGGAATAGTGCAAAATAAATGATTAATAAAAAAACCGCCAAACAGTGTACAACTGATGTTTCAGTTTTGATAACAAACTAAATTTCTTTGATTCATTTCAAATTTATGTACTTACTCATTTAGCATTAAATTGTTGAATTTCATTTTTAATGTTTAATTTTTACATTCAGATTGTTTTTGTATAACATTTTACATTAAGGGAAATTAAAGAGAACCTCAACTTCATTATGCACATTACTCTATTGTTCACAGGCGCACTAGTTCAATGAGTTACTCGAAAAAAGTAACATCCAAACAGTAAACAGTTAAAAAGTAACATATTAATATTATTGTATACTATAAAATACGTTTGTATTCATATAATGTTTTGTGTTTGAAATGTATATATAGGTCATTATGTGTCTAATCAACACATTTACATAAATTGTTTTGTAATTAATGTGTTAACATTTATTTTAGTTTTAGTTGCATTCTGAGATATTCTGAGATCCAACAGGTTACATGTCATTTTCCTTAATGTCATGTAAATTTTGTTCTTATAATATTCAATTTCAAGATAACACAGTGCAAAAGTTGAAAAATAATATCCACATGCCAGATGTATAATGATTGTTTCTCAACTGTCAAACCTGAAAAGGCTTCATTTATCGAATAATAATAACAATAATATTTATTACTTATTGAGCACAGTTACTTACAGAGCAAATTACATCAAATGCCACAGTAACATATATGGTAGTAAATGAGGTCAAATATGTTAATATTATTAATATTGCACTGTTACAAATAATAGTTTAATTCAGAATGCTGCAATAAGCTGTGAATAACAATTGTTTTACATTTATTTCACTCAGGGGCTTTTTATGTGAACTGGTGGTTTTCCAGAGCACATTGATTAAACATTCTTCAAATGTTTATAAATAAGAACAAAAGTATTTTGCCAGTTGCATTTAATTTTTATTTTAAATGTGTAGTATCTTATAAATACAAATGTATCTGCAATTGTTCCTTTCTGCGATTACACAGCTTGGCGATGCGAGCGCAGTCTGTTTTGTTCGCTGACACGCTTTTCCTCTGACACATTCTTCCTCGGCCACACCCTCTCCTCGCACCTCTTCCTTTCGCTGCACTACGTCCATGTAGTCCATCTTTTTCACCTCTGCAGCTCTTTCACTCAAACTCTGTGTGTAAAAGGTGATGTTGTGATGATGCTAAATATGTTATACAAATAACATTTAATATTTATACTGCTTTGTCAGTGGCAGTGGATAACTTAGTAGAACATTTGGTTTTGCTGCCGTAAGCGTGGTCACGATAACACCTACGCACACTGACGATCGTGGTGTTAAAAAAACTTTGGTGTCTGAGTTACTTTTATTCCATCACGATTACCACGCTCGCAGGCTAGGTGTGCGATGGGTGCATACCCCCACCCGCTGAGGCAAAGGTTCCTCTTGGGACAAGTAGTGGTAAAAACTTTAAAGACATTGAGCATTACCCCTTCACCTTGAAAATGGTCAACAATACCCCACAATCGACGTAGACAATCTGACATACTTCATTACTCTCATATCGGCCATGTAAATATCCAACAATACTCTCCCGACCAGGACAATCTCGTACCCTCCAGTCCTCCCTTGTCAACCAGGAAAATCTCCAACAAACCCTCCACCCCCGGGAAAATCTCCATCAAAACCCCTCCTCCCCGGGAAATTCTCCAACTCCCCGACTCAATACAAGTAAACAAATTCGTGGCAGAAAAACGGACCCCCAAAAAAAATAAACCACGCAACGCTAATGTCACGGACCAGTTTATCATTCGCCACTCGTAGTCAAAGCCAGTGCATTTTATTGATGGAACTACACATGCACGCACACGTACACGCGCGCGCACACACAGTATGGTATGTTTATAACTAATACATCGTAGACACGAAACAAGTTATTACAAGCTGGTATTACATCATTAATTACATTTACGTCCCTGGCCTGCCTTCAACTGATAACACGAACGGATGCGACTCGTTATTGACGGACAAAACTAAAGTGAATATAATACAGAATGTCATTAACGGACACATGTCTTGTCGATAACATTCATTGTATTAACACGATGTAAAACAACGTTAATTTCACAAACACGATGGCAAACGGAATATTTACGACAATTCATAGTACAACTTACATCTATCAAACCATCGTCGGTTTGCATGGAAGCCATGTTGACAGCGTAAGCTTATTGACATTTGAAGCTCCGCCCCGTCGGGTCACGACCTTCCTCGGAATTATCCGAGCTCGCTACTCAGGAATTTGAGTGACAGCGCGGTGAATTGAGTGGCAGCGCGACGATTCTTATAACTTGAACGGTTAAATTATAAAGTTGGTTCTGTCATATTTGGGCTGTCAGTACGCAATTTATACTATATAACAGTATTTTAAGAAAACGAACGGACTACATTCCTTTAAAGAATAACATGATTACATGCCTAATACAAACAAATGTAATGTTCACATTAACGAGGTTATTTAAGCGATCATACTATCATACAAATTAATTAATACAATTTTAATCAACTGATTTGGGGCACACCAAATTTCGAAAAGGTACGTAGTTCTATATCTGATGTGTCCGAAGGGCACATGCATTTTTTCAGATCGATCCCTGTCAGAGTATTTTTTGCAAAGATAAGGTGAGTCTGATAACTGAGGTGGGTCAAAGTATAATTGCAATTGCTCTATTTAAGTTTTAATTATTCGTTGCTAGAATAATTATTAACCAATCACGTCCAATTATGTTTCACTTCAGGCTTTGTTAGATGATTATTCATACAAGCTTAACTATTTATTAGTACTTACCTTAAATTGGCCGAATCAATGTTTCAAAGTCACCGTCGTCCACTCACCAGCACGGTCGGGCACACGGGGCAGCTATATATCCCTTACAGCACTGCGATACAATGTGCCTCGACATTGCGTCGCAGTGTCCGCAGAAACACGCGACGTTACTGACTCGTCTTCATCGTTCACATTAAATGCCAGTGGCCTACTATCACTCTGTCGATGTCACGGACTACCGGAGTTGGACGATGGCTCGCACACTTGGTGAAACCCGTACGCCGGTGTGAAACAGGCCCTTGCGTATGTCAGCCGTGCCGGCCTTAGTTTCCGATTGACTAGTCGAACTGGATCCTTCGTCTATCGTATCTATTTCTCAAAATTCTTCTGGAAGTTTTATAATCTAAGTCTCTACACACCGCGTGAACTTTGTCAACAAAACAAAAATAGTCCGGCTGATTCCTTCTGCGAAAGCCCAGCCATCTGCTGCTGGCGGTGTTTGATATGTGTAGCGGTTTCGTTGATTAAAAATTTTGCCGTTGTTAATTTTTATTCCGAATGCATAAACAAATTATTTGTTAGCCTGTATAACGTCTACCATGTATGACGAGGCACCATACTTTTGTGTTCGCACAGAAATGTCTAGTTCTTAAATAAATCGAAAACAAATATTTACATTGATTAGATAGCAGCGACTGAAACCACTCGTTTGGACTTGTATAGAAATAAGATGGCGATGCGCAGTGCTCTATCTTGCCGATTTAGGCATCGAACAAAATAAGTTCTTCTGTTTATCTTACAATTGAGTAGGTTTCTGTCATCATTAATGCATGCATAGATTATATGTATTGACATAAGAACTCATTGGTGGAGTGCTAGAGCGACGACGGACTCTCAATCGAGAGAACCAGGGTTCGAATCCTGTGCTGCCATGTCGAACCTAGGGCAAGTTCGTTCAATTCACGTTGCTCCAGTTCAGTCAGCTGTATGAATGAGTACCTGGCTATAGACCGTGATGAATATTTGTGTACAAATAGTCTTCTCGCATTAATTACAGCGTGGCTGAATGCTTCTCATAGAAGTCGAGATGGTGTTCGCTTGAACAGGTCTGCCAGGGAGTAAAATGTAAAGCGCTTTGAGCTGTCCTAAGGACTGGATACTGCGCTATATACGAACTTACTTATCTTTACATATATATCATTTAACATCTTCGTTTCAATTTCCCTTTAACGGTCGGGCTTACCACTTCTGTCTTACGCCATCGACATTTAATTATGGTACTTTCACACAATGGTTACTAATGACCGAATCCGGAGTAATTCAAGCATTTGCAGAATCTCTGAAAGTGTTGCTATTCCTTCAATAATTATTGCATTAGGGAATAGGAAATATTACTATTTATATTAGAGTAACACTTCCATCATCCCCGTTGCGTAAAACAATATATATTTCAATGTATCTACAGCTGTGTATAGTGTTAAATTAAAATTAAAATAACGTCAATGTAAACCTTTAATTATGTGTAGTTTGTTTTGAAAAAAAGACCTATAATTGCAGGATGTATCATACCAAATAAAATTCGTAAAGCCTTCAACGTGTAAGACATTTTGGAAGGATAGCATATTAAATATCATGCAAGATAACAGGCAGTGTCATTTACTACACACACACACACACACACACACACACACACACACACACACACACACACACACACACACACACACACACACACACACACACACACACACACACACACGCATGCACGCACGCACACAAACACATGCTCTGTAGCAAAATATTATTTTACTAAATAGTGTTATATTCTCATAAATTGGAGCCCGTATTCAATGTAGCATACAATCAGAGAAAACAATCCAATCCTTGTGTGAAGATGTATGTTGCCTCCATGTCCTCCTATGCTTCTACATACATTCCAAATTTAAAATGAATAAAAGAAATTTAATATTTGACCAAACATGAAACTTCAGTTTTAAACGTTTTGGCGCTTTACCGTTATGCGTTTATTTTGTACCATCCCCTGCTTATATAATAGTGTTTAAGATGTGCGCAATGCACAGTGGAATAAATTGAAAAATAAATAGATTGATCGGGGTATAGTTTACTTGAAACCGATATCCTAGATGTGCTCCGACCAGGTTCGCGTTGACAGTTTGGTATACAAGAAATAAAAAAATCATCCACTGGTCAATATGAGTCGACCAGCCTCCAACGGAAATTTCAGATACTTAACGCGTTAAATTCTTCGAGTCCTCATTGGTTGATAATTCAATGCGTTAACCTGTTATTCAACATTTAAAGTGTGCCGTGTTTATGGCCCTATCGGCCAGCCATACTATGGTCTTTGTCGATCGCGCCACAATCTTGAGTGATACGGCATCCGTTCATTCTCTTGTGCGGGACCGACTCTCTGGAACGCCCTACCCGAAGACCTGCGTCTAATTGAGTGTATGAACACTTTTAAAGCGCACCTTAAGACTCATTATTTAAAACATGCTTTCAATGTATGTGACACTTACTTCCAATTATCACGTCATAATATTTATTAGTATATTATTTTAATTGTCTACTTAATATAAAACAATTGTCCACAATATAAGACTATACTTGTTGTATGTCATATGTATAGGATTATGGCTTTACCTCATGATTGTTTAGCACAGTTTTGTTTCAGCGAATTTATAGACGACATGCTATTTTGTTACTCATAGTTTTAGTAGCTCTATTAATCATTACACAAGTATTAGCATTTTAGACACATTAAATATGGGTGCTATATCAGAAAATGTCCATAGACCCAAGTGGTATTTCTGATTACAATATTACAATGTTATATAAAAAATGGAAAATCCTTGTGCTTTTCCGACTCATTAATGGGAACGTCTCTTTGTAAGTTCCACGGGTCATTATTGAACCTTGATGACATCAGAACGACAACGAAACGTGAAAAGTGTACAATCGGCAAACATAAAATTAATACCTTACAAGAAAAGTCCTTACAACTTTAATTTTATTTTGATTAAACACTAATTATATAGACCAGGACCCTTTCATCAGACAAACAAAAACCTATGATTAACTAACATGAAAGACTCAAATTAAAACTTCTACACTTTATTGATTATATATCTGTATAACATGTACTACTAATAGTTAGTACATTTCTAGAAACAACAATCTTAATAATTATACATCTTTATTATTTTACCATTACTAAACTGTTATCCTGGTGCCAAATATTTCCAAAATGACACATTTTAGTAATTTTAAATTATAGAATGGGGTTTTAAATTGACATTTTTGCTAGTGTGTGTCAATAGGTATTATTAAAGATTACTGAGTTAACGTGTGGTTTCCAGAAATTTCCAAAAAAACAACCCACATAAATATGCCTTTATAACAATTAACAATTGCATCTACTTTTAAAACACTTTGTTTTATTCGTATTATTGATGATGTTTTAACATGTTTTACAGTTTTACTAACCCTATTACCAATATGGTTGTTGATTACATAATCAAGAATTACTAATAATTAGTTATGTAATATATTGCATAACATAATTGTGATCTTATACTGTTTGTGTTTTCTGTATACGTCTACTAGGTGGGTTGACAGAAGACAACTTTCTGCTTGTTTGGGACTCTCGGTCTGACACCTTGCGGCAACTGAACTTAGCAAACGACTCCGCCATAAGAATCCCGATAAATCACCAGGATGTCAAGTCTCCTGCTTATGACCCGGTTGAAAAAAAAGTGTATTGGTTTAACGGCTATAGGACCTACTACGTCAACAGAGCATACGTAAACGGTACACACGAAGAACAAGTTATGTATCAAGGTTTGTGCTATATTGAACTTTAATACAGTTGACGGAGCAACTATACACTTTGGATGGTAGCTATAGGCGCGTATTGGTCAAGAATCAGGGGGCGTGTCTCAATATGGCAACTGCCGGGAACTGTAAGATTTCACTAGAATCGCTCACTTTGGAAATAACTGCTGAACAAACCACGGCCGTAATATTGTTGACTGTAGTTGGAAATGTTTAGACCGTATTAGATGTACAGGCCCACGCAGTTGTATTGTGTGTGTGTCTAATATTATGGTGAATACTGGAACGGTTGATCGAATGGCAATCAGGCTATCGTTGCATGATTGGGTTGAAAGGTCGGCTCTAAAGTGTTGTTAACAGGGCCAGGGAAATTCAGAAATAAATAAAAATATGAACATTCGATATTACTACAAGAAAAAAATTCGACATCATGACACATCAGAACCTACCCCACAACATATCTGTTCTACTTTTGGAATGTTTAATACTTGAGGTCCTATCATCCGCCTGATTCCCTCTCTTGCGTAAAAGTATTTGTATTTTCTCTTCTTGGTGCATAACCCCAAAAATGTGCCTTTTGTTTCCCTTCAATGAAACAAACAACCATCTGTAGTCAAAGACATAGGCCTAGAGAAGGAGACAACAAAGAAGGAAGAAGGCATTCTAACCATACTGGTGGTCATCATCTTGGGTTTTGTCTGGGGAGGGTACAGTCAAGCAATAATAATTTGCCTAACTGGGAAACATCTCAGGAGTTCAGTTATGTTGGAAGTATTTTATTATTTAACATTATTTAAACAGACACTCCGGATTTCGACATTCACATATTTCGAAACAGCGTGCACAATGTCAATGATCGGCAGGAATATTTATAAAATATAGCCTAAAAACGAATTAGTATATAGATATATATAATATATACGATGACCAGGAAAACAAACAAATACATTGGCGTCGGAACCAAGGGAGAGTTGGGAGGCTTGTGAAATATTGCATTGCCCGTTTGAGCTTAACCTTATAAACCCATGGACAGTACAGTGACATCCGTGGATTAACCCTTTAGACCTCAGCCATTTTGTTTCCTGTTTCCCCACTTACTTGAACCATAAAATGAAAATATGAAATCCGTACTTTGAAATATCGTTTCTAATTTGTTTTTTGAAAACTCCACTAGATGGCGCCACCACACAATAAATCTTCGCTCCGGTTTGGCTCTGTCAGAAATGGAAATTATAATAACAAGCGCACGTACAATGGGGAAAAATATCGATGCTGGCAACACAGTACCGAAGCCAGATCACGTAT
Organism: Paraescarpia echinospica; assembly: GCA_020002185.1. Lineage (NCBI taxonomy): Eukaryota > Metazoa > Annelida > Polychaeta > Sabellida > Siboglinidae > Paraescarpia > Paraescarpia echinospica. The sequence continues at coordinate 46,904,502 of CM034538.1, read as the reverse complement.
TTGAATATATGTGTTAAAGATATTGATATCATATTCATCAATATCATATATATTCGCATTTGACCTTGACGTAACGGTGACGCATCAAATACCCCTGTATCCCTCTCACACATACGCACGCACGCACGCACGCCCGCACGTACGCACGCACACACACACGCACGCACGTACACACACACACACACACTCACACACACACACACACACAAACATGCAAGTTCATGTGTTGGTTTCTCATATTCCCTTCAATTTATATTCACACATATAGCAACTGTTATAATGTCAGCCAGTGTACTATGTGAACGTAACATTTATAGTAGTTAAGTGCCAAAACAAATTCGGTGACACAAACTAGGGTAACATCCTCAGTTTGGCCACTGGCGAATTGGGAAGAGTAGGTATTGGTGACGTCAGGCTTTTTATCACAATGGCGCTGTCCGTGCAGGTAAATGATGTGTGTTCAACAAGGTTATTCTAGTGAACTACTGGCCTTATATGCTTTATTGTAATTGCTATTGGTTAGTTTTTTATTAACTCTTAGATGCATTTGTGTCCTGCTTTAGATGGTTACGATTACGGCCGCTCGATTACTTCAATCGCGGTTGATCCCGTATCTCGACTCGTGTATTACACCGGCAGAATATTCGCCACAGAACTCAACCGTTCTTATCTTGCTTCGATGACACTTGATGGCAGTCATCACTTCCTTCTTGTCACATCGAGATCGACATTATTTGGTAACATAGCACTGGACCCAATCACAGGGTGAGTTGATGAAACCCGCTGTGTGGTATATCATTTTATGAATGATACGCAATTGAACCGTTCTGAAGATTATAATCAGTTGGTATCGTATATTTAACCGTTTGCCTCAATAGCTAAATCATTAACATTGTATTGATGTCTGAACCACTTATTGGATTGGCAGTATGAAGGGGAATGCCACCATTGTGTATTCCATGGATTCGTATCGTTATGTTTAGAGTAGATTATTTCACCCACACGCTGTGCAACTCAAAAATATGCAACTCAAAAATATCTTACAGTTACAAAATATGAAGTGCTTTTTCTGTCAAGCATCTTTGAAAGAAGTCACTCAAAGCATATTCATATATACCGTGCGCTCAGTTGTATGTACCCATTACGTGTATTTTGTTGATTCAGGAAGATGTACTGGAGTGATGGGAATGGCATCGAGGTGGCGGCCATGGATGGAAGCCAACATCACAACCTAGTCAACTGGGTCAATCATATTCGTGGTCTAACCATAGACGCGGAAGGTTCGTTTTTCTCTGTTACCATGCGTAGACATTACACGAATATGGTGTACTTACTTGAATATTAAAGGGGAACTGAAATGCGATATATTTAAATACATACCATTTAAGTACACATTGATGATGACAGAAACCTGCTCATTTATAAGACACTCTGGAAAATAGATTTTGTTCGACGCCTAAATCGGCAAAAACACTGCGTATCGTCATATTTGTTTTACTCAACTTCCAAGCGAGTGGTTTGAGTCACGCCTATCTAATCAATGTAAATGTTCGTTTTCATTCGATTTATTTCATAGTGTAAGACACACAAGTTAAATTGCTTAACTTTCTCAATGTTTGCACGGACAGTTGTTAGCGTTAGTTTTTCGATCCTTTTATTAGGCATATAAAAATAAAATATTTTGTTTTGTTTAATTAATGATAATTTATTTAGTTTTAGTCATGTATCTAAATTAAGGAGTTCTTTATTGATAAAATGTTCAGTATTAATTGTGTTTGTGTTACCTGTGAAGGCCCCAGTTGTACTTGTTAGAGAAATATAATCAGCATACGTAATTAAATTAAATATAGTACTTTCGATAAATCATTGATACATATAATAAATAGCAATGGCCGTTTGTAAGGGTAAAGTGTCTGATTGTACCTCTTCCAGTTTCACGTACTCCCTGTGAATAAGGGTAAAGTGTCTGATTGTACCTCTTCCAGTTTCACGTACTCCCTGTGTGTAAGGGTAAAGTGTCTGATTGTACCTCTTCCAGTTTCACGTACTCCCTGTGTGTAAGGGTAAAGTGTCTGATTGTACCTCTTCCAGTTTCACGTACTCCCTGTGTGTAAGGGTAAAGTGTCTGATTGTACCTCTTCTAGTTTCACGTACTCCCCGTTTGTAAGGGTAAAGTGTCTGATTTTACCTCTTCCAGTTTCACGTACTCCCCTTTTGTAAGGGTAAAGTGTCTGATTTTACCTCTTCCAGTTTCACGTACTCCCTGTGTGTAAGGGTAAAGTGTCTGATTGTACCTCTTCTAGTTTCACGTACTCCCCGTTTGTAAGGGTAAAGTGTCTGATTTTACCTCTTCCAGTTTCACGTACTCCCCGTTTGTAAGGGTAAAGTGTCTGATTTTACCTCTTCCAGTTTCACGTACTCCCTGTGTGTAAGGGTAAAGTGTCTGATTTTACCGTTTCCAGTTTCACCTACTCCCTGTGTGTAAGGGTAAAGTGTCTGATTGTACCTCTTCCAGTTTCACGTACTCCCCGTTTGTAAGGGTAAAGTGTCTGATTTTACCTCTTCCAGTTTCACGTACTCCCTGTGTGTAAGGGTAAAGTGTCTGATTGTACCTCTTCCAGTTTCACGTACTCCCCGTTTGTAAGGGTAAAGTGTCTGATTGTACCTCTTCTAGTTTCACGTACTCCCCGTTTGTAAGGGTAAAGTGTCTGATTGTACCTCTTCCAGTTTCACGTACTCCCTGTGTGTAAGGGTAAAGTGTCTGATTGTACCTCTTCTAGTTTCACGTACTCCCCGTGTGTAAGGGTAAAGTGTCTGATTGTACCTCTTCCAGTTTCACGTACTCCCTGTGTGTAAGGGTAAAGTGTCTGATTTTACCTCTTCCAGTTTCACGTACTCCCCGTTTGTAAGGGTAAAGTGTCTGATTTTACCTCTTCCAGTTTCACGTACTCCCTGTGTGTAAGGGTAAAGTGTCTGATTGTACCTCTTCCAGTTTCACGTACTCCCCGTTTGTAAGGGTAAAGTGTCTGATTGTACCTCTTCTAGTTTCACGTACTCCCCGTTTGTAAGGGTAAAGTGTCTGATTGTACCTCTTCCAGTTTCACGTACTCCCTGTGTGTAAGGGTAAAGTGTCTGATTTTACCTCTTCCAGTTTCACGTACTCCCTGTGTGTAAGGGTAAAGTGTCTGATTTTACCTCTTCCAGTTTCACGTACTCCCCGTTTGTAAGGGTAAAGTGTCTGATTGTACCTCTTCCAGTTTCACGTACTCCCTGTGTGTAAGGGTAAAGTGTCTGATTTTACCTCTTCCAGTTTCACGTACTCCCTGTGTGTAAGGGTAAAGTGTCTGATTTTACCTCTTCTAGTTTCACGTACTGCCCGTTTGTAAGGGCAAAGTGTCTGATTTTACCTCTTCCAGTTTCACGTACTCCCTGTGTGTAAGGGTAAAGTGTCTGATTGTACCTCTTCCAGTTTCACGTACTCCCTGTGTGTAAGGGTAAAGTGTCTGATTTTACCTCTTCCAATTTCACGTACTCCCCGTTTGTAAGGGTAAAGTGTCTGATTGTACCTCTTCCAGTTTCACGCACTCCTCAATGTTTGTCAGATGATCAATTAAAATATATATGGACGTGGGTTCCAATACTTAGTATGTTAGCTTTTATATTAAAAGTGAATGGTCGAGTGTATCGAGTGCTTTAACACAAATCAAGAAATATACTAATAAGTAACTGGTTTTGATTCATTTGTGTAGTATACTAATTATATCAGTAATTTCTGGAGCCGCATATTCAGAGTTCTGAAACCATACTGATTATCGAACAACATATTTGTGTTTGTAAAGTACATCAATAATTGGTTAGAAACAACTTTTTATATGACCTTTGAGATGACTGATAAAATTGATACAGTTATGCAGTTAGAAAATTATGTGGGATAATTTTGTTTATATATAAATATTACTTTTGCAATTTTAAGTTGATCAGGAAATTTTCCAGTATTTAATACTTGATTTATTAATATTGTTGTGGGTTTTACTATTTCTGGTTTATGTTGGGAATGTTGTAGATCATTTGTGACGTGGATGTCTCTTGTATTTATGTAAATTTGAAAACTGCATTCGTTTTATTTATGAGGTATAAAGTAACCTTATTTGAGCTTCCACATGATACACTTTCTGGATGGTTAAATTCATTGGCTACATCAATCTTATTAGTATACGTTTAATTGTTTTGTTGAAAATATGTTGGAAATTGTGCTGTAGGTTTCTGTTTTGATACAATTTCATTTATTGTTTTCCATGTATTTGCTGTATTGAATTTGTATTTATTAAAAATTAACTCATAGTGTGATCTCTTACATCCTCGTATGCTCCGTTTAAGTATTGTGTTATATGTTTTTAAGTTAATGTAACACATGTGGTATTCTGCAGAATCTAGATCAGTCATCTTCAGTTGCTTACATAGTTTATCTCTGTATTTAATAGACCTTAGTATGCCTTTAGTTATCCTAACAAATTTGTTGTTCCTACAGTTATGACATTTAACAAATGTAATTGGCATGTGTTTATTTTTGGCAGTTCTATTACTTTATATTCTTCTTCTTCCCCTTGCTCCAATGCGGGGTGGGGTCCATGTCACTTGGTAGCTTCTTCTACTTTTCTTGTCAGTTCTTCCCACCTCTCTCTCTCGTCCGCAATTGCCATCCATTCATGGCTGTTCACTCCAGATCTCGTTTTATGCTGTCATTCCATCTCAGCCTTGGTCTTCCTCTCCTTCGTCTGCCACCCTCTTCTACTTTCCACGCTCTTTTCGCCAGTCTGTCTTCACCCATTCTATGTACATGTCCCACCCATCTCATTCTGTTACCGGCTACATTCCTCTTTAGATGTTTTTTATTCCAATCTCCTCTCTCAATTCCTTCATCTTCCTTCTATCCTCTCGTGTTGCTCTACATATTCTTCTGACCCAGTTGTTTTCTGCCACCTGTAGTTTCTCCTCCTGTCTCTCTGTCAGTGGCAGTGTTCCCAACCCATATATACAGGCTGGTACAACGCAGGCTTCTAACACTTTACCTTTCATTTGTTTCTTCAGTTTTCTGTCCCACACAATGCCTTCTACCCTCTCCCATGCTGCTGCTTCTGCTTGCACCCTCCTCTGTATTTCTTTACTACTCCTTCCATCCTCACACACTGTACCGCCCAGGTATACAAAGCTGTTCACTTGTTTAATGGTCTTTCCGTCAATAACTACATGCAGATCTACCTCCTGTTCACCTATCCACATTACTTCAGTCTTCTCCAGATTCATTCGGAGGCCGTGTTTTCTGAAGGTGTCACTCCATTCTTGCAAAGCTTTCTGTAGTTCCTCTTTGTTATCAGCCACCACTGCTAGGTCGTCTGCATACAGTATCTTCGTAAGTTCTTCCTGCTCCTATATCTTTCCACTGATCAGGTTCATCACCATAATGAAAAGCAGGGGACTCAAGGTACTTCCCTGTCTGAGTCCTACTTCCACTCCAAATTGTTCCGATGTTTCTCCTTCGACTCTCACTACCACTGTTTTCTCCTTGTACATTTCCTCCACCATTTTGGCTTCTGCTTCTCCAACCTCCATCCATCTCATGACTGCAAATGCTAGTTCTCTCAGCACGGTGTCAAATGCCTTTTCCAGATCTACAAAACCGAACGCTACATCCTTTTTAAATTCTCTCTTCTTCTCGATAATTTGTCTGATGGCAAACAATCCATCATCTGTTCCTCTCCCTTTCCTAAATCCCAGCTAATTCTCTCCGATTTTGCTCTCCACTGAAAGCCTCACCCTGGCGTCCAGTATCCTTTCCAACAATTTCAGGGCTTGACTCAGTAATGTGATGTCTCTGTATCTCCCTGGGTCATGGAAGTCCCCTTTCCCCTTCCATATCGGCACAATCACTCCTCTTCGCCACTCTGCAGGTATCTCTCCTGCTGTGAAGCACACATTAAACAGCCTCGTCAGCCATTTGATTCCAACTAGTCTGTTTGCTTTCACCATTTCCACTGAGAGTTCATCCACTCCTACAGCCTTTCCAGTTTTCATCTTCTTTACTGCTTTCTCCACCTCTTCTTCTGTTATTGTCCTCACTTCCTTACGGTATGAGGTATCTCTATCTCATATTCTTCCTCCGGATTTAGTAGTTTCTTGAAGTACTCCTCCCAAACACCCAGCACTTGTTTTGCTCCAGTGACCAGTGTCCCGTCGCTTCTCTTCATTGTTGATGTTCGTATAGTATCTTTGCTGTCTCTATCACTATCCATGGCAAGTTTGATATCCGTTTTTTTGCCCTCCATCTTCTTCTATATTATCACATAATTCCTGCTGTTTATCATCTCTTGCTTTAGCAACTGCCTTATTTGCGGCCTTCTTCTTCTCCCGGTACTTCTGCTTTAGCCTTGTCTTTTCTTCATCACTCGCTTCTTCCACACACTTCAGTGCCTCCTTTTTTTCTCGTATTGCCTGTTCAACTTCCTGGTTCCACCACCACTGTTCTTTCTTCTTTCGACTTTGTGTCGGCTTTCCTGATGTTCGGCCACATATCTCCTCAGTTGTTCTAACAATGCCATCCTTAAGTGCTTTCCACTCTGATTCCACATCCTTCCTTTGTTCTTGGAGTAGCCTAAACTTCCTCTCTACTTCGGTTTTGTATTGGGCCATCACCTCTCCATCACATTTCCACTATTTTATTACTTGTCCTTGTTTCTTCCTTCCCTGTTTGCCTCTTCCTATCCACATTTCATAAACTACTGGTTTATGTTGGCTCGTTATGAGCTCTCCTGCCAGAAATTTGCAGTCCCTAACCTTGTTCAATTGGCTGCTTCTAACAATCAGCAGATCTATCTCTGTTCTGTTGTTTCCACTTCTGTATGTGATCTTGTGTGATTCCTTCTTCTGAAAGAAGGAGTTTACCACCAGTAGCTGATTTCTGCCTAACATCTCGACCATATCTTGTCCCTCTCTGTTTCTCGTTCCATATCCGTTCTTTCCTAAGGTCTCCTCACTGTTACGTATCTTTCCTACATGTGCATTTAAATCACCTGCCACAACCAACATTGTCTCCGGCCCTCATGCCCAATAATTTCTTCCAGGTTGTTTCGGAATGCATCTTTGTCTTCTTGAGTTATCCCTGTCTGCGGTGCGTAGACCGATAGTATGCACATCATCTCTCCACCAACTAACATCCACACTGCACTTATCCTGCCTTCCCATCGTTCCACCCTGATTACTTCCTTGCTGTATTCCTACTTCATAATCACTCCCACTCCATTCGTCCTTCCATCTCCCCCTGCATGCAGCATCTTAAACCCATCTCCCAGCTCCACTGCTCAGTCCCCTTTCCACTTGGTTTCTTGTACCCCCATCACTGACAGTTGCCGCCTCTTCATTAGCTCCACCACCTCCACTCGTTTCCCTGTCATTGTTCCCACATTGAAAGTGGCAAACCGGACTTTGCATGAGAGTCGATGCCGGCTGTTCGACCCTCCAGGTCTTCGCTGATTTCTCGCTGGTGCCTGAGTCCCAGCGTAGGTAAGGTGCCCAGTTACCGTAGTGTACCACAACAAGATCATGCTAGAGTCTTGTCTATGGAGAAGTTATGTACCAGCAGGGGAGGCTTGCGCACTCATGTTCGTTTTCGCCCCGAGAAGGGGCTAGCTGGCGGTCTCAACTGAAAGCGAGAGCAAGAAGCGCATGCACTACAAGCTACTCCCTACATTGCGACACTAGACGCATCCCACAGACCTGTGCTTGCACCACACCAGTTCTATTACTTTATATATAAGGTTATAATTACAATTTGTATCAGCGTTTTCGGGGGTACCGTGTTCATATATGTCATCATTGACCTTGTTCGACATAGGTATCCGCCATTTTTAGAGATGGCGGCTTTTAAAACTAATGCCCCTATATATATTATGAACTCGAAACACGTCCAAAAATGCTTTTTTGAACGACTGCTAGTACCATTACGGTTCCTTCGATCCCAACGATCTTGATATCGTTTGAAACACTACGCTTTCTGCTATTCATACAATCATAACTGGTTTCCTGATATTCATTCCTAAATAAACTATAAACGGACATACAACCGTGCCGCTTCCGGTGTCTTAAACACTGCGAACGATGTTGGTTCGTCGACACAGTTCCTCAGTCTACGGATAGAGGCACCACTAATTTCATACTATAAGCTCCACCCACTTTTAAGCGGCGGCTAAACTTCAATATTCGAAGAAGGCGTTATGTCGCAATCACGTATACAAACCAACCAACAAATGCGTTTAAATTGAGCGAAATATTTTATTTTAAACAATTATCTAATCTAGCTGAATTTGTTAAATACATGCCGTTGTTTCTTTTTGTTCGTAAATGTACAATTTTTACGTAGGGTAGAGTAGGGGGATTTAGCCTACCTTAAGCGCAAAACGACATAACTTGTAAAATAAACATTTATTCACAAACACATTTTATCTGACAGAAAACTGTATATGTTCCCCATTAAATATTTGTCATGGAGCATTCTAGTAAAAGTAATAAAAAAGCTATGTGCTAAAAACAAAATATGTTCTGGTAGTCACATTACCCAACACCATAGTCCTTCGTAAATAAACTGACAACGATGTGGCATACCTTGAAAAGGGTATCCAATCAATCTCCATTCGCAATTAAATAGTTATAGGAGCCTAGTATTGTCTCTTAGCAATAGTCAATACAATTATTCATCAATTCAAATACCTTTATTGTCCCTCATGGGGAAATTCTCTTGTGTTGTTCGCTATTTAAGAACGCAATAAATAAATAAATAAGTAAACATGCATAACTGCTCTTTGATAGTAACTTTAAGGATTTAGGCGCAATACAAGATATCTTATCATTATTATTATTATTATTAATGTCAACAAAATACAAAACAAATCACTGTGGGATGGAGACTCCACACTATTACCTTTAATAATTGTCATTTAAAAACAGCCTCCCCCATGCATGGCAGAGACTGACTGACGCTCACGCTTCATAGACGAGACTGACTGCACTGACGGTTTTATATACATATTATATGGATGTATATGCTGCTTTAACTGAATTGTACACGTTGTAGCACAAATAAATATTATTATTATTGACATTGACAATTTACGAAACATCATGAATTATTGCTCACACACAGTACCAACCTACCTGACAATCAATTTGCGTTTTCTGCCAGACTGCTTGGCACTTTGTTTCTTCAGTTCATCTTTGAGTTCTTTTAAACTCCAACTT
>CM034538.1:46845214-46890214 GCA_020002185.1 Paraescarpia echinospica | reverse complement strand
GGGTTTAACATTCTTTACTATTTATTATCTATATGATATAAAATGATATGGTTTTGGTCTATTATTTTCTACTAAATATGATAATAATCTAATATAATTATGTCACCATTATTCCTATTGGGTGTTTTCTGCAAACCATTGAGATCTAATCATTTTAATGTGCTTTTTCCTAATCACTCTAAAATTCATCATTCTATTTCAATTTTGCATAGTTTTGTTATAATAGAAAGTTACTGCCAATCCCCCGCTCTACGCCAACATTGAAATTAGCAATAATTTTATTACTAGCAGGAGATGTAAGTCTCAATCCTGGGCCATCTGTTAGACGAAACATTCGGGTGGCCACTACAAACGTTCGATCTGTACGAGATAAGACAGCCTCACTTTGTGATTTATTAATTTCAAAGAAAATAAACATTCTAGCTGTAACCGAGACCTGACTCAGACCACATGATACACATGCATGCATTGCTGACGTTTCCCCTTCTGGTTACACCTTTCACCATCGACCACGTTTAGTGGGCCGTGGAGGTGGTGTTGGCTTTTTTTTATATCACAGCAGTTCAAAGTTAAATTACATTGTAACCCTGAATACTCTAGTTTTGAGTCCATCTGTGCTGAAATTTCAGATTCTTCTTTCTCCGCACACTTTGTTTGTATCGATCGCCCTCCAGGACATCCAGCCAATTTCTTTGAAGACTTTCAGGATATGTTGGAAAATCTGGCAGTTATTCATTCAGAATTTTACATTCTTGGTGATTTTAATCTACATTTGGATATACCTTCTTCAACTACAACTACGTTTGATGATATTCTGGCATCATTTGATTTGAAACAACATGTTACCTTTTCGACACATATACATGGCCATTGGCTTGACCTCTTGATAACCCGTTCAACTTGTAATAATATCCAAGCACCTACTGTTTCAGATGGGTTATCAGACCACCATACTGTCATTGCCAATATTAATGGTTCGATAGCCCCTTTACAATCGAAACACAATGTGTCTTACAGAGCCATTCATAGGATTGACATTACAGCTTTAATGGCTTTCCTTATATCTGACCTTATCACAGACCCAAAAAAAAATCTATCTGACTTATATAAACAGTACTGTCAAGTACTCAATGCACTACTTGACAAACTTGCACCTATAAAATCCAAATGGGTGTCAGAAAGGCCACCGGCTCCATGGATGACTTCCGAAATTATACTATCTAAAAGGCGTCGTCGTTATTTAGAGCGTGTATGGCGCAAATCACGCTCGCCATTAGATAGATCGCGCTATTCTAAGCAATGTCACCTCTGTAACAGACAAATGGCTAAAGCTAAATCAGATTATTTTACTGATATGGTCATAAATAAGTCTGATAATCCGCGTCAGTTATGGAATTGCATCAATAACATTCTACATAGACGGCCTACTCCATCGCTACCTGATCATGTGTCAATTAAGTCTCTATGTGATTCGTTCTCTAGTCACTTCAATAATAAAATCAGTGTTATTCGTTCTGCTTTCCCACGTCATAATATAAGTAATGTCAGTGTGGACTTTCCAGAAGTAAATTCTCAACTTGTATCATTTGAACCTGCAACAGTTGATGAAGTTAGGAAAATAATTATGTCCTCCCCAAATAAATCTTGTGCACTTGATCCATTTCCAACAATACTGCTAAAAGCATGTCTCGATACACTAATTGGACCTATAACAAATATTATAAATGCATCACTTTGCTCTGGCTGTTTTCCTGATGATTTTAAATACGCCCATGTCACACCACTTCTTAAGAAGCCATCTCTGCCTAAGCAAGACCTAAACAGTTATAGACCTATTTCTAATCTCAGCTTCATTTCCAAAATACTAGAAAAGGTTGTAGCAAGTCGTCTAAGGTCTCACATTAGCACAAATGTCTTAACTAATGTGTCACAATCAGCATATAGGCAGTTTCATTCAACGGAGACTGCCCTCTTAAAGGTTCATAATGACATTAACTTGAACATTAATAATGGTAAAGTGACTGCACTTACCTTACTAGATCTCTCTGCCGCGTTTGACACGATTGATCACAGCATTCTCATTGAACGCCTATTAAAGTGGTACGGCATATCTGGCACAGCTCTAAGCTGGTTTTCTTCGTATCTAACTGATAGATACCAAACTATAAAGATTGGGAACTGCTTTTCAGCTGCACTGCCGGCTTTATTTGGTGTTCCCCAGGGTTCTGTTCTTGGGCCTTTGCTTTTTACTCTTTACACCACGCCACTAAGCTCTGTTATACAAAGACATAACTTAGATCATCATCTTTATGCTGATGATACTCAGATCTACATTTCGTTGGCTACCCCGGATACAAATCGCTCCCTTAACCAACTTAGTGATTGCCTTCAAGATATCTTCCATTGGATGACTGACAGCAAGTTGAAATTAAATGCAAATAAAACTGAATTGATCATTATTGGTACTCCAATGCAGCGTTGTAAACTGGATGGTTTTTTCCCTACGCGTATTTTGAATCAGTATATCACGCCAGCAACCTCGGTGCGGAATCTAGGAGTGATCTTTGATAGTAACTTCAATTTCCGACAACATATATCTCAAACATGTCGCTGCTGTTTTTATCATATTCGTGATCTTCGCCGTATTCGCCGGTATATGTCATTTTCTGTTGCTAAGACTATTGCAACAGCGCTTGTTAGCAGCAGACTTGACTATTGCAATTCCCTCCTTTATAATATCGCTAGCAAGGATATCACAAAACTTCAGCGTGTCCAAAATTGTCTAGCAAGAGTAGTTACAAGATCTCCTCGTTTTTCTCGCTCTGTGCCACTTTTGAAGTCTTTGCATTGGCTTCCTGTACGATATCGTATAATATTTAAGATATGTACCATTACATACCAGGCACTGTCCAATAAGCAACCATCTTATTTGCATTTACTGCTTACTCCTGTAAGAAAATCTATCCAGCTTCGATCATCTAGTTCTGACCTACTTTTTGTTCCTAGAGTCAACACTAACATTGGAACTAGGGCTTTTTCTGTTGCTGCACCAACTCTTTGGAATATGCTTCCTCTTAGTGTTAGATCAGTTGAAAATATTACAAAATTCCGTCGTCATTTAAAAACGTATCTTCACAACCTTGCTTATCCACCGTAGCTCCCTAGCGCCTCGACCCATCTGTTGACAACTGGAAAACTACTTATGGATTTTGAGATTGACCAACCCTTTTGTTTTGATGCGCCTCTGAGCTTGGTTTCCAAGGATTTAGGCGCAATAGAAATTATCTTATTATTATTATTATTATTATTAGATTATGTTGTGTGGCTGTTTTAGATTAAGCTGTTCTGGACACACACCAGTGGTCCCATGCCAGTGATCATTCTCCTGTTACGCAAACGCAACTATTCTAAGACTGATAATATCAGCATAGTATGCCCTGTGGGATCACATATTGACAATATATAAAACCTTTGATTTGGATAATTTCGTATAGGATATTCAGCGAATGCCCTGGTCAGATGTTGGTAAACATGCTGATGTAGATAAAGCTATAGACGCTTGGACAAGTAGTTTTAATGACGTGTGTGACAAACATGCGACAGTGAAGCGTAGAAATGCGAAACGAAAACAGCAACCAGACTGGCTCACAGAAGATAATGTTGTAGTTGTGCGAGAGAGAGAGAGAGAGAGAGAGAGAGAGAGAAATACAAATCATAGGGGAGGTGGGAAAAGTACACAACAGAAACCCCAGGCGGGCACGTCTCCGAGACCTGTGCCCACAAGATATAACACCAACACCATTTATCATCAGAGATCAGTAAACCACAGACCCAGAAAACATTGCAAACACCTTCAACGAATACTTCACAAATTTAGCCAGTCAGTACAATAGTGCCTGCCAAGACATACAACAACACATACAACTCAATCTGTTCTTAGTAAGATATACGTAGCAATATATACGCCTACGTCATGTCACATAACATGTTAACAACATGATAACGGCCAGTCGGGTTTCCGTGCCACCGACGCGAGACAGCACTGAACCACATGGTGGTATAAAACCTTTTATAAGACAATTGATTCACACAATTAGCAACACATTCGACGATTTACTAAATCGAAGTTGGACGATGACACAAATAATAAATCAAATCGTGGCAAGGTTGCCTTGATGTTAGATGCCACGGATGCAAGTTCCACAGTGTTGTGCCTGCCATGCGAAATGAGCGGTCGTCCCAGTGACGCCTTGCACGTGGGACAGATTGTGTTGACTAGAGCGGAACATCTAGTTGGATGGCGAAGTACTGCGATGTACTGTGTAGCACGGCCTGCCAGTGTTCAATAGAAGGATCTTGAACTCTACTCGCACTGATAACGGCAGCTAGTACAGCTTGATCAACAGCGACGTGATGTGACATAATTTCTTGGTGCCATCAACAAGGCGAGTCGCCCAGTTATGCACTCTCTGCAGTGGTTGTATTTATCTCTGGCAGTCGGTGGCATGGACTCTTGTCACTTAAGTATGACTTAAACCGGTCCAGTGCATGTTGGACCACTCCGACATCATGTGAGAGTCTCCTCAACATCACTACTTCGTGGTCAACAGTGTCAAATGCAGCCGATAAAACAAGATGAACCATGATGACAACACCCTGATTGTCCAGTACGTACAGGATCATAGGCGTGTATGGGGGATGACCTGGAGGGCAGTGCCCCCTAAAACTTTGGGATTTGGCGTGCCCCAAAACGTTTTTGTATGGGCCCCCGTGACCTTGCCTCCTTAGACCCTTTTTTATGTACCCACGTGACTGAAGTGAAGGCGGCGCAGCGACGACTAATTATCAACACCACCCCCGCCGTCTTCCGGTGTGATCTGTGGAGCAGAGGCAGTAGAGAAGCTGAAGAAGAGCTGAAGACACGGCAACCCCGCGGCGAAAATTGTCAACAGCACCCACCCACCCCCGTCTTCCGATTCCATTAGTCGAGCCGAGACAGGAGACAGCGCGAGACAGCGAGAACAGGCTAAAGTTATGGCCGCGCAGCAACGAATGTTTTTCAACAGAACTCCCCCGTCTTCCGATGTAACCAGTAGAGCCGAGACAGCATTCGGCCGCCAGTTGAGGTTTTTGTGCCCCACCTAGACTACCCTCTCTTGACACGCCCGTGAGGATGTCATTCTGCACACAGACAAGGGCTGTGATTGGGTTTGTTACGCGGACTGGTAGGGCTCATAGAGATTGAGCTGTGGCGTGTGAGCCGACAGTCTCGCAGCAACAACACGTTCTATTGTTTTGGATAAGTAGGGTAGATTAGACAAGGGTCTGTAACTATTGAAGACGTCTTTATCCAGGCTCGCCATCTTGGGTACTGGCTTGATGTACGCTCCCTTCAAGTGTGAAGGCACCATTCTCGGAGACAGGTTAACAATTGTTGTAATCACAGGCAGGTACAATGTCATGCGCACAGTCTCTAAGAATGGGATCGAGTTTACAAGATTTCACCGGCGATGACTTTAACAGTGTTGCAATGTCAGCCTCTGTATTTGGCTCAAATGCACTCAGCAGACACTGCAGAGTCTGCAGTGAATCGTCAACGGAGGCGTCTACTTTGTTAACGTTCTCACTCAGTTCGGACCGAATTTTCGAGATCGTTCCCGAGAAAAATTAGAGACCAGCGTTGCCAGTGTGTCGAACGAGTCACAAGGCGGCAGTGGTTTGTCGTTTTCACGACAATTTTGAGCAGTTGCTTCTGGTCGCCAGATGCATCGGCGATTTAACTTGTGTGGCATTCGAGTTTTGCACGGTGAGGTGACGAGGTGGCGTTGTAGGCAGTAAGCAATCCTGTCACACTCCAGACCAGATGTTCTCCATCTTCGTTCCAGCTGTCTGTGCTCGTATGCCATCGTTATACCATGACGTGTGTTGTCGTACAGTCACTGGCGCGTCTTTAATGGCGCATGTTTGTCTACGATGACAACAATGGTTTTATTGTACATGTCGACAGCATAGTTCATGTCATCAGGCTGATGCTTTGACAGTAGCAACAATCGGATATCGTCAAATATCGCAGCGGTATACTGATCTGTCGATAACTCCGACTCGTCGTCGTTACCTTGATGTATGGGGGCTTCGCCAAGTTGTAATGTGCAATGAATCGCCGAGTGATCTGACATGTCTGGAATGTCTGTTCTTATGTTGTTTAGAAACGCATCGGATGAACGAGTTATTAGGAGGTCGATGGTATGTCCAGCAACACGTGTTGGGTCTTCAACGTGTCGTGTTAGGACTGCCGCTTTCGAGATACCTATGAAGCGTTTAGTGTTAAATTGTCCAGGTGGAAGTTAAAATCATCGGTGATCAACAGGTGTAACGTGATTGAATTAATGTACGCAAACCAGCTTTGTGTGAACTCTAACAGTTTATTACAACACAGTGGCGTGGTGGTGTTGCCTGAACTGGCTCACAACGCATGACAATAATTAGATTAGAGATAGTCGCGCTACTCTATTGTACAGGCCTATAGCCATGTAGTCCAATATTGTAAAATCTCCCTTTTTAACTAAACAATATACAACCTAAATAAAGCAGAATAATCTAACTCTTGCTATAGGATCAGAGGTTACCAGCACGTGATCCTCCTGTTGACTACTCTACTTAACACTATGAATATGGCTAGTAACTACCGTAAGTCCAAACTTTCATGAGTCCTCTTAGCGAAATCGCAAATGTTTCATCCCAGTCTATCCGAATGAGTCTTCACCGGTCTGTTTGGGCTCTACGGCGAAGTCGGTGGCTTTGGTGTGCTGGGGTGCCCAGCACACCAAAGCGGGTCACGAACTTCCGCATTCCGCGATTCGATGGTATTCTCCATTGTCGGCGTGTCTTCCTTCTCTGCCTCCAGTTCCATCTGCATTTCCGGTGTATGTCGTGCGGTGTGGTCTATTCGCAGGTAACGTCGATTGCGTCGGAGTAGTCGTCCGTCTATTTCAACGATGTACGATCGGTCACTGCATTTATCTGCCACTGTCCCCTGTGACCATTTGATTGGATCATATTACTTCAACGATTGCACGACAGGTGTTCCTTTTCTGACTGGGGTTAAGTCGCGAGCATTTTGGTTGTAGTAATGCTGGCTCACATTGTGTTTCATCGTCTGGCGTCTCATCATTTGAGGTGCGTTCGGTACGACTGCATGGTCTCATCAGATGCTCGGCTTGTGGCACTGTCGCTCTTGTGCGTCGCTGCTTAAGTCGTTGTACCGGACTGCAGTTGACTTCTGATGTGGGAGTGTTGCGCCATTCTAGCAGTGCTCTCATCGGAACTTTCGATTTCTTCAGCAGATTTTTTGCGATCTTTACTGCTGCTTCCGCCTTTTGTTGGATTGCAAGTGATAAGGCGATGACATGGAGTATTTGAATTCCCACGTATTTGCAAACACTCTGCACTCACGAACTGTGGTCCTCCATCTGATCGCATAATTTGTGGCATCCAATATCGTGCGAACTGCTTCTTGCATGCTTGTATGGTAGTTTCCGCTCGACAAGCCTTGTGAACTCAAAGAAATAATCCACCTACGTGTCGTTGGCATGCGTACAAAAAACAGGGCGATCCCCATCTTTGCCCAATGGCTTTGCTGGAATAACGCGGCTTCGTAGCGTCTCTTTCTGTTGGGACGGTCTTTCTCTGGCACACGCTTGACAACTGTCGATCATCTACCTGATGTCGCTTGTCATTCCAGGCAAGTAGATGTTATCTCGTGCTCTTCGCAGTGTTGCCTCGATTCCTTGATGACTGCTGTGAAGTCGTTGTAGCAGGTCTCTCTGACAGGTTTGCGGAATGATCATTCGTTTCCCTTTGTACAGGATCCCGTCATGCGCAGAAATTTAATCTCGAAATGTCCAGTACGGTTTCACCTCATGCGGTAGCATGTGTTTATGCTTCGGCCAGCCTGACATAACCGTTGCAAAGTGTTATCAGCAGCTGACGCTTGTTGAATATGTGCACTTCTGAGCTCGCTGTCATTGACGTACATTTGTGGATCAACTGAATCGATCTCTTCTGCTATGTCATCTTGTATATCACACTGGAAGATCTATTCCTTCGACATCTCCTTGACGGGTCGAGCTCGTGACAACATGTCTACAACTAGCTGTTCTGTGCCTGGTTTATACACCACTCTCAGGTTGTACCGTTGCAGTGTGAGCATCATCCGTTGTAGACGCTTTGGTGCATCTAGCAGCTACTTTCAGAAGATTGCCTCTAGAGGTTTATGATCGTCGTGGATTGTGACATTTGTGTGCCCGTAGATGTATTAGTCAACTTTTTGACATGCGAAAACAATTGCTAGACACTCAAGTTCGATTAGTGCGTAATGTCGCTCGCATTTCGTCAATGAACGAGATATGTACGCCACAGGCTTGCCCTCTTGTATCAGAGCCATTTGCGTACTAGCATCACACTTCACCACCACCGGCTTTGACACATCGTAGTAGGCAAGTGATTGTTCATTGGTTGCAATGTCTTTGATCTCCTGGAAAGCATCTTCTTTGGCAGATCCCCATTTGAATTCTGCGTCTTTCTGTACCAGCCGTCTCTGTGGTTCACTGATATCCGCAAGATTTGGCATGAACTTTGTGAGATAGTTGGTAAAACCAAGGAATGTGCGCACTTGATCAACGTCGGTTGGTGTGGGCATTTTCTTGATGCCCGCACTTTCTCCGGATCAGCTTCCACTCCTTGTCGTGTCAACACTTGACCGATGTAGTTTATTTTTGTCATGTGCAGCCTCACCTTTGCTTTGTTTAGTTTCACATTCTGCTCCCGTCCGCGTTGCAACAAACTTTCCAGGTTTTTGTTATGATCTAGGCGCGCTTTTGCTTCCGTCTCACCTCGACCGATGATCAGTATGTCGTCGGCGACAATTGAGATTCCGTGTAGCCCACCCAATGCTTGTTGAAAGCGATGGTGGAATTCATCAGGATTTCAGGTAAATCCAAATGGCATTCGGAGCCACCTAGATTTCCCAAAGGGGGTTCAAGAGGTGATCAAGTAGCTGCTCTCTTTTGATAGTTTGACTTGAAGGAAGCCGTCTTTCGCATCCGGTAGCGAAAAGATCTTCGCGTTCTTCAGAATTGGCAGTACCTCCTCAATTGCTCGAAGCGGGTAATGGTTTCGTTGGATAGCTTTGTTGAGATCGGTAGGATCAATACTCACACGCACCGTGCCATTTGCTTTGCGAATGTCAAGGCAGTTGGATATCCATGCTGTTGGAACATACACCTTCGCAATCACCTGTTGCTCTTCGAATGATGTGATCTTCTTCTGCAGATCGTCTTTGAGTGCGTGTGCGACTTTGAGAGGTCTGTTTTGCACAATGGACGTCTGATGTGCTGTCGGGAGATGAAATCGTTTCCCTTCTCTCCAATTGTTCGCAACAACATGGCGATCTTTGCTTAATCTGTCGACTCCGCCTTTTCACTTGCGTCCAAGAAGTACTGAAATTGCTTCTTGAATCGCCCCCATTGAACTGGCAGATTTCCCGAGTCGGTAAGTGGATCTGGTATAATACGCCGATTCATCTTGCAAACTCGCACGGTCAGCTCTTTTTTACCCGTTGTTATTGTTCCACCGAGTTCCGCTAACACCCGTTCAAACAACTTACTGACACCATGATTGAATTAGCGTACGCAAACCAGCTTTGTACGAACTCAAACAGTTTATTACAACACAGTGGCGTGGTGGTGTAGTCGGAACTGGCTCACTACGCATGCCATTAATTATATTAGAGATAGTCGCGCTACTCTATTGTACAGGCCTATAACAATGTAATCAAAAATCGTAACATGACGTATCCATCACCATAGCGTCCACCAACACACTAAATTCCTGGATAAATTCCGATGTTGTAAACCCATTCTTGGTGTTTGGCACAGGGCGATAGACAACTAGTAAACGAACAGATTGAGTGTGATTGCTGATGTGTAGGCTCTTCGACTCGAATGTCTTTGCTGTCGGCATCTGGAGTTGTCGCGTCGTTAAGCCAGGCTTGTAGACGACGGCGACACCACCACCAGTGCCGTATGTTCTGGAGACATGTCGCAGTTCGTTATGATACAACCAGCAGAGACAGAGTCGTCAGCACTCAGCTACGTCTCTGTGATGGCGAGTATGTCCAAGTCAATTTCCTCAACGGGGACGCATAACATTGTCGCTTTCCTGTCTTGCTTCACCTCACATACCGATCTGCCATTCAGCATGCAGAAAACCATTTGGCGTACAATACAAGAACATTTGCTGAGCAACGAGATAAAACACAGGTTGGCGCATTCACGAATGTCGGCGAGAGTGAACAACTTAGAATGTAAAAATGGCAACACATAAACAAACTGAAGAGGGTACGAACAAAGGCAGTAATGAACGAGACAAACAACATTGTTATAACAGCCACACAACTCAAGAAACGGGCGATCATGGCTTCTAACATGATCGTGTATGATTATTATGTTCCTGTCCTGTGATGTAATGTCACATTTCACAATTTTCCTATCAGTAAGACCTATCACTAAGTTGTTGTCGGAACCATATAGTTCAACCGTATGGTCACATTCAAGTGCACGTTACTAATACTTAGATTTTCAAACATCTTCATATAATAGCACAATCTCAAATACTAATTTTATATTATGTACTTCTGCTAAACATAATAACTAAAAATGTAGTTTACCACGAACATTTTAATATAATTAATTTATTAGTAGAAATCATTAGTAAAATAACAGCGCCGAAACGACCAATATTCGCCCGTACTTGTCGCGTCGGCAACGATGCAATTTCACCGAATTTGTTCTCAAAATGCCGCCGTTGTGACCGATTTGTCCCGCCGAAGCCACCACCTTTTGCCGACTAGCCGAAGGGGAAAGGCACCCGAAGCTTCCTAAGTGTTGAAACGAAAAACGAGTGGCGCTGCAGTCGTATTTCGTTTTTCGATTTTCGTTCTTATGCAGTGAAAACTAAAAACGGTTTGTTTTATCGTTATTTCGTTTTTCTAACATGTATTAGAAATACCGCGAATAATAAATTGTATTCGTTGTTCGTTTTTCATACTTCAAATATGAAAACGAAAAACGAACATTGGTGTGGTTTTTCCTTTTTCGTTCGCCAATTTCAAAACGAAAAAGGAAAAGACGGTACATATACGGACCACTATGTTATTTATTTGAAAGGAAAATCACAATGCACATGATGGTAACTACGGTAACCAGATAATTTTTGAAATTCTGACGGGGCGAATTTGTGCATCGTGCCATAGAGAATTGAATAAATGTATTTCCATGTTTTTAAACATATATTCCCATTAATACTATATAAAGTTGTACAATGATGTAGCTTGACTAAGTGAAGGATAACATTTTTATATAGATGATTTTTAGCATTTGTTAATAAATTAAAATAAGTAAAATACTATTAGGCGTTTTTAACATTATTTTATATTCGGACAAATTTCAGACAAACAGATTTACAGCAATATTTTTTACATGTAGGTTAGCGTGACATATTATATGGATGACCCATACTAGTGATCTAGCAAAATGTTTGCTTTGATCTATTTGGTTTGTTTGGTTTGTTGTGTTATTAGATTTGGTGTATGACAACTTCTTGCTCGTCACCGATCCGTTCCGTCAGCGTTTGCACCAGATAAATTTGGCAGGTGAATCTGTATGGAGTTTTCCGCTGACCAGTAAGCGATTAACGTATGTAGCTTACGATACGGTTGAAATGAAAGTTTACCTGAGTGAACACACAGTCGTCCAGAGAGCAAACCTGAATGGGACTGGTATCGAAAACATTACTCCACGATACGTCACGCAAGGTAATTCATAGTTTAAAAGATGGTAATAATAAAAGTTTATATCCACCCACATAAATGATTTTTCTAATTTAATATGTAATCTTTACCTATTTACCGAGTCCACTGACCCAAACTATCAATACAATCAACGCCACGATGCATAGGTGTAGCATTTCATTTATAGGACGCATTAATGTTGGTTTGGCTCTATTCTTTCCGCTGCGTATATTAGAAAATTTACCTTTGCATGTACACCATTGTATAGAGATGCTTGAAATTAATTGTTCAGTTCAGTATTAAGTCCATAGATATACACTAATGCCGCATTATATCGTAAATAAACAACATACCGACATATCCAAATAACTTGGAATTGCCTCTCATTTTGTCGTATCGCAAAATATTGGTAAGGTCATGGCCTGAATGGCCTTATTACTTGTACCTGGTATATCGAAACGAACTAATATCTTGCAGACCAGCGTTACGAAGCGTTTGAAGGGGACTGGGTTTCGTGACGTCCTAAAATAGGGCGATGTACTTACATGTTATCTTATGAATTGACCTAACAATCGTGATAGAACTTTGTGACAAGAACGGGGTAATACTGATAAAGAGTATACAAATGTTGAAACGTTTGTGATAAAAAGGCAATAAACGACAGTATTGACGATAATTAGCAATGCTTGTTTTCTGTCAGTTATCGTTGGTTTTCTTAAATATTCTGTTGCAGGAAAGTATTACTACACCCACGGCATTGCAGTAGACGTCCTTTCTCGACTCGTCTATTATACTGGTCGGCTCTATCAGTCATATGCACAAGAAAGGTTTTTCACAGGCTTCATCGCTGTAATGTCACTTGGTGGTCAACACCACTTTCTTCTCGTAACGATGCGAAATGATGTACCCCGGGACATAGTGCTCGATCCCATCAAAGGGTAAGTCGATATATAGCGACATCATTCTAATCATGGATTGGATGTTGAAGCAACTACGTGCGTGTGTGTGTGTGTACGTGCGTGCGTGCGTGCGTGCGTGCGTGCGTGCGTGCGTTTATGTGTACATCGAACGTTATTCCACTTCATTCAGCTGTACGACAGAGCATCCTCGCGCGCCGGGGACGCTGCTCATTACATCAGTCTCAGTACCCCCTGGCAGATCGTTTTACCAAAACTCGGAATATAAGCTCAGCCAATGATATCGCTTGCTGCAAATTCCAGTGGTCTTCTGGTTGGTATTCATGGACTGTTTGGGCAGTAGACGTTATTGTTTGAATACACAATACCGCTCAGCGGCTCGTGAGAATGGCCGAATGGGTAATTATATTGGGATTCCTGGAACTGGGGCGCGAGTCGGACGGGTGACTGCACTGTTCTCACGGGTGGTACGGAGAAGTCAATTATGAGTTTGATTCAGCTAACTTCCATACAATGCGTAGGAGATCTACTAGGGGTAATATACGTAGTCACACCCCTGGCTCGCGATGAGTGGCAGAGTACCTGGTTATATACAAACGGTGATGGACATTTGTGTACGAATAGTGTTTGCGCAGTAACTGCAATATAACTGAACGATTGCATGGTAAGTCGAGATAGTGTTCGATTGAACAGGTCGGCCAGGGAGTGAAGTATAAAGCGCTCTGACCAGTCCCAAGAACTGAATACCGCACTATGTAAGAACGTTCCTTTACGTTTTACAACGATTATTTCGAATGAGACATATGGCGTGCTTGGTGCAAATATACCATTATTGTATGTGTGAAATAATTAGGTAAGTGTACATAATATGTCTTGTGGTAACAGAAATTGGTTATGCTACTTGAAATTCGATACTCACTGTCAGCAAATCTTCAAGGTGACATTGTGTCTTTTTGGTGTCAGACTGATGTACTGGAGACTCGGTACCAACATCGAGATAGCCGCCATGGATGGAACACAGCAGAGAGTTCTGGTGACTCAGGTCGGCGAGTCATTTGGCCTAAGTATAGATCTTAAAGGTGAGTTACGTGAAAGTTGCTACTTATCACACTACATTATTGTCATTGATGGCGTAGAATGTGTAAAATATTTGATAATAATTTAGCGATTGGTAGGTAGTTCGCATGAACAATACGTGTCTGCATATGTAGGTCGATGTAGGTATGTTGCAAGGGATGTGTGTTCAATGGTCGGAAAAGTCAAAACACTGACGCCATTTTGGCATACGTTATTGTGAAATTGTCCTTATGCAGGTCAGCGACTGTATTGGTGCAACATGAACACAATTGAATCTGCGTCCCTTGATGGCAGCGACCGGAAAGTACTCTTTAACACAACAGATGCACCGTTCTTCACAACTTTACTTGAAGATAACTTGTATTTCACCGACCGCAGGTATAGCCGATTTTGAATTACAAAATATTCTACGTATTAATTTTCTGTGTTGACATTGTCAATAATAACTGTGCATTATGGTCGTTCTCCACAATTGTCTGGCAGTTGGCTTGGCTAAAATACCAGTTTGATTTTTATATCCTAAGAAATCATAGAACAGCTAATGCATGACACTGCTAGCACGTGGTTTCTATGCGCGATACCAAAGGTATGTTGAATATCGTTAAAACCATTACTTAGCCTTCAATTTTGAATAGCTACACGCAAAGTATGCCCAGTTCATGCCAATGTATAATAAAAAATACTTCAAACAGCCACTGCTTAAAATATAAGATCCCATCAAGATGACAGATTTTAAACGATTTGTGCTTGATAAAACTGTTTTTGTTATATTTAATGGGACTGAAAATATTGACAGAAGTATTTTTTTCTAAGGAAACATAGAAGAACAATACAACACGAAGTAGTTTTAGCGAAGGAGCAGTGTATATATATATATATATTTCTATATATATATATATATATAATGTGTATTGTGTGGGTGTGCACGTGGTTGTTATATATTATATATATATATATATATTATATATATAAGAGAGAGAGAGAGCAGTGAAAGAAGGTTATATATATAGAGAAAGATAGATAGTTATAAGATGAATATATCATCACAATACGTACAATAATATATATATACATACATATTTATATATATATATGTGTATGTGTGTGTGCGTGTGCACGTGTATACATATATATTACGTATTAAGAGAGCATATATATAATATATATATATATATAGTTAGGCATTATATATATATATGGTATATATATACTTCATATATATATATATATATATATATGAACGTATTCGTTATAACAGCAGATAACACATTAATGAACGTATTCGTTATAACAGCAGATAACACATTAATGGAATACATTACCCACTAGCAGACTGGAAAACATAACAAATACATCTCAAGGGAGGATTTCATTGGACTCTTGGTAGGGCTAAGTCAAATGCTTTATTCTCTACTTACAATGTGGGGTGTATTATTTTCTTGACATATCTAACATTGTATACCTATTATTTTGGGTTATTTTAATGAACTATTGATTATGCTCTTGCAGACACATCTGGAAAATCAGTATATCTGAATCAGCACCAACAAGACAGCAAGTTGGACCTGCCTTTGCCAGTCTCATCAATGGTCTGGCTGGCTACAGTAACCAACATAATATCCACGGTAAGATACTAAGGCTATGTTCCATGCATAGGTACACCCTGTACTGCTCTATCATAATACGCACACTAGTAAACACGGGTGGGTGTTATTCTAGTTTGTCATTCATCGTCAGTTCCTACACATTCCATGTGCACTATGCGTGAGTTGGTTGTCTGTATAATGCATATGCGTGTATGTAGTACACTGTGTCAATGCTGCTCATTCTGTACTATATGTACAACATAGTGTATAGAATGAACAACGCATTATGCTGAATTGGTAATGTGGTAACTGCCAACGTCGCCAATGTAATTGGCACTGAATATTTTAATGCGAGTACCATCGTCATCACATGTGTCAGATTCGTGGCGTTGATTCCCAGTATAATGAGGACAGAAGCAGATAATCTGGCCATAATTGAAGAGAACAACAAGAACAACAAAAAGTGCTGTAGTAATGGAACTGGGTGTTCTAGAGACGTGGACTGAGAAGAAGCCAAGAGAAAACATACGTTATGTGGGATGGACACCCGAAAGAGGAGTTAAACATCAGGTTGGATGGAAAGGAAAACAAGCAAGAGAAAGGCTTTGTGTACCTTGAAGGAATGGTTTCTGAGGATGGACATGGAGAAGTTGAATACAAGCAGGAGTGAATGATTGGAGAAAGGTAAAGAGAGTCATGATGGACAGAAACTTTCCAAATAAGCTGAAAGGAAACATTTTCAGAGCATGTATTACATCGTCATGCCTGTTTTGGGATACAGTGGCTTTGACAGAAAAACAAGACATTGACAGAATAACAACAACTGTGTCGGAATAATCACAAGAACAAAGAGGATTGGCAGAAGAAGGATGACCTGACAAGAGGTTGGGATGGAATGCAGCCTAACGTGACGACTGGTGAAACGTCGAATGAGATGTGAGATGGGCAGGACACTTGTCAACGATGATTGCATGTAAACTTGCAGAGAGCAAAGGCGGAACAACACCAAAGACACAAGAGAAGAGGAAGGCCACAACTGAGATGGGAGGAAAATGACACGATCTGAACGGTGGAGAGAGGGGACTGCTGACAAGAAGTTATGGAAAGAAATAGCAGAACGAGTCGTTCGACAATACTATACCTGACCCTCACTATACCTGAGAATAACCCTTTTGATTCAAAGGGGTTATTCTTAACAAACAACAGCTTACGATGTGTGGCGAGTGCATTCCTTACAAGCGGCAAATCCGTAGACAACTTCCTCTGGCTTGACACAAATCATAGTGTTCGCTTTTTGCGCTGGAACACGTATTTAGATGAACAATTATATTTAAATAATAAAAACATAATCATTAGCATCACATATTTTTTTTAATGCGCGCTTTAATGCGGAACAGGAATGTGGCCTTATGGTTGCCGACAGCCTGTGGTTACTTTGCATGGTTATATATCTCAGAAACAGGTGTCTAATCTCAAATGGGAAGGCAACAGTGTGTGAGCGGCATTTATTCTCAATGTCTATGTTCATTTTGTTTTCCATATAGCTGCCAAATACAAAACTATAGCATTTCCTACAGTCAGTGTGGCGTAGAGGGTACGGTACTCGATTGTTTGACACCTACAATTTACTTCAAGTTCAACAAAAGGGCATGTACTTACAATCTTCTATTTACCTGACATATTTTATTAAAGTTTATTAAATTACTAACTGAATTATGTTATTGATCAATTATGAAACATTTTCCTGCAGATCAGACAACTTATTTATTAGGCCTGTTTGCTTGCTGGGAGCATAAGCCATCGATCATGGTCCTCCACTCTTGTTGGTTAGATGCCATTTTCTCGATTTCTCTCCCGGTGTATCCCATCTGCTTTCTTTCGCTTTCGGTGTCTCTCTGCTAGGTGTCTTTCTGCCTTCGTCTTCTTCTCTTCTCTGGGAGGTTCCTAGTTGTTTGTCATGTGATCATCATCACCATATTATTGTCTAATATATATATATATTATATAGCAGACAATAATATGGTAGTGATATATATTATATATATATGCAGACAATAATATAGTAGTAGTGATGAAACCAAAATGTAATCGATTAAGAGCCACTCTCCAAAAAAGTATGACAGTTCGTATTTTAACTTTCCACGTTCTACTATTTCCTATTTCCTCTTAACAATCAAAACTGCAGTTCAGATTGTTTCCATTTAAATAAAATCTGTTCAGAAAAACGCCACGTCATATACGATCGCGCCATGGTAAACAAAAGTAAACCTTGGTACTGGGCGTAACCGTTTACGTGAAATGTTGTATTTTTTCTAAACACGTTTTATTTAACTGGAAACAAATTCTGACCTGTAGTATTGATTATTATTTATATATCCATACATTTTTTAATTATGTTGTTTGTTATTTGTGTCTTAATCCATATTTTAGCTTGATATCGGGCATATCCAGTTAAAGTTTGGCTGTTTTTTATTTGCACAAAGATCAGATTTACAGACAACATAACTGTAACTGTTATAAAATAATGTCTACATAAAAATGTTGAATATATAAATATTATATATAAATAAATATTATATATATATATATATATATATATATATGTTTATATATTTCGGTTTACTACCAACGTTTACTTAGTACTTTTAATTTCCAATATTTAGTATTTTTCGGAGGTACCTGAAGTAAATGTTTAACAATGGAAAGCCTATGTTTGCTGTTTTATATTATTCTAACAGGAATTAGGCCCCTTTGCTTGCATTTTGCTACATGTAATTATACACATCCTGACAGATATCGTCGAATCGATTCCAACGAAGTGTATAACTCATAGGTGAGATAAATAATGAGGAAATAACAGGAATTAATAC
Source organism: Paraescarpia echinospica (assembly GCA_020002185.1). NCBI lineage: Eukaryota > Metazoa > Annelida > Polychaeta > Sabellida > Siboglinidae > Paraescarpia > Paraescarpia echinospica. Next base: position 46,871,916 of record CM034538.1, on the reverse strand, counting down.
AATGTGGAAAGTCGAAAACGAACTGTCAGAAGTTTTGGAGACTACCCTTAATTGACACTGGGTGTTTGTGTGTGACACGTTGACTGTAAGGTGAAAACACGAATGGTGATTGTGGAGAACTAGCTAATAGAATGATGAATATTTGCATATGTAAGTGAACATTTAATAGTTTGCTTCATAACATTTACTCTGTTTAAATGAAAATAACCAAATATTCACAGTAAACGAGTAGGTAATCAATGTGACGACAACTGTCAAAGCATTACGGAATGGTAGGGGGAACCAGGCTACATAGCTGTATTGGTCGAGTGCTTAGAAATCACTCCTCCATTAACTTAGTTTTAACAATTCACTAGGTGTACTTCATGTGGAATGGAAAATGTCGAGTGTAATACCGTTGCCAAAATAAGCCCACATATGTCGATTGGAAAATATATTACACCAATGTCACTAACTCCAATGGTTGGCTAAGGTGTTTGAGTTAATAATAATGAAATGCGTGGATGGTAAAATTGAAGGAGAAATAGATTCCAAGTAATTTGTAATTAATTAAGTAATTTGATAGAATTAGTGGAACAGCGACAATAGACGTTATCATCAAAATGAGAAACATGATAAGAGGCGATGGATTAATTGGATACTTATGTCCGAGTTTATGCTAGATTTTAGCAATGTGTTTGACCTCATTAACCATTCTTTATTACAAGAAAAACTATAATTGTGTTATTTGCCCACACATAATATAAGATGGATTTTATTAATCTATTTATAATCGAGCTTGCGTGTGTAAGCGGGTAGGTTAACGTTTTCCTCTTAGACGGCTTGAACCTCGATCCCCAATTTTTCAGGAATCATTTACGACAAACAGAATATGATATAAAACCTACATGCTTTCAAAATGCCTCCATATGTCACGATCTTCACCTTTTAGGGGTAAATCAGTTGTTCGGAGAATAAAACATAACGTGCGCGTAATATAAAAAAGTAACTTACCAATCGCAGGAACCATGTGCGCGCGGCAAATACTTTGGGAAAACATCATGGACTTAGCAACATGACGAACCACGCGCACGTAGGAAATCAGCGTCTACTTCATGTTGCCAACCATAAAGTTAACAATTGCATATGAATTATTCTGCTAACTGTTTTAATTCAATTTCAGCAACTGAAACAACGAACTTTTGCAGTCAGAACAATGGAGGTTGCGAACATGTCTGCTTCTCGACGCCAAATGGGCCTCAGTGTGGTTGCGCGGAAGGGTTCATTTTAAATGAAATATCATCACAATGTTCCATGGCAATGGGTAAGTTTTGAAATAGTGGCATTGTTAACATAAGGCATGTTTAGGAGATGATACTAATATATCAGCATTTCGTATAATGGCATACACATGATATACACATTAAAAAGGAAGGCTAATGTGTTTGCGTACGTGCATGTGTTTGTGTGCGTACACACACACACACACACACACACACACACACACACACACACACACACACACACATATATATATATATATATATATATGTGTGCGTGTATTATATATATATATATATATATATATATACATACATACATACATACATATATATATATATATATACATACTCAATGTATCCGGTCGCGCCCTGTGGCAGCACCAGTTTTAAGCGCCTGTCGTTTTGTATAGTTCGAAACGTTGATCGTCATCATTTTATTATCAAAGTAAGTCTGGACTATTGTGAACGTTTGAGCATCACAGAGATCTAAAAAAAATTATATTATCTGCTTTTACCTGTTTACAAATTGCGAGTGTTAATAATCTACAGCTGGATAATGTGTGTTGAACGTGGCGTCATGACACTGCATTACTCGGCAACCATGCTATGTAGCATCGGGAACTGCCTTGACACACTAAGGCCATCTTCAACGAACTGGAACTTATTACGGTATCGTGACCAACACAAAACAAAGCGCGGTTGCAGGGGTGCGTAAGGTCCATACAATCAAGTGTGTTGTTTCTGCGCGGCGGACATCTGTTTGTAAACAAACAGGCGTGAATGTGGCTAACCTTACTCCAGTACAGAGGTCGGCGAGGGCAACTGAATTGAATGTTCTGTTCTTGGGAAAGCATTCCTCGTCAGCAAACACACCATTGACCCGGCTGCTGATGTCGCCATATTGACAGAGACGAGGTTAAAGGAAGAAGACACCGCTACAGTCATCAACCTGTGGTCTCCAGGCTATTCATTTTCCGGAGTTGGAAGAAGAGAATAGAGAGGTGATGGCCTTGGCATTGTGCAAAAAACTGAACTGCCTTTTATATCTACAAATACCATGGAATACTCTTCATTCGAGCATCTAACAGTGCGATGTAAGCATCTGACAGATGCTTGCAATATCATCGTCATCTAAACCAGTATTCCTGGACGAATTCGATGTCTTGACTGCTAACCTGGTTTCTGCTGCTGGGAGAGTCGTCATCACGGGATATTTCAATCTGCATGTTGATGTTTGTTTAGATCCTGAGGTCTCCCGGTTCATGGGTTTATTAAAGATACATGATCTACATCAATATGTTGATTGTTCAACACACAAGGCTGGTCACACTTTGGATCTTGTCATCTCACGGGCAACCGACTCTACCATCAACAAAGTGACCGTGATCAGCAGCAAAATATCCGACCACAAATCAGTAACATTCTCTATCAAGCACACAGCCCACATGAAATGCCCCCAGGCTAAACTACAACCCAGAAGAGATCTTCGACATGTAGATTGTAAACCACTGACTAGTGAAATCAATTCCGCCTTATCTGGCTTCCATACATCATCCACATATCCGGATTCCATTCTTGATATATATACGTGTGCTGCTATTTCGGCCTTGGATGAAATTGCTCCGGTAATGCTACGGCGGCCACGCAAGAGAAGAACTCCACATTGGTACTGCGAGGAACTACATGCAATGTGAAAGTTACGTCGCCAAAATGAGAACATTTGGCGTGCATCGAGATTAGACATACACAGGTGAATATACGTGAATTATCGTAATGCTGTCAGCGCGAGTATACGGCAAGCCAAAATTCAGCATTACCAAAATCTAGTCCAAGATGTCGATCAGAGTACAGCCTTCGAAGCCGTGAACAGCTTGCTCATTGTGGAATCTTCCAAGCTGCCTGACACTGATTCAAGGGAGAAATAATGCGGCAAGTCCCCAGCAGCATCGAAAGAGTCTATGACCAAGGAGGCCGTTCGGGTCAACTACGGCTACGTGCAGGGGATGTTAAGAATATCTAGGTCAAGAAGAGCCGCCGAGAGAAGGTAAGTAGACTGAAGATAACAACAAATAACGTAAGAACACTACTAAGAGATGAACAGATACAAGAACTGGAGGAAGAACTTAGGGAAACCAGGTTGGTATGGGATGTGATTGGGATCGGAGAGGTCTGGAGAAGAGAGGAATGATTCACTACCTTACAAAGCGGCCATCTACTATACCATTCCACAGCGAACAACGGCCAAGCAGGAGTAGGCTTTCTCATAAACAAGAGATGGAAAGACAATATAGTGAGGGTTAACAGCATCAGCCCCAGAGTACCAGAACTTGTTATATGCATAACAAAAACCGCTACAAACTGAATATAGTACAATTATATGCACCAACAACATCATACTCAGAAGAAGACACAGACGACTTCTACAACGACGTGGATGATACCTTAGAAAAGCTAACCCAGTACACGATAGTGATGGGAGACTTTAGCGCAAGTATGGAAACGAACAAACATTTCGGAAACGGCAACAGGCATATTTGGCCTAGGTGTGAGAAACGAAAGAGGCGACACCTTGGTAGAATGGGCAACATCAAGAAAGTATAAAATCATGAATACCATGTTCCAGAAGAGAACAGGGGGAGATGGACATGGAAAAGTCCAAATGGAGAAACAAAGAACGAAATTGACTACATCCTGACAAACAGGCCAGACATGTTCACTGACGTAACTGTGATCAACCAAGTCAACATCGGAAGTGACCACAGAATGGTAATGAGCACTATCAAACTGGACGTCAAGGCTGAAAGGAAGACATTAATAAACAAGAGATCACCGTGTGTAGATACCACACAAATCGGAAGAACAAAAATCGAATTCCAACTCGAACTGCAAAATCGATTCGAGAAACTACAGGAACTAGACGACATCGACACCATAAGCGAAAACATCACTGAAATGATCAACCTAAGTAGACAAGTGTAGCCAAAGCAATCAATAGGCATGTCGTGACGAGAATAACATCACCGACACGAGCACTAATGAAGAAACGACGAGAAATGGTGGATAACGGCGACCGTAAAAAACAAACAGAGTACGCAGAAATATGACCATCAAAAATAAAGCGAAGGAGGACATCAGAAAGTACGAACAAGAGAGCATACGTGAAACGATTATGTCATCAAAGAGCCTGAACAAAGCAAGAAGAACGCAGGCATTAGGCCGAAACAGACTGATTACACCTATAAACAAGCAGGGTAGATCATGGAACGAATAGGGGAATTCTACACTGCGCTATACGACAGTGAACAGAGTACCATAATTCACACCGACTCGAAAGAAGTACCAGAGATAACACCATGGGAGGTGAAAGCAGCGCCAAGAGATATAAGGAATGGGAAGACATCAGGCAACGGCCATGTAAACATTGAAACATTAAAAGCAGGAGAAGATATTATCTCGAAGACACTGACTAAACTGTATACTAAATGTTTATCAGAAAGACGAATACCCACCGCTTTTAAGAACGCAAAGAGGGTGATTATCTTCAAGAAGGGAAATAAGAAAGACTTAAAGAACTACAGACCGATATGTCTGTTATCAAGCATCTACAAATTACACACAAAGATACTAACGAATAGGCTAGAGAAGACACTCGATAAAAATAAACCACGAGAGCAAGCAGGATTCAGAAGCAGGTACTCAACGACAGACCACATATACGTCGTAAACCAACTAAAAGAGGAGTGCCGAGAATATAATATCCCGTTCTGCATCGCTTTCGTCGACTACGAGAAAGCTTTCGACTCGGTGCAAACTCAAGCAATACTGACCTCCCTTCAAGAACAGGGGATAGAAGATGTGTAGATCGATCTCCTGAAAGACATCTACACTAACAGGTCGGTGACAGTCCACCTACACAAAAAGAGCAACAAGATCAACATTAAGAGAGGAGTACGACAGGGTGATACCATATCGCCCAAGCTGTTCACGGCGACACTCGAAAGCATAAGACTGACCTGGGAAACCAGAGGCTTGAGGATAGACGGAGAATATCTCAGCCTTCTTCGCTTCGCCGACGACATAGTCGATGCGCTACTACACCGCAAGAACTACAAAACATGTTGCTGGAGCTAGCTGATGAAAGTGAAAAACAAGGTCTAAGGATGAACATCTCGAAGACAAAAGTGATGCTAGAAAATAACACACCAATATATATCAACACAACGCAGATAGAGAACGTTGAGAGCTACGTCTATCTGGGACAGCGATACAGTATCAGAGACAAAAACCAAGACAAGGAGATCCAAAGAAGGATTACCACCGGCTGGACAGCTTTCGCCAAACACCGGGATGTCTTCAAGGGTAACTTTGTATCCTGCTTGAAGAGACAAGTCTTCAACTCATGAGTACTTCCAGCGATGACATACGGCGCAGAAACATGGGCACTCACCATCTAGGCAAAGAACAAGCTAGCAGCCGCACAAACAAAGATTGAAAGAAGTATGTTAAACATCACATATCGGGAGAGAAAAACAAATACCTGGGTAAGACAGCAGACAAAGGTCATAGTCGTGATAGAACAAATCAGAAGACTACGAAATAACCGATGGACATCGCGTATCACAACCTGGAGACTTTACGAAGGGAAACGATCTAGAGGAAGAATGGCGAGACGGTGGAGAGACGAACTAGACGAGTACTGGAAGGGCACCATCTGGCAGTGGTTAGCGCAAGACATGCATATTTGGAAACGACATGCCGCGGCCTTCGCCCATCCATGGGACACTACGGCTGCACATTGATGATGATGATGGTGGTGGTGGGGGGGGGGGCTACGCGTGTGCCGCAGGCGCGATGCGTTGCTAGGGGGATCTGGAGGCATGCTCCCCGGAGATTCTTTTAAAACTAGTTTTAAAATGGTGCATTCTGAGATAAGTTTTAACCTTTTTACTTGAATATACAGGGGAAGATGTAAAACAACAAGATAATATTTGTAAATATAACAATCATGATTGATAAAAGTCAGTAATCATGATAGTTTCATCGTGTTGAGGTGTGGTTTCCACTTTACCACTGGTCCTCAGTTGAGGTGTGGTTTCCACTTGACTACTGGTACTTAGTTGTGGTGATGTTTTTCTTGCCCTAGCCCTTTTTATCACACTGACAGTGTCATTAAAAAGTAGAAGGTAAGTTCTTATATAGCGCAGTATCCAGTCCTAAGGACTGCTCGAAGCGCATTAAACTTTACGCCCTGGCAGACCTGTTCAGCCGAACACCATCTCGGACCATACAGTTTGGGCGCCATGTTACACAAACGTCTAGATTTCTAGTATGTCGAAACACCGCAAGGGGTCACCATTGGAGTCACCGAGGATCCCGCGGGAATATTCCGTGATTGGACAAATGACAAATGATGTCATTCATGTTGTCCAATGGAGTTAATCCCAAGAGGTAAATTCTAGCCGGCCCTGAGCGACGTTAAGACGACTAAACGATGTTGCTACAAATCTGCAATTTTGCAGGAATATAAGTGACTTTGTTGTGCCATTTTGCGCCGCTCGCCGACGCTGAATATATCACGAAAGAACAAAAAAATGGGCGCGCGGAATAGCTGCGAGGCGGCAATTTCGGCATATTTTGGGCGAGGCGGCACAGAAAAACGGCGAGGCGACCAACGGCGAGGCGGTCGCCTCGCTTGTTACATACCAGGGGAAACACTATATATATACACACACGCACGCACGCACGCACGCACGCACGCACGCACGCACACACACACACACACACACACACACACACACACACTAGTTAGCGGGTCAAAACGTTTCAGGAAGTAGGAATGTGTAAATGCACGTCGATCTTTTGCAGCTAATCATCAACTACTACTAGAAGTTATGTTTTTGTACTTATTTTTCCAATACAGTATCGTATCTTACTAAACTTACTATTTTCTGTCATTTCATTAGGTATGACACGTGACAACTTCCTGCTCGTGGCCGACCCATACCAGGGAAGTTTTTACCAAATTAATTTGGCAAACGATTCTGTTTGGAAACTTCCTTTGAGCCGGTCACAGATCTCTCATGTAGCGTACGACCCAATCGCAACGAAACTGTACTGGAGACGTGACAGTATTATAGAGAGGGCACATTTGGATGGAACAGTGCAGGAATATGTTTCAGGTCCGATCCTTTATTCCAGTTCAAATCAGTATTTTGTGTATACATTTCTAATGACAGTTATGGTTATGGCAACGTGGTGATGGTTGATCTACTTTATCTAGCATTTTATATGAAAAATAAATTAATGATGATGATTACTATGTTGATGTCAGTGTGGGTGATGCATATGATAATTATGATAATGATAATGACGGTCTAACTGTGACCACGATGATAATGAAACTGCAAAAAAGATAGTGTTACCTCACTAGTCTAGTCCGTGGCATTTGCCTGTTTCCCAACAGTCTATGTTCTTATACTTATGTAACAACATAACGTTAACTGTTTTTCTCACTCATGTCTAGCAGTGCTTTCATAATTGCCTTCTCCATTCCCAAATGTGTGGTATTAATCCAGGCGTGTCATTCGCTATTGTTACGTGATGTTGACCACCATCAATATATCTGTTCTAGGAAATTACTACAACAGATATGGTGTCGCTTTCGATTTTGTCTCACGATTGTGGTACTACATGATGTACGTTGACAACAGTTATTCCATCATTGCTAGTACATTGGACAACCGTCATCAGTTCGTGGTCATCACAACCAGAAACAGTGCCGCAAGCGACATAGCTCTGGATCCAGCCAGAGGGTAAGTTTATTGATTTAAACTAGCTAGGGTGTGTGTCACGGATTAGCGAGGTCTCCGTACACTAGATGGCTCAGTCTAGTAGGGTTATTATATGTCAAGGTCAACGCATATGAGAAAGAACGGTTATCGTGAACAAGCAACAAAGAAATTTAATACACTGTATTACAAGATATTTACCTTTTGTATTACAAGATATTTACCTTTTGGTAAATATCTCGATTAAAAAAAATAAAGAAATCCCGTAACCAAATCTTAATAGAACATAATAAACAATAACATCGAATCTTTGAATATATCTAACTACGAAAATAAATATACAATTAATCTTTCAATTATCAAATTCCACTTCCTTTCTAAGGTGGATTATACCACTACACGACCAAACACTAGGCGCCAAGCGTTATCTAAGAGTAACTACCATAATATAAATACACAGTATATAGCTAGTCCTCGCGGACTCTCATTGCAGTAATATGTTACAACACACACACACCACACACCACACACACCACACACACACACACACTAACTACCAATCATAATACAGCAAAAAATAGATACGTTCAATCAGAAAATAGACATTTACACTGGGCTAGTCCCATCTCGAATATATACGAACGTTTGTTGAAGTCAACACGCTAAGCTCAGAATACAATCAGAACGGTGTGTCTCGGCCGCACGAGTTATAATGCCGGGCAATTGATGATTGCCGTCGTACGCCACGAATTCTCGAGTCGCGTCCGTTCAATAATCGACTTGTCTCGCACGGTCGCAAACAATTGCGAAGTCAGTTGAATACGTTCGCGTGAAAGTCGAAGCCGGGCAGTAGACGCTTACTGCCGGCCGCTACGAATTCGATCGAGAGGTCTTGCCCTGTCGCAAACGATCGAGAAGTCGGATGAACGGGTTCGCGCGAATGATGACGCCTGGCAGTATACGTTTACCGCCGGCCGCTACGAGTCGAGGATGGCCCGAGCTGGGTGAGCGCGTCGCGTCGCGATTATCGCTCATCGACGCAAATACGTTGAGGCCGACCGGAACGTTGTCTCAATATACCGCTGACGTGGCGGCATGGCTTCTTCGAAGCTCGAACAGTCACTCTGGACACTGAATATTACATACACACACACAAAAGCTTGGGAACGTAACCCACGTTAACGATTCCCACCAAAAATCAAATCAAATCGTGACATTTATATTGCGCCGTTCCAACAATCGTTGCTCACGGCGCCTTACAGAATGTTCGGGAAAACAGGTAAGTCTTAAGGTTTGATTTAAAATCAGTGTTTGTCATTGTTGTTGCAGTCAGCTTTTGCGGCAGCAAGTTCCATAGTGTTGGGGCTGCCACGCAAAAGGATCTATCACCCCAGCGACGCGTTGCACGTGGTACACATAGATGATTGTGTTCACTGGAGCGCAACAATCGAGTTGGCTGACGTCGGGTCACACATTTGGTGATATACTGTGGTGCACAGCCAGTCAGTGCTCGGTGCGTGAGTAGAAGTATCTTATAATCTACTCTAACTGCTATTGGCAGCCAGTGCAGCTTGATCAATAGAGGTGTGACATGACAGAACTTCCTGGCGCCGTCGACAAGGCGAGCCGCCCAGTTCTGTACTCTCTGCAACCGTTCTAGTTGTTTCACAGGCAGTCGGTGGAGTAATGCATTGCCAACGTCAAGTCTGCTGGTAACAAACGCATGTATGACTTGTTCTGTCGCTGCAGGTGTTAGATAACGTCTTATTCTTGCAATATTTCGGAGATGGAAAATTGCAGATTTACAGACCGCAGTCACGTGCGTCTCCATCTTCATCTCGGCATCGAACTAGTCACCAAGATTCCGTACATTCTGAGTTACAGTGACCAAACAGTCTCCAATGCGTAGTGTGCGCAGCTCAATTTTTCTTAGTTGTTGCGCAGAGCCGAACACGATGACTTCTGTCTTAGAGTCATTCAACTTTAAAAAGTTTGTCATCATCCACGTCCTGATCTCCGCTACACATTCTTCAATACGGACGACAAGAAGACGAACAGATTGAGTATCATTGCTGAGATGTAGACACATCGATTCAAATGTATTTGATTTTGGCATCTCGAGATGTCGCGTTGTGAAGCCAGACTTGTAGACGACTGCAACACCACCACCGGTGCCGTACGTTCTCGGGACATGTCGTAGTTGGTAACCAGCAGGTGTGATGCAACCAGTAAAGACGGAGTCATCAGCACTCAACCACGTCTCTGTGATGGCGAGTATGTCTAGATCATTGTCCTCAATGAGGTCACATATCACGGTCGCTTTCCCCGCTTGCTTCGTGTCACACACCGATCTGGCATTCAACAAGCAGAAACACACTTGGCGTACAGATGGTATGTCACATACACTGTCGAGTCGAATCAAATTTGATGTGTACGTTTCACATCTCACGATGACCGATGATGGGAAGCGAGGAGTAATCAGTACAGGAATGGGTCTTTGAGTACAGGAATGGGTCACGCTTCACGACTTGACTTGCCATTCTCTTGGCAGCAGGGCAACCTGTCTCGTTCAACCCTGGATCTGTCCCAGTCCTTCGCCAGCGCCCAGACGGCGAAATGCGTACGACAGACGTTTATATATAAGCGGACCTAATTACACATCATATGACAGGTTTCCATCCTTTCTATTGGCTAATACAATATACAATTCAAGCTAGGCATTGTGGAACACCCTCTAAGATACAGTGAAACCACCTGCTTGCCTATAAACGCTACTAACAACAGAATACCACGCCCCACTGAGCGCATCTGCAACCGAGTTGCTGTAATTACGTAACTAAAGTGGTTGGTCAACAATCTGCCTATCTACTGGCTTGACCTTCCTCATTTACCAAATTAAACCTAAGGAAAGTAGATTTAAACATCCAGAAATAGCAGAAATGCTACACTGTGAACACATCTTGTCTGACTGCACACAAATCTAGGACATTTGTGTTCAGTAACGTAGGCAGGAATTTGTATTGGAGGGGCCGTCCAACTGAACAAGGAGTCGAGGAGTGTGAGACAGGGCCCTTTTTGTGGAGGTTGGGACGAAAGTCCAGAAAATTCCAAATGTATTTATTTTAGTTCAAATCCATAAACCAAGGAATGATTCCAACCGTTTCTCCACCACGCTGGTACGGATGGCTGTCAGTGTTTTCTCCAGATTGGGGAAAAGCGTTCAGCCTCGGCCGTCGTGATGGGCAGTATGGCAACCAAACGCAGGCATTTAAGGATGCGGGGACATTGACCCCCAACCCTTTACTTATACCCCTAGTCAGACTAATTTGAACCAATCTTGCCCCAATCCTGCCTTATCACAAAGTATCAATCCACAGTACTCTTCGTATAAAATATTGCTGTAATATTATTGTAATAAACGTACGGTGGGCATACTTTCCGTAAAGTGTACAATCTTGAATGGACACTTGTAATTGTAAAACAATCAACTTTCTTTAAAATGGCCATCTTAGAGTAATATTTGTAAGATAACATAATGTTATTTCTTCTCACAAAATACTGCTTGTTGGGGCCAACGTCGGTGTCATCGAAACGGGCCAATTTTTCTCAGAAAGGCAACCAAATAATCACCTGATCATATCTCAAACGGGGCATTTTTACATAAAACATTTGTAGATAAAATTGTTAACCGGCAATTGTGTATGAAAGGACACCTGGATATAGGAACATAGGATTCGTTTTCTTTTAAGGAAACCGGGTAATTTGTTTCATTAAAAGGATGACTACTTTCCGTTTCCTATACGGACAGACTGTTAAGGGCACAGACCATGAAATTGCACTTTCACACTAATAAAGGACAAAGGTATCCATAAAATGCATACTTTCTTTCTTTGGTGAAAAGGACAATATACTGTGTACTGGAGGATATGCTCCAAACTGCGTTTTCGACAAACAGTGCAATTTGTTTATAAAATGGCACATTACTGGAACATTTTGATAATAATATGAATAATACTAATACTAAGGTAACTTCTATTGCGCCTAAACCCTTGGAAACCAAGCTCAAACGCGCATCAAGACAAAATGTTTGGTTAATCTCAAATCGTTAAGCGGTATTAAAGTGGTCAACAGATGGATGGATACGCCATGGAGCTATGGTGGATAAGCAAGGCTATAGAGGTAAGTTTTTAAAATGACGGTGGAATTGTGTAATATTTTCAATTGATCTAACACTAAGATGGAGCATATCCTAAAGAGTTTATGCAGCAACAGAAAAAACATAGTTCCAATGTTAGTGTAGACTCTAGGAATAAAAAGTAAGTCAGAACTAGATAACCGAAGTTGGATAGGTTATCTTACAGTATGCAATCAATGTAAATATAATGGTTACTTACATGCCTGGTATACAATGCAAGCCAATGTAAAGATTTCTGAAGTGGCACAGAGTGAGAAAAATGCGGAGCCCGGGTCACAACCTTTGCAAGCAATTATGTACACATTGTAATTTTATGATATCCTTTAGGGCAATATTGTGAAAAAAGATAATTAGAATAGTCTAGTCTACTAGAAACAAGCGCAGTTGCAATAGTTTTTGCAACAAAAAGAGTCAAATACCAAATACCGTAAATCACGAATATGATAATAACAGCACCCACGCATTTTGTAGAATGTACTGTTTGAAACTGAAGTTTTCATCAATTATCACTCCTACATTTTGTGTTGACACTGCAGGCGTAACATACTGGCTAAGGAGAGGTGTGGGTAAAACGTTCTTAATTTTGTTACGCTGCTTCTATGTGCCAAAAATAAGAAACGCCTGTTTTCTCAGCATTTAACTTTAATTTACTCTTAGTCATCCAATGAAAAAAGTCATGAAGCCATTTCCAAACATGCACAGTAATGGTGAGTCTGTAAAAAAATACTTCAATGACATTGGAGAAACACCGAACTACGCACGCACCTCAGCTACTACGCACGCACCTCAGCTTCCACCCACACGTAAATGTGATCACTTCACCAGATTCACATTAAAATGTACAGTTGGCGAAGTTGTTATAATAATTGTTTGCCAGATCACAGTTATTTTCTGGAAAGGTATATTCTATTAATTTTGAATTCGTTATCTTAGTGCAATGCAGCACGTGTTTTATAAGATTTTGTGTTCCCACAACTGCAATGGTATATTTAAAAAAATGTTAACATAGGGGGGATTTTCGACAATGTTTCTACCACAACATACATGGCTTTTTGTTTAACGTATCGGGCATCGTATATGTCGGCGTCTTTGAAGACCAGGATATATATGATGTTGACAAAATACCGAATATCAATGAGATGACATTTAAGAATGTTTCAGTGTCAGATGTTTTCTTAATCAGACAACACGTTAACAAAACATGGGAAAATTTATGGTAAACTACATTCAAAGCATTTGTATAACCAAGCATAGTCACTCGCGCAGCGCTCTCTGTTATTCAGGTGTGATGTAATTATATTGTACACGCTACCACTTCAAAATCAAAATGGCGTATCGTTGATGAGTCTACTTCGTTATTTAAATGCTTTGCTACGGGTGACGTGATGGAGAGGTAACCTTAACATGTGTAATTATAAATTCTGAATTGCACAACTGTATTGCACAACGGTTATTGCATACACACACATGCGCGCGCACACACACACACACACACACACAAACACACACACACACACACACACACACATACAAACACACATATATTATTTACTAGTGGTGTTTCTCAATGTCGCAATAAGCAGTAGGGAAAAATCGGTTCAACAGAAACATGAACAAACTCTTCCATAGGATATCCATAGTATAAATCTCTACAATGTGTTTAATCAAATTTGTGCACAAATGTTTTGAATAGTTGCTTTGAGTTGAAGTACTTAAAATATTTTAAAACGGGGAAACTGCGTTGCCGAATACATACGGATACGCCATTATTCGCGTGATGCACAGCAAACACTGACAATGATATGAGATAAGTAAGCAAAGTTGCTTTATACTTAATCACAGAATGTTACTTTCATGTATTTTACGGATGAGTGATATTTTTACGTATTTACAGTCAGCTTACCCTTTTCCCGTGACGGTTCGGCTGCTTTCAGCAGTCTTCCTCACACGGAAATCATTTGGAAACAATGAAACAATCATCATTCTACCGGCGGACAAGGGACGTGCCACGGTAGTAATGGACAAGATGCTAGATGATGAGACAACATACTTCAAATTGAAGTCGGATCCAGCTGCTAAGTACAAGAGAAAACTAATTGCCATCCTCACCAGACTAAAGAGAGAGGATAAGATCACAGAACAACAGTACTACTTGATATATTCCTCAGCAGAAGCTATCCCTAGACTGTACTGCACATCGAAAATCCACAAAAAGACAAACCCCTAAGACCTATTGTGGACTATACTGGCTCAATAGCGTACAATCTGTCACGAAGCTTGGCAGATCTCCTTGGCCCTACGGTACGAGTGACGTAACACCATGTGACAAATTCAAGACATCTGGCAGAGGAACTGAAATCATTGCACTACACGAAGATGAAATTTTCACCTTCAGCGATGCCGTGTCTCTCTTCACGAACACGCCTATTCCGAAAACTGTGGAGATAATAAAAACCAGACTACAGAATGACTCCACATTAACATACCGGACGAGATTAGAAATAGAAGACATTATGGAACTACTGGACTTTTTCTGAACACAACCTACTTCACATTCACAAACACTGTATACCAACATAAATTTGCCACAGTCGTGGGTAGCCCAGTATCCCCCATTGTCGCCAACCTCTTCAATGAACATCTTGAGAAACAGGCCATCACCACAGCTCCTGCCACATGCAGACCAAGAATATGGAAACGCTGTCGATAATTTTCTCGAAGTTATAAAGATAGGAATGACACAACACCTGACCGACTGTCTTAACACACTGGATGAGATCAACAACATCGAAATTACATACGAAGAGGAAGCGGAAGGAAAGCTGCCATTTTAGACACGTTACTAGTCAGAAAAGAATCGGGGGAAGTGAAACTTCTGATCTACTGAAAGAGTATTCACACGGACCAATATCTAAATTTCTCCTCACATCATCCATTACACCAGAAAATGTGAGTTATCCGTACGTTGCTAAGCAGAGGTGAAACGTTTGTTACAGAGGAGGAAGACAAACGAAAAGAAAGAGAACACACCCTAAAGAGATGCGGGTATCCACAGCGGACCATATCAATGGTACAGAGAAAAATGAAACAAAATAATGAAGACAGCCTCAGGTAGAAGACGGTTAAAAAAGACAAGAGCAAAAACATGGTGGTATTTCCCTATGTCCAAGGATTATCCGAAACCATATCACGGGTAATCAAGAAATGCAAGGTGAACTCAGCAGTGAAACCTCACAACACCATCAAGAGGTCACTGGAAAGACCAAAAACAAAGTGGAACCACACAAGATGTGCGAAGGAGTGTACGCTATATCATGTAAGAACTGCAATGCCAAATGCATCGGAGAAACGCACACTTAGAATCCGCATCAGATATCAGAGAGAACAACAAACAAACCCTACACCAGAAACAACAGAAAAACATCGGAAAAGGAGATGCAGAAATCGGCCATCACAGACCACATGGCACAGCAAAATCATATAGTAGACTAGGAGAGGGTCGATTTTGTGGACAGGGAGTCGGACTGGAGGACAAGAGGCATCAAAGATGGGATCTGGATTAGAAAAACCAAGGACAGCATGAATCTTGATCAAGGCCGGTGCCGAGTGTCACACGTCTATGACGATCTCTTGAAGAACCACCCAGTGAGCAGCCGTGGGGAGCATACCGGATTGACTTCGTCTGCGCTGAAGGACTACCGTATCGCCATCTAGTAGTAGCCGTCTGAATAAAACTGCTGAAAGCAGCAGAAAGGTCACGGGAAGAAAGGTAAACTGACTGTGAAATAAGTAAAACTCTCACTCATTTGAATCATCCCGTCTGATGAACCTCTTCACTTATGTATTTTTCGGACCTGACTTAAGAGTTTATTTCAGTAAAACGCATTCTTTTTTCGTTGCTTATGTAAACCCAGACAAGTGCCGCCTCGTTTTTTCAAGCGAAACGGTAATGCGGCGACATTTTGCGTAATGCGACAGAACTGACCGACGTAACTATAATTATAGTTGATTTGGCAGTAACGCCATCCGAAGGATGGATATTTTTCTAGTATATATAATTTCCACTATGCTACAGTGTATTTGTAAAAAATTGTGGCCGTAGTTTTATTTTGGTTCAGTGTTTTCATGCAACAGTAATATCAAGATTTGCATGGGAAAACAATGTACCGCATTATTCAACAAACTTACATTGAACGCAGAAATATCTATATATGTATTTTGCAAACGCAACGTACCTGTTCTGACCAGTATTAGACAAACTGAACACTGAAGACATGTAATAAAAACATGTAATTTTGTTGCCAGAATGTTGTACTGGAACGATGGGTATAATCTAGAATCCGCTGCAATGGATGGAACACAGCGGACACTTCTTCTCGATAGAGTCAGCTACGGCCGAACCTGTGGTCTTACTGTAGATTCAGATGGTAAGCAGCAGCAACACAGCAATAGCAGCAGCAGCAGCAGCAGCAGCAGCAGCAGCAGTAGAAGCACCAGCACCAGCACAGCAACAACAGCAGTAGTGGTTGTATATATATTTTGTTGTGTAACATTTATTTAGATGACACACAAGACAGTTACAAATGTTACTATTTAGTGTAATTATAACATAAGATCGCAGTCCACCGTCTGTGAAAAAGTAACGAAATACAGTATGACGTAAACACATGGCGAGAACGCGCATCAAAGCACACAAAAACACGAACTGTGGCAGGATGGAGCCACAGTATAACTACTACTTCTTATACAACACACTCAGAATGACACCAGTTAATCTGCTTCTAAGAAGTCCTCCATTGTTATTTGTTTGCTGTTGGCTAGGGCACCAGATAACAGGAAATCCTCAAACCAGTCGCAGTGCGCTGCAGTGTCGTTTGTCTGCGTAGCCCTGTTACGGATGAACTGTCGTATAACGCGCAGCTAACAATCACCTTTGGTGATTTCCGTCATTGACGTACTACGCACATAATGACACCAGTAAATCTGCTTTGAAGAAGTCCTCCATTGACGTTTGTTTACTGTTGGCTAGGGCACCAAACAAAAGGAAATCCCCAAGCCTGTCGCAGTGGGCTGCAGCGTCGTCTGACTACATAGCCCTGTTACGAATGATTTCCCTCATTGACCTAATTACTTTGGCACTGGCGCTCTGCGCGGCCACGACATGGCTTCCAGGTCACGGGCGGGAAGTATTTGCGAATAACCGGGCGATTTTCAGTTGGACAGAAATTCGTTACACAGAGAAATTTGTTCGGGAAAAGGTGTTCGTAATAACCGTGAATTCGTTATACCCGTGTTCGTAGTATGCGTGAACGCTTATAATGGAAAAGATAGGGAAAACATCCGTACGTAAGAAATTGTTTCGTTATATCCGTCAATTCGTTGCATCCGTGTTCGTTATAAACGTGTTGCACTGTAATACTAGTAGTAGTATTTGTAATAGTTCCGGTAGTTCTAGTACTAGTATTAGTATTGGTATTAGTATTAGTAGTAGTAATTGTAGTAGCACTACTACTACTACTACAATTACTACTACAACTACTACTACTGCTGCTGCTACTGCTACTGCTACTGCTATTGCTACTACTACTACTACTACTACTACTACTACTACTGCTGCTGCTGCTGCTGCTACTACTACTACTACTACTACTACTACTACTACTACTGCTGCTGCTGCTGCTGCTACTACTACTACTACTACTACTACTACTACTACTACTACTACTACTACTACTGCTGCTGCTGCTGCTGCTACTGCTGCTGCTATTACTACTATTACTACTACTACTAGTAGTAGTAGTATAAGTGGTGAAGATGAGAAACGAAGCGTCCAGAGTTACTACTTCTACTACAAAAATAACTACTACTACTACTAATATTACTACAACTACTACTACAACAACAAACACTTCTACTAGTAGATGTTGTTGTTGTAGTTGTAGTAGTAGTAGTAGTAGTTGTTGTTGTAGTTGCTGTAGTAGTAGTAGTAGTAGTAACTCTGAGCGCTTCGTTTCTCATCTTCACCACTTATATCTACCGATTACATTTATATGTCGAATAACATATGAAATGTCCAATCTTTCTGATGTTGTTTATATGACATCTGAACTATCCACACCCCATATCTCTAGGTAACCTAGCGGTTCTTAACCTTTTTAAGCTGCGACCCAAATTCCGTTTGCAGGATTACCTTGCTTAGCGATCTAAGGTTTCTCGCAGTTGACTTGTGATAATCGATAAAACAGAATAATTAATTATAATATAATAAATTGGCAAAACATTAAGAGTAATATGTGACAAATGAAATCGTTTATTAAATTCGCTTGCTTAAGACAGAGGAATCACCAACAAATCAACATCGTCATAGGTTTATTTACTTAGACACTTGAAATTCTAAGGCAAAACTGCCGGAAGGAGTCGGGCAGTCAGTCGTATGATTTCGGCAATGATTGCGGTGTATTACGCTAACTTACTGTAGACTAATTAGGAGACAGACAATTCGAAACATAATGTGTCTGGGCATGCCGATTGACGCGATATGTTTTTTTGTGTGAATGAACGCATTTATATGGAACAATTGAAAACAACACACAACAATTTTTGCCCTTACATATTTTTGGTATAGACATGAGCCGAACATTTGATACCAACCGACGAAACTCGCTGATGGTTGTACTTTCCACCTTTCTTGAAGAGTCGGAAATTCGAATAATAAGACGTGTCCTTGCAAACACATCACTTACACCACGCACATGGGTCGGTGAATGTCCGTCATTCGTGACAACATTATACACGCCTCAAGGAGACTGCCTCGGCCCAGTGCTGTTTATTATCTACCTAGAAACGGCCCCGAGAAGTCTCCGGTCACAGCTGCCTCCACAACCAGTCACTGAATCGGCCTGCCACTCGACATCGAATATGCTGACGATACAAACTTCGTAAGCTATTCCCCCGATTTCCCGAATCAAATTGAAACAATTGCCCCACGCAGCAGGGCAGAGTGGTTCGTCACCATCGATGAATAAAAAAACAGAAAGAGACATATATCCAGAGACAAACAGACCGTATATCCCAGGAATGGCGGATGACGAATAAATTAGATTCTCTATTACGAGATGCAGAGGATGCTGCACGCTGCTCGCAAATGTAGCATTTCGTAAGCTGCGGACAGTTTGGTTCAGGCGGAATCAGATTAGTCTAGCGTTACGGCTCCGCCTCTATGCCTCATTCGTTGTACCTGTACTGACCTGATAGCACATGGGGTCTGACTCAGACGGAGTCAAACAGACTGAATAGGTACCGTCACCGCCACTTGCGTCAGATCGTTGGCGTTCAATACCCACAGAAGATGACACCAGAAACATTGCATCGTCGATTTCAGTGCGGGCCGATCAGTCGGTTGGTCCGGAAAGCCCGATGGCGACTCTTCGGCCACATGTTACGCCTACCACCGAACGTCCCTGCTCAACTTGCCATTGACGAGTACTATAGACCAGACAAGGGAGGTTTTCGCGGGCGACTACGGGTGACATTACCGACTGTGCTAAACGGCGACTTATATAGAATTGGATTACAACAATTGCGGGGATGTCGAGATGATGCGTTTCCTCAGCCGCGTCGAAAGGCGAGGATTGGCAGGACAGATGGTTTAAATGACATAAGGGAATCCTACATACCTCGGCAGTTTCGAACGCTTACTATTATACATATATATATATATATATTATGAGGCGCTTCGACACACATGTCAGAATAGGTTCCCCTCTATTGATAGTTGGATCCCGAGAGGATGACAAGTTGTTCTCATTCAACTCTTTATTACATAGTCACGAAAAAGAAGAACCAATGCCACTCTTTCACTACTATTTATTAAAAATTATCGGCACCCTCGCCATACGTGCGGTTTTTATACTCTATCACATTCAAGCCTCCTTCACAGCCCGCCTTTTACAACACAACGATTGCTGTCATCGGGACTGTAATAGGCACAAAAGCACTTGTGTTTTGCAGACCCTAGTTGCAGTCCTATGAGGAAAGAAATTACCATTTGTGGGTTGAGTAATTAATCACTTCCAGAATTATTTCCATTGATTCACACGTCTCCTTCATGCCAACAGCATGAGCTACAGGAATGGAAGGTTTTTTCTTACCTACAGCACAGCTTTGAGGTCCAGTTTATGGAGCCTATGAAGAGTCCCCATTCGTCAGGGGGATGTGTGTTTCCTCGCTCATGCATGAGGCCTCTGACATCAGTACAGAAACAAACAACATTTTCTCTCTTAAAAAGACCGAGACGTTTGTGTGGCGATCGCGGAAGAGGGACATTTTGGTATCGTGCTGTAGGAGATTCCATTGCTGTAGTCTGGTGCCCAACACTTCACCCTTTTCCTTTGACAATGAGAGGTCTCTCACCATATCGTTAAACTATTTTTGAGTTAGCAAGTGTGGCTGCTTTTCCTCAGATCCAGCTTCGTACAGTTCATCAGTATTATCCATATCAGCAGCATCGCTCTCATCAACAGAGTTGTCATCGCTTTCATCTCCAACAGCTGCTAGGGGAACTGGCACAGGATTCTCAAAGTCATGTTTGACCGGCTTCAGAGCAGACTTCCAATCTGGATATATAACTTTTGACTTGTTTTACTTTGAGAAACCATCATTTTTTGTCATACAAAAGTAGCAGTCAGAGTGTTGATTCGTTGGCTCTTGCCATATCATTGAAACAGCAAAAATGCATTCCCCTCATTTTACTACTCAACCATTGCGTAGACGTGTTAGAACCTTTAACAATAAGTAATTATTCCACTTATACTAGGTTGGCGCTAGGCAGCCTAGTGTAATTGGATTATATGTATAACTTAAAATCCTGATGTTCTGGGAAATTGCTGACTTCAGATTTGTAATCAGCATCTTCGATTTAGTCTAGAACACATATTTTTACCCCAGTACCGAAATCTATGTTGCCCAGTGTTATTCGTTTCGTACATACGGGCAAAGGAGACAAAAACAGTCACTGGCGACTTGGCGACTCACACAAATGGCCTGGCGATCCGGGGGTTAAGAACCGTTTAGGTAACCAACCCATTAATGTATGTTGAGAACTTTGAAACGCATATATATCGACTTCATGGTTGCCTTGCCCTGCTGTATTTTTGGGCGTCGATTGTTTTAGAGGATTTGATCGCGATAAAAGTATTTATCATTATTATTATTTTACGTACTTGATTTGGGAGATTATTATAGTTATAATTGAATTTGTTATCTACCTTATTAATTTACTTAACTATAATATATATATATTAAGTTATAACATTTCAAAGAAACTAATATCCTATCGTGGTAATTCATCTTAAACTAGACTTTTGTACATATTACAACAGTAACTTTAGTTTGTGCTTGCTACGTCTATGAAACATGTGTTTCGTTTGGCATTGATATTCGTATTATTATTTTTTATTGTTATTCTTCTTATTGTTATTATTATTGCTGTTATTATTATTATTGTTATTATCATCATTATTGTTATTAGTCGATATATCACGTTCTGAGAACCTAATACAAAATAAATTGTTGTACTGCTTTGTACCAAATTAAATTAATGTCCTGCAGGCGGCCGACTCTATTGGTACAACTATGAAACAATCGAATCAATGGCAGTCAACGGCAGTGACAGGAGGGTCTTCTTAAGTACGCCTAATACGATTCCACACGGCATCACTCTACTCGGAGATAGATTGTATTACACCGATAACAGGTATTGAGTGTGGAATTTGTTTTATATATCATGATAGTAACTATTTCAAGTATTGCGAACAAATAAACCTATATGCCATACACACTGAAATGGTGGATGTCAAGCTAAAATTGGGTAAATAATATTAGAACATACGTCGGATTGACCCGAGAAAGGGATCATCTCAGACCGTCGATGTCCGATATCACACGAAACTACTTTTGTTTAAAGGAGAGGGAGATCTGATGCCGTTTCGTTTGCCGTCGGACATTGATATAGCACGCTTCACATCGATACTATCAATCCATTGATAGCATCATATCAATGTTCACAAACGTTCGTCTGAGGGGTAGGGCTGAGGTCAGATGGAAGTAATGTCGTCTGATATCTGACATCGACGTTCTGAGATAATGCCTAAGACATAGCTCATGGCGGAACCATCAGTCTTCACCAAACACAAATCCTTTGTGAAGTAACAGGAGGATCTCCCGGAGATAAACTGAAACATGAGATGATATACCTGCGCTATCAACATGAACGATCATGAGATTTATAATTGTTCGACGTACTAAACGATACTATTTTGCAGTGTTACTCTGTAGACATACAAATTGAAAACAAAAATACAGTCAGTGCTCTAAATCTAACTGTAATCAAGCGCGCGTGCGTGCGTGCGTGTTTGTGTGTGCATGCTTGTGTGTTGACATTATGCGACTCTATGTACGTAGTGCCATCTGGAGGATTAGCAGTTTTCTGAGTAAGGTTGGTGAAGTATTGCTAAAGCAGCTAGTAAGATTGATGAGACTTGCTACGTTCTTCCATTCGACGTCAGAAATGTACATAGCCAGCGATGGTTGTGGGCGCTGTTTTACTGTCTAGGATGTATAGTTGGGAGATTATGATAAGCCACAAAGGGGAGGGGTTGGAGGTGTTTCGTGAGCCTCAAGGTTGGTTCCTTAAACGGGTAATTGCGCTCCGGTTGGTCAAATCCGACATCCGCCCCTGTATACACAAATGTCGATAAAACTATGCATATTTGCATGCGTACATATTCTAATTTGTAGTATGCACACACGCTTATATATATGTGTGTGTGTGTGTGTGTGTGTGTGTGTGTGTGTGTGTGTGTGTGTGTGTGTGTGTGTGTGTGTGTGTGTGTGTGTGTGTGTGTGTGTGTATATATATATCATTATATATAGGCATGCGGAAAAAACGCGTACCTGCAATTTTCAGTGTTTAACAAAATATATGTCTGATACACTCTTACGCGTGTTTGTTATATCCATATCCGTCCAAACCCTACGTAAAGTATTCTATGGTGTTGTAAGCGGCGGCTGCTGCAGTACTTTATAAGGTTATGATTTGTGCCATGTACAGATTTATCTGGAGAGTTGATGTTTCCCATCCAAACATGACACGCCATCAAGTCGGGCTCGCCTCATTCAACGCTATTCATCACATGTCAGCCTACAGTAGGAGTCAGTACGCAAAAGGTGAGGAGACTGTTACTGATCCTACTACACAGGAGTCATTACATTTAGCCACAATCAAGCTAGCGTAGGTGTTTATGTGGGTATGGTAACATTTTTATTCTAGACGGCTTTCACATCGGGCGCCAAACATTCAGAGATTAATCAACGGACCATCGGAGCCCGGCATACACTTCACGAAGCGACTGTGATTTATTGTCTTAAATTCATCTGCGACGATTCGTGTGATGTGTACGTCCCCTTGCCACGCTACACTTATCTTGAGGGCTGTCTCTTTCGCGCCGTAGAATATCAAACATGTTTGATATTAGAGTAAAACAAATCGTCACGTCATGACGTGCATTCCGGTACGGTCTGCGTCTATGACGCGTCGGCAACGTATTATTTTGGCAACCCAAAATGTTTGAGACACTTAGCCAATCAGGAGGTTTCTAGAAGTCATGGGACTGTTTCTAATACATAGAGAAAATGTCGCAGGTGGCAAACATCGTTTGGAATATAGAGCTGGATGATAAAATATCATGGCAGGAGAGACCTCCCGACTTCCAAAGAATATAGCAACAGACACCAGAATGCGAGTTCTTGGGAGGAAGTGTCGACAGGGCTCGACCATGTCCGAATCCTGTTGCGAATGAATTGACGTGAACGACATGGAATAGTTCCATAGAATTCGGCTGGGCAGTGGCGGCAGTTCCAGCCGCTACCAACAGTATGCATGCTTCAACCTGTCGCAGCCACTAGTCGCGTCGTAAGTCAGGTCGTGACGTGTATGCTTGTACGTTACAACGCGACAAATCGTCGCAAACAGATCGTCGGAGACAAATCGTTGCGTTGCGATGTGTATGTCGGGCTTAGAAACGCCATCCGGAGGATAGTCATTTTTGCTAGTGCACATATAATGTAGACACTAATCTAAGCCCGGCATACACTTCACAAAACAACAATTTGTTGCTGCTAATTTTTCTGGATCACTTGTCGTGGTCAACTATGCTGTGGAGCTATTAATATACGTCACTACGCAATTCGCGTCTGCGACTGTTTGATGCATGCACTGCTGGTGGTAAAAGGCAACATTAAGAAGGTACTTTCTTATAAAGGGCGATACCCAGTCCGTTGGATTGCTGCTACTTCAGTCCATAGAATTCCTACCTACTAATGTCAATAATGGAGTAGCGGCAGAAACTAACGCTACTGCTAAGTTAAATTTTACGGAATAAATGGCGTGTTTGTTGGCATAGCAATAGCGATCCCTGGCATTGAACTGCATTTACACAATTCAATCTAATAATTTAATAAAAATTAATAATGTTTTTATTTCAGACAAACAATCAATATGTCCACGTAAAACAATACATCGATAAAAACAGTATATCCATATACAAAATAAATACATCGATAACAACAATATATTTAAACATTCTATAAAGTCAAGATCCACTGATGCCGCAATTGCGACGTACAATACCTGTCGCTGGTAACAATGTGCTGAATAATGGTATTCATAGACATGTCAATCCTTGTCATTAAACTAAAAATAGCCGTTAAGATAATACCTTTACACGACTTTACATTTGATGTACCAAACATGTGGCTAGCGCTACATCTCATAAGCATATTGTTCAATATTCTGTATGCATTTCTTATAGGCAACAATAAATTGATGAAAATTAGTTTTTCTATAAATTACCCATAGAGCACACATGAATATTGTTAAAATATGCAGCAAACAGCTTATTCTTTATAGCAGTTGAACAAAAATGAATTTGCTTGCCGTTGCATGTTACTCTTGGAATACAAAAGTCTTACTATGGATTGAATGTCAGCCTCATCCGATAAGTTATCACAAATAACATGTCCAAGGTACGTGGCAAAGTTTAACTTCTTCCCTCCTAATGTCATTTCCATGGCAAGATTTGAGTTTCTGGAATCAAAGTACATGATCAGGGATTTACCAACATTATATTGAATGTCGTGCTCACATCCGTAGGAGTAACATTTGTCGAGTAAAGATTGTAGTCAAACAGAAGTAGGTCATCAGCATGTATAAGATGATTAACAACCATATCACCAAAGCTACAACTAATAGGTTGTTTGTGCAATTGTACACTCAAATTGTTGACACAGAGGTTTGAAAGTAAAGGGATAACTTTCCACCTTGCTTAACACCGGTGCCCTCTGAAAAGAAATCCGAGCAGGTAGATCCCCACCGGATACTTACAAATTGGTTATTGAAGTCAATGCTGAGTACTCTTAAATATGCTGTTCTAGCTTCGTTAAAAGCTTATGTCGATTGACTCGATCAAATGTTTTTGAAGCATCTAGATATGCAACACGCATAGCTGAAGCGTGTTTAGTGTAAAATTTTACTAGTTCCTTAAATGTAAACACACACAGCTTCGTTTCATGTTTTGACTTAAATCCAAATTGATGTGGCGCAGTTTCTAAGCACGTTTCCATTCTGTTGAATAACACAGTATCTATTATCTTGGATATACGTTTGAAAGGCATATTGGCCTGTAATTACCTTTGTCATTTACAATAACAGACTCTGATACTGTTTTTGGTATACACCATGCATCATAATAGAGGACGCAAGGATAGACAACAGTACCACAAGTTGAGCATCAGATGAGTTCTGCAGTAATACCATTCAGACCTGGTGACATATTGCATGGTAATCCACAAATAATATATATAATTTCAAAAGTATCAACAATCATGCAATTATTTCCAGTGATGTTATCAAAGTGAAATTTATCACAACGGCTATCCTTCATATCATTTAATACATTTTCATAGCGGTGCTTCAGCTTTGAAGCAATATCTACATCACCGTGTATACCACCAATGTTCGTTGGGAATTTCACATCACTTTTCGTATGATTCTTAAATTCCTTCCCGAACTTTCGATGGTCTTTTTAACACAACTGTTCTGCAATGCTATCAGCAATTATAGTGTCTTTATTATCCTTTTTACATTTCCTGATCGCATATTTAAATTTGATTCTGGATAGTTTCGTGACATTAAAAACGTCACCTTGTCTAGGCTTGCCAATCTCTATCCAAGCCAGTAAGACTCACGAGCTGTACTGGGAAGCTTGACCCTAAGTTGTTGATGTTATGACAACAAATGGTAATACCGGCAAAGTGCCATATATGGTCGACCACAATGTCGCGTGGTATGCCACCAGGGGGCGCTATGTGTTCAATTGGCACTACATCTGAAAACGTTCA
>CM034538.1:46780602-46840602 GCA_020002185.1 Paraescarpia echinospica | reverse complement strand
GTTGAAAAGGATGCTGAACACTGCACCCAGCTGAGCATGGCACTCCTTGAGGACCCGACCACTGACGTTGTCAGGCCCAGCTGCTTTGTGAGGATTAACGTGCTTGAAAATCTTACTGACGTCATCAGGAGTTGTTTCTGGGGTATCATCCTCAGTGAGCTGAGACTCAATATCATCCACCGCCTCCTGACGCTCACGTGAGAAGTCATGCCGGTCAAAACGCCCAAAGAAGGAATTCAAGTCCTCAGCGAACTTGAGACTCTCTTCCGCTGACTCTAAGGTTTGTATGACACGTTTGCCGGACTCAACACCAGACAGAGTTTTTAGTCCCTGCCATGCCCTGCGCATATTGCCGTATTGGAACAGGCGTTCAATTTTGTCCTTGTATTCTAGTTTAGCGTGCCTGATCTGCTTTTTTAGAGTACACTGGATCCGTTTTGCTTCAGTGCGGTTGTTAGACATGAAAGCCCTCTTCTTCTCGTTGATTATGTTTTTCAGTTCTTTACTCACCCACGGTTTGTTATTTGAGAAGATTTTCACAGTCTTTATGGGGACAAAACTTGATATAGTCTGTGACGACATCAACTGCTTCTTCAAGCGAAGAACTGGATTCAATAAGAACATCCCACAAAGTACAGTCAAAACACCCCCTGACGGCGTCGGCCGAGTTCAAGTCCCACGTTTTTACAGTTTTCTGCACTGCTTTCTGTCTCTGCAGTTTAGTTCTATACGCCGGGATCAGATGTACCACATTGTGATCAGCTGTACCGAGTGCCATCTTCTTCACGGACTTGTACGCGTCCTTAATGTTGCCATAACAAAGATCCAGGGTGTTACTACCACGTGTCTGACACATCACGTACTGCTGGTAAACAGGCAATGTTTTGTCTAGTCGGCAGCTATTGAAATCTCCGAGTATTATGTTAGGCGAGTCTGGGGACATTGTCTCACGCCGATGCACACAGCTAGTGATTGCATCAGCTGCGCGTGCAACATTAGCTGACGGTGGCACATAGACCAGAGTTAAAAATAGCTGTCCGAACTCTCTGGGTAAATAGGTCGGACGCAGCGACACTGACAATAGCTCCACGTCCGGGGTACACAGGGTACACAGTTCTGCTGCAGTTATCAACCTGTGTCCTCCAGGCTATTCATTTTCCGGCGTTGGAAGAAGAGAAAAGAGAGGTGGTGACCTTGGCATTGTGCACAAAACCGAACTGCCTTTTATAACTGCAAACACTGTGGAATACTCTTCATTCGAGCATCTAACAGTGCGATGTAAGTATCGTCACCTACACCAGTGACGATGATTTGACTGCTAACCTGACTTCTGCTGCTGGGATAGTCATCATCACGGGATATTTCAATCTGTATGTTGATGTTTGTTCAGATCCTGAGGTCTCCCGGTTCATGGATTTACTAAAGATACAAGATCTACATCGATACGTTGATTGTTCAACACACAAGGCTGGTCACACTTTGTATCTTGTAATAACACGGGCAACCGACTCTATCGTCAACAAAGTGACCGTGATCAGCAGCGAAATATCCGACCACAAATCAGTAACATTCGCTATCAAGCACTCAGCTCCAAATAAATATTCCCAGGTTAAACTAAACCCAGAATAGATCTTCGACATGTAGATTATAAAACACTAACCAGTGAAATAAATTCCACCTTATCTGGCTTTCATACATCATCCACACAGATCCGGATTCCATTCTTGATATATATATACGTGTGCTGCTATTTCTGCTTTGGATGAAATTGCTCCGGTAATGCTACGGCGGCCACGCAAGATAAGAACTCCACCTTTGTACTGCGAGGAACTATATGCAATGCAAAAGGTGCGTGCATCGGGATTAGACAATACAAGTGAATATCCGTGAATCATCGTAATGCTGTCAGCGCGAGGATACGGCAAGCCAACATTCAGCATTACCAAAATCTACTCCAAGATGCCGGTCAGAGTACAGCCTTCGAAGCCGTAAACAGCCTGCTCATTGTGGAATCTTCCAAACTGCCTGATGCCTCGGAAACAAACATATAGCGATATCGAAACTGCGACACAGAGAATGGTTAAACATCCTATGACTGACATGTATGCTGCAAGTACGTGTGAAGTGCAAACAATTATTCAGGATGCTAAACCCAAGTCATCATACTTGGACCTCTACCTACATCGCTGCTAAAGAGCATTCTTCCTGCTCATATTCAAATACTGACTCAGCTTATCAATGTCTTTCGAGTTGGGCACTGTTCCTCGGAAACTCAAGACGGCTGTCATAACAACGCTGGTGAAAAACCTACCTTGGATCGAAACACACTGACAAACTACCGTCCAGTTTCAAGTTTGCCATTCGTGTCTAAAGTATTGGAAAAGGCCTTCATGAGCAGCTACAATCGGAATACAAACCACGTCTCAGCACTGAAACTGCTTTAATGAGAGTGCAGCACGATATCGCCAGTTACTTGGCAGAATCCAGGGGTGTCATTCTGCTGGTTCTCCTGGATTTATCTTCTGCGTTTGATAAGATTGATGCTGCTACCCTACTAAAGACTATGCATAGCCATCTGGGACTATCTGGTGCGGCACTTGCATGGTTCGGTTCGTACATGTCGGATCGTACCCAGCGTCTCCGGATTGGGGTGGATGCATCTGAAGAACGCCCTGCGAGATACGGTGTTCCACAAGGCTCCGTGTTAGATCCGTTGTTGTTCACTGTGTACACAGCACCAATGCAGGACATACTAACGAGGCACGCTGTGTAATATCATAAATTTGCAGATGATCTTCATATATACACATCCTACTTTCCTCATATTCCTGGTGACTTGGAGTGCGCTATTCAGAGACTTAGTGACTGCATCAGTGACGTCAATTGTTGGATGGTTAAGCATATACTCAAACTAAACGACAACAAGACTGAATTTATGGTGGCCCTCAGTCGTTATTATCTGAAGAAATGTGTACTGCCAGAGTACCTCGTTGTTGGAGGAGTCAACATCAAACCAGTTGTCTCTGTCAGGAATTTGGGAGCTCACTTTGACACTCACATGAGCATGAAGCAGCATGTTGATGCTTTTTGCAATAAGTGTAACTACCATCTGAGACGTATTAGCACCATCAGGGCCAATATCACGAAGTCTGTCTGCCATTCATTGGTCATTACGTTGGTTGTTTCAAGCCTGGATTACTGCAACGCCCTGCTGCTGGACCTACCCAAATTTCATTTAGCATGTCTCCAGAAGATACACATTAGGGCAGCCCGTCTAGTTGTCCTCACACCTATGTCTTCACACATCACGCCGGTACTGGTGCACCTGCACTGGTTGCCTGTCAGACAACGCATTGTGTTTAAAGTACTTGTGTATATTTATAAGGCGCTATAGTTCCACCAGCATCAAAATCCATCGGCAAGCGAGCGTTTGGCGTAACTGATCCTGCCAAATGAAACGAACTGCCGTCACTGACTCTACGAAATGCTCCGTCTGTGTTTTTATTTAAACGTCATCTGAAGACATATTTATTTAAACAAACTTATGGTGGACAATAGCAAGATTTATTTACAGGACGTTTTAGTGACTCTTGTTAATTTATTAATATATTTTTATTTATTATTTATTTAGTTATCTTGTAAATTAATTAATTTATAACTAATTTATATATTATTTATTATTTTATAATGTTTCTATATTCTGAGTGCATTGATTAACTATTAGTTAGAGATCGCGCGGTAAAAGAACCTGTATTATTATTATTATTATACATGTATATATACACACACATACACGCACACACACAGTGTTTCCCGTGGGAAACATTATGGGCGAGATGGTAGGCGTCGCAGGCGCGAAGCATTGCTAGGGGGGTTTGGAGGCCTGCTCCCAGGAGGTTGTTTAAAACTAGCTTAAGAATGGTGCATTCTAAGGTATGTTTTAACCTTTTTTCTTGAATATAGAGGGGAAGATATAAAACAACAAGACACTACTTGTAAATGTAATAATCATGATTGATCAAAGTCAGTAATCATGATAGTTTCATCGTGTTGATATGTGGTTTCCACTTTACCACTGGTCCTCAGTTGAGGTGTGGTTTCCACTTGACCACTGGTACTTGGTTGTGGTGATGGTTTTTTGTCCTAACCCTTGTTACCACGCTGACAGAGTCAGTAAAAAGTAAAAGGTAAGTTCTTTTATAGCGCACTATACAGTCCCAAGGACTGCTCAAAGCGCTTTACACTTTACTCCCTGGCAGACCTGTTCAGCCAAACACCATCTCGGACCCTACGGCCCAAACGCAGTTACCGTTTGGGCGCCATGTTACGCAAATGTCTAGATTTCTAGTATATCGAAACTCCGCAAGGTGTCACCATTGGAGACACCGGGGATCCCGCGGGAATATTCCGTGATTGGACAACTGACAAGTGATGTGATTCACGTTGTTCAATGGAGTTAATTCTAAGAGGGAAATCTTAGCCGGCCTTGAGTGACGTTAACACGACGATCTGCAATTTTGCAGGAATATAAATGACTTTGTTGTGCCATTTCGCGCCGTTCGGCGACGCTGAATATATCACGAAAAGACGAAAAAATCGGCGCACGAAATAGCTACGAGGCGGCAATTTCGGCATATTTTGGGCGAGGCGGCACAGAAAAACGGCGAGGCGGCCTGCCTCTCTTGTCATATACCTGGGAAACACTATAAACACACACACACACACACACACACACACACACACACACACACACACACACACACACACACACACACACACACACACACACACACACACACACACACACACACACACACACACACACACACACACACACACACACACTTCTTCTACTAAACGTTATTTTCGTTTTTAGTGAACAAATTCAGTGGTCATCCATTCTCTAAGGGCTCCGTCGCATTGAGTGTTCTGGAAATTATTATTTGTTGCATGCAATGGTGTAGTCGGTGCTAGCAGAAATAACATGGTTAAGATCATAATTATGTAATGGTGAAAACTGCTGCCGGTGATTTGTTACTTCATTAGTGGGTCAAACATTTCAGGAAGTAGAAATGCGTGAATGCACATCGATTTTTGCAGCTATCCATCAACTACTACTAGAAGTTATGTTTTTGTACGTATTTTTTTCCAATACAATATCTTACCTTACTAAACTTCCTATTTTCTATCATTTCATTAGGTATGACACGTGACAACTTCCTGCTCGTGGCCGACCCATACCAGAGGAGTATTTACCAAATTAATTTGGCAAACGATTCTGTTTGGAAACTTCCTGTGAGCCGATCACAGATCTATCATGTAGCGTTCGACCCAATCGCAACGAAACTGTACTGGAGACATGACAGTATTATAGAGAGGGCACATTTGGATGGAACAGTGCAGGAATATGTTTCAGGTCCGTGCCTTTATTCCAGTTCTAATCAGTATTTTTGTGTATATATTTCTAATGACAGTTATAATTATGGTAATGCGATGATAGTTGACCTAGTTCATTTAGCATTTTATGTGAAAAATAAATTAATGATGATGATTACTGTGTTGATGTCAGTGTGGGTGATGCATATGATTATTATGATAATGATAATGACGGTCTAACTGTGACCACGATGGTAATGACGGTCTAACTGTGACCACGATGATAATGACGGTCTAACTGTGACCACGATGGTAATGACGGTCTAACTGTGACCACGATGGTAATGACGGTCTAACTGTGACCACGTTAGTAATGATGGTCTAACTGTGACCTCGATGGCAATGATGGTCTAACTGTGACCACGATGATAATGACGGTCTAACTGTGACCACGATGGTAATGCCGGTCTAACTGTGACCACGATGGTAATGACGGTCTAACTGTGACCTCGATGGCAATGACGGTCTAACTGTGACCACGATGGTAATGACGGTCTAACTGTGACCACGATGGTAATGACGGTCTAACTGTGACAAAGATGATAATGACGGTCTAACTGTGGGCACGATGGCAATGACGGTCTAACTGTGACCACGATGGTAATGACGGTCTAACTGTGACAAAGATGATAATGACGGTCTAACTGTGGGCACGATGGCAATGACGGTCTAACTGTGACCACGATGGTAATGACGGTCTAACTGTAACCACGATGATAATGACGGTCTAACTGTGACCACGATGGCAATGACGGTCTAACTGTGACCACGATGGTAATGACGGTCTAACTGTAACCACGATGATAATGACGGTCTAACTGTGACCACGATGGTAATGACGGTCTAACTGTGACCACGATGATAATGACGGTCTAACTGTGACAAAGATGATAATGACGGTCTAACTGTGGGCACGATGGCAATGACGGTCTAACTGTGACCACGATGGCAATGACGGTATAACTGTGACCACGATGATAATGACGGTCTAACTGTGACAAAGATGATAATGACGGTCTAACTGTGGGCACGATGGCAATGACGGTCTAACTGTGACCACGATGGTAATGACGGTCTAACTGTGACCACGATGATAATGACGGTCTAACTGTGACAAAGATGATAATGACGGTCTAACTGTGGGCACGATGGCAATGACGGTCTAACTGTGATGATAATGACGGTCTAACTGTGACCACGATGGTAATGACGGTCTAACTGTGACCACGATGATAATGACGGTCTAACTGTGACAAAGATGATAATGACGGTCTAACTGTGACCACGATGGTAATGACGGTCTAACTGTGACAAAGATGATAATGACGGTCTAACTGTGGGCACGATGGCAATGACGGTCTAACTGTGACCACGATGGTAATGACGGTCTAACTGTGACCACGATGATAATGACGGTCTAACTGTGGGCACGATGGCAATGACGGTCTAACTGTGACCACGATGGTAATGACGGTCTAACTGTGACAAAGATGATAATGACGGTCTAACTGTGGGCACGATGGCAATGACGGTCTAACTGTGACCACGATGGTAATGACGGTCTAACTGTAACCACGATGATAATGACGGTATAACTGTGACCACGATGATAATGACGGTCTAACTGTGACCACGATGATAATGACGGACTAACTGTGACAAAGATGATAATGACGGTCTAACTGTGACCACGATGGTAATGACGGTCTAACTGTGACAAAGATGATAATGACGGTCTAACTGTGGGCACGATGGCAATGAAGGTCTAACTGTGACAAAGATGATAATGACGGTCTAACTGTGACCACGATGGTAATGACGGTCTAACTGTGACAAAGATGATAATGACGGTCTAACTGTGGGCACGATGGCAATGACGGTCTAACTGTGACCACGATGGTAATGACGGTCTAACTGTGACCACGATGATAATGACGGTCTAACTGTGACCACGATGGTAATGACGGTCTAACTGTGACCACGATGGCAATGACGGTCTAACTGTGACCACGATGGTAATGAAAACTGCAAAAGATAGTGTTACCTCACTAGTCTAGTCCGTGGCATTTGTCTGTTTCCCAACATTCTATGTTCTTATACTTATAATGTTAACTGTTTTTCTCACTAATGTCTAGCAGTGCGTTCCTCTATATCGCTTTCATAATGGCCTCCATCTTCTCCTTTCCCAAATGTGTGGTATTAATCCAGGCGTGTCAATTGCTATTGTTACGTGAATTTGACCTCCATCAATATATCTGTTCTAGGAAATGGTTACAACAGATATGGTGTCGCTTTCGATTTTGTCTCACGATTGTGGTACTGCACGATGTACGTTGACAACAGTTATTCCATCATTGCTAACACATTGGACAACCGTCATCAGTTCGTGGTCATCACAACGAGAAACTATATAGCAAACGATATAGCCCTGGATCCAGTTAGAGGGTGAGTTTTGATTAAACTAGCTATAGTGTGAACACATCTTATCTGATGGCTAATCTACAACTGCACACAAATCTAGGACATTAGTGTTCAGTAGCGTAGGCAGGAATCTATATTGGACGGTCCGTCGAACCGAACAAGGATTCGAGGAATATGAGACAGGGCCCTTTTTATGGAGGTTGGGACGAAAGTCCAGAAAATTCAAAATGTATTTATTTTATTTGAAATCCATAAACGTTTTAATGTGTATTCGATAGGTATACAACACCAAGCCGAGTCGGCGAACCTTCGTTGTGGCAAATTGTTTATTCACTTCACCAATTGATGGTGTGTGCGCCCTTTTTGCACTTGCTAGATAAGGAATGATTCCAACCGTCTCTCCACCCCGGTAGTACGGATGGCTGTCAATGTTCTCTCCAGATTGGGGGAAAAGCGTTCAGCCTCGGCCGTCGTGATGGGCAGTGTGGCAATCAAACGCAGGCATTTTTAGAATGCGGGGACATTATCCCCCAACCCTTTTACTTATACCTCTAGTCAGACTAATTTGAACCAATCTTGCCCCCGTCCTGCCTTATCACAAAGTATCAATCCACAGTACTCTTCGCATAAATTATTGTTGTCATATTATTGTATTAAACGTACGGTGGGCATATTTTGCGTAAAGTGTACAACCTTGAAAGGATACTCTTAACTGTAAAACAATCAACTTTCTTTAAAATGGCAATTATATTGAGAGTAATATTAACTTTGTAAAATAAAACAATGTTATTTCTTCTCATAAAACGGGACAACGTCGAAACGTGCAAATGTTTCTAAAAAAGGCAATCAAATAATGAGCTGATCATATCTCAAACGGGGCATTTTTACATAAAACATTTGTAGGGGAAACACGTTATTGGACACTTTAATAATAATAAGAAGAATAAGGTAAATTCTGTGCGCCTAAACCCTTGGAAACCAAGCTGAAACGCGCATGAAGACAAAACGGTTGGTTAAACTCCAAATCGTTAAGCAGTGTTAAAGTTGTCAACAGATGGATGGATACGCCAGGGAGCTATCGTGGATAAGCAAGGATATCAAGGTAAGTTTTTTAAATGACGCTGGAATTGTGTGGTATTTGCAACTGATCTAACACTAAGATGTAGCTTATTCCAAAGAATCTGTGCAGCAGCAGAACAAAAACGTAGTTCCAATGTTAGTGTATACTCTAGGAATAAAAAGAAAGTCAGAACTAGATGACCGAAGTTGGATAGGTTTTCCTTATAGGAGTAAGCAATCAATGTAAATAATGGTTGCTTACATGAATACACCTGGTATGCAATGATACATGCTACACAAAAGTATATGATCCCAGACAGGAAGCCAATGCAACGACTTCTGAAGTGGCACAGAGTGCGTAAAACGCGGAGCCCGAGTCACAACCCTTGCTAAGCAATTATGTACAAATTGTAATTTTATGATATCCTTTAGAGCAATATTGTGAAGAAAAAAAGTAATTAGAATAGTCTACTAGAAACAAGCGCAGTTGCAATAGTTTTTGCAACAAAAAGAGGCAAATACCGACGAATACGTCGTAAATCACGAATATGATAATAATACCGCCAACACATTTGTGAAATATACTGTTTGAAATTAAAGTTGTCATCAAAGATAACTCCTAAATGTTGTGTTGAAACTGCAGGCGTAACATACTGGCTAAGTAGAGGTGTGGGTAAAAAAAAATTTCACGCTTCTTCTATGTGCCAATAATAAGAAACGCCTGTTTTCACAGCATTTAACTTTAATTTACTCTTAGTCATCCAATGGAAAAGGTAATTAAGCCTTTTCCAAACATGCTCAGTAATGGTGAGTCTACCGAATATCAATTATATATAATTTCAGAATGTATCATTGTCAGGTATTTTCTTAATCAGACAACACGTTAACATCACATGAGAACAATACTGATAAACTACAGGTGACGTGATGGGGAGGTAACATGAACGTGTGTAATTATGAAATCTGAATTGCACAACTGTATTACACAGCGCTTATTGCAACCGTGATTTATATATATATATATATATGTGTGTGTGTGTGTGTGTGTGTGTGTGTGTGTGTGTGTGTGTGTGTGTGTGTGTGTGTGTGTGTGTGTATGTGTATCACCTGTTTATAATATATATATATATTACACATATATACATACAAACATACCAACATTAATACATAAATACATACATACATACACGCATACACGCATACACGCATACACGCATACACGCATACACAAACACACAAGCACGCATGCACGCATACACGCATATACGCATACACTCATACACGCATACACGCATACACGCATACACGCATACACACATACACACATACATATATTATTTACAATCATACATATATTATTTACTAGTGGTGCTTCTCAATGTCGCAGTAAGCAATAGGAAAAACCGTTTCAATAGAAACATGAACAAATATCCATATTATAAATCTATATAATTTATTTAATCACATTTGTGCAAATTTGTTTGAATAGTTGCTTTGAGTGAAGTACTTAAAATGTTACAACGGGGAAACTACGTTGCCGAGAAAATACTGAAGCGCCATTATTTGCTATTATTATTATGTGTTACAGCAAAACACTGGCAATAATATCAGATAAGTAAGCAAAGTTGCTTTATACTTAATCATATAATGTTACAATATGTATTCTACGGATGAGTGATATTTTTACAAAATACAAGGTGAACTCAGCAAAGAAAACCTCACAAACCATCAAGAGGTCACTGGTAAGACCAAAAGACAAGATGTGCGAAGGAATGTACGCTATATCATGTAAAACTGCAATGCCACATACATCGGAGAAACGAAACGCACAGTTGGAACCCGATTCAGATAAGAGAGAGAAGACAACAACAAAACATCGGAAAAGGAGATGCAGAAATCAGCCATCACAAACCATGTGACACAGCAAAATCATATAGTAGACTGGGAGAGGGCCACATTTGTGGACAGGGAGTCAGACTGAAGGACAAGAGGCATCAAAGAAGGGATCTGGATTAGAAAAACCAAGGACAACATGAATCTTCATGAAGGCTGGTACCGAATCTCAACACGTCTATGACGATCTCTTGAAGAACCATCCAGGGCGCAGTCAAGGGGGCACACCGGAGTGACTTCGTCTGCGCTGAAGGACTACCGTGTCGCCATCTAGTAGTAGCCGTCTAAGTAAAACTGCTGAAAGCAGCCGAAACGTCACGGGAAGAAAAATAAACTGACTATGAAATAAGTAAAACTCTCACTCATTTGAATCATCCAGTTTGGTGAACCTCTTCACTTATGTATTTACGGACCTGACTTAAGAGTTTATTTCAATAAAACGCATTCGTTTTTTGTTGCTTATACTAACTTATGTAAACTCAGGCAAGAGCCGCCTCTAGCGCAAGATCACGTTTTTTCAAGCGATACGGTAATGCGGCGACTTTTTGCATAGTGCGACAAAACTGACCGACGTAACTATAATTATAGTTGATTCGGCTGTAACGCCATCCATTTTCTAGTATATATAATTTTCACAATGCTACAGGGTATTTGTAAAAAAAAATAGTGGCCGTAGTTTTATTTTGGTTCAGTGTTTTCATGCAACAGTAATATCAACATTTTTAAAAACAATGTCCCGCATTATTCAACAAATTTACATTAAACGCAGAAATATCTATGTATTTTGGAAACGCAACGTACCTGTTCTGACCAATGTTAGACAAACTGAACACTGAAGACATGTATTTTTGTTGCCAGAATGTTGTACTGGAAAGATTGGTCGCATCTAGAATCCGCTGCAATGGATGGAACACAGCGGACACTTCTTCTCGATAGAGTCAGCTACGACCGGACCTGTGGTCTTACTGTAGATTCAGATGGTAAGCAGCAGCAATACAGCAATAGCAGCAGCAGCAGGAGCTGCAGCAGCAGCAGTAGTGGTTGTAGTGGTGGCAGTAGTAATACTAGTATTAGTATTAATAATAGTTCCGGTAGTTCTAGTACTAGTATTAGTATAGGTATTAGTATTAGTAGCAGTAGTACTAGCAGTAGTACTACTACTACAACTACTACTACTAATACTGATACTGCTACTATTACTGCTACTGTTACTGCTATTACTACTACTGCTACTACTACTACTACTACTAGTAGTAGTAGTAGTAGTAGTAGTAGTAGTAGTAGTAACTCTAAGCGCTTCGTTTCTCATCTTCACCACTTATACCTACCGATTACATTTACATGTCGAATAACATATGAAATGTCCAATCTTTCTGATGTTCTTTATATGACATCTGAACTGTCCACATTTTGCCGCCATCTGAAGATTTATTTGTAACAGTGCGTTCCCTCCTCATCTCTCTAGGTAACCTAGCGGTTCTTAACCTTTTTAACAGCTGCGACCCAAATTCCGTTTGCAGGACTACCTTGATTATGATAATTGATAAAACAGAATAATTAAGTATAATAAAATAATTGGCAAAACATTAATAGTAATACGTGACAAATGAAATCGTTTATTAAATTCGCTTGCTTAAGATAGATGAATCACCAACAATGATTGCGGTATATTATATATGTTTTTGTGAATGAACGCATTGATATGGAACAATTGAAAACAACACCACCGATTTTTTTTCTTACATATTCTTGGTATAGACATGAGCCGAACATTTGATACCATCCGACGAAACACTCTGATGGATGTACTTTCCACCTTCCTTGAAGAGTCGGAAATTTGAATGATAAGACTTATCCTTGCAAAAACACCACTTACACCACGCACATCGGTCGGTGAATGTCCGTCATTCGTGACAACAATAGGCCTCTAGGAGACTGTCTCGTCCCAGGGCTGTTTATTATCTACCTAGAAACGGCCCCGAGATGTATCCGGTCACAGCTGCCTCCACAACCAGTCACCTGACATTGGCCTGCCACTTGACATCGAATACGCTGACGATACAAACTTCACCAGCTATTGCCCGGCTTTTCCGAATCAAACTGAAACAATTGCCAACGGCAGCAGGGCAGAATGGTTCGTTACCATCTATGAATACAAAACAGAATGAGACATATCCAGAGACAAACAGACCGTATATCCAAGGAATGGCGGATGACGAATAAATTAGATTCTCTATTACGAGATGCAGAGGATGTTGCACGCTGTAAACAGCTCGCAAATGTAACATTTCGTAAGCTGCGGACAGTTTGGTTCAGGCGGAATCAGATTAGTTTAGCGTTATGGCTCCGCCTCTATGCCTCATTCGTTGTACCTGTACTGACCTTCAACAATAGCACATGGGGTCTGACTCAGACGGAGTCGAACAGGCTGGATATGTACCGTCACCGCCACTTGCGTCAGATCGTTGGCGTTCAATACACACAGAAGGTGACACCAGAAACATTGTATCGTCGATTTCAGTGCGAGCCGATCAGTCGGTTGGTCCGGAAACCCGGGTGGCGACTCTTCGGCCACATGTCACGCCTATCACCGAACGTCCCTGCTCAACTTGCCATTGACGAGTACTATATAAAACCAGACAAGGGAGGCTTTCGCGGGCGACTACGGGTGACATTACCGACTGTGCTAAACGGCGACTTATTTAGAGTTGGATTACAACAATTGCGGGGATATCGGCATAAGGGAATCCTACATACCTCGGCAGTATTTATATATATACATGTGTGTGTGTGTGTGTGTGTGTGTGTGTGTGTGTGTGTGTGTGTGTGTGTGTGTGTGTGTGTGTGTGTGTGTGTGTGTGTGTGTGTGTGTGAGAGAGAGACAGAGAGAGGATGACAAGTTGTTCCAATTCAACTCTTTATTACTTAGTCACGAAGAAGAAGAAGAAGAAGAAGAACCATTGCCGCTCTTTCTCACCCTCACCATACGTGCAGTTTTCCCACTGTATCAAATTCCTGCCTCCTTCACAGCCAGCCTTTTACAACACAGTGATTGCTATCATCAGGGCTGTAATATGCACAAAAGCACTTGTGTTTTGCAGACCCTAGTTGCAGTCCCGTGAGGAAAGAAACGACCACTTATGGTCTGAGTAATTAATCACTTCCAGGATGATTTCCATTGATTCACACGTCTCCTTCATGCCAACAGCATGAGCTACATGAATGGAAGGTTTCTTCTTACCTACAGCACAGCTTTGAGGCCCAGTTTCTGGAGCCTATGAAGAGTCCCCATTCGTCAGGGGGACTCTTCATGCATGAGGCCTCTAAAGTCAGTACAGAAACAAACAGCATGTTCTCTCTTAAAAAGACAGAGACGCGTGTGGGGCGATCACGGAAGAGGGACATTTTGGTATCATGCTGTAGGAGATGCCATTGCTGTAGTCTGGTGCCCAACATTTCAGCCTTCTCCTTTGATAATGGTAGGTCTCTCACCATATCGTTCACCTATTCTTGAGTTAGCAAGTGTAGCTTCTTTTCCTCAGATTTAGCTTCGTACAGTTCATCAGTATTATTCATATCAGCATCATCGCTCTCATCAACAGAGTTGTCATCGCTTTCATCTCCAACAGCTGCTAGGGGAACTCGCACAGGATTCTCAAAGTCATGTTTGACCGGCTTCAGAGCAGACTTCCAATCTGGATATACAACTTTTGACTTGTTTTTCTTTGAGAAACCAGCATTTTTTGACATACAAAAGTAGCAGTCAGAGTGTTGATTCGTTGGCTCATGCCATATCATCGAAACAACAAAAATGCATCCCTTCATTTTACTACTCAACCAGTGCATTGACGTGTTAAAACCTTTAACAACAAGTAATTATTCCAATTATATTAGGTTGGCGCTAGTGTAATTGGATCATATGTATAACTTAAAATCCTGATGTTCTGGGGAATTGCTGACTTCAGATTTACAATCCTCGATTTAGTCTAGAACACATACTTTTACCCCAGTACCGAAATCTATGTTGCCGAGTGTTATTCGTTTCGCACGTACGGGCAAAGGAGACAATAACAGTCACTGGCGATTTGGTGACCCACACAAATGGCCTGGCGATCCGGGGGTTAAAAACCGCTTAGGTAACCAACTCATTAATGTATGTTGAGAACTTTGAAAGGCACATATATTGACTTCATGGTTGCCTAGCCCTGCTGTATTTGTGTTTTTAATATTTTTATTTTACGTACTTGATTCGGGTGATTATTATAGTTATAATTGAATGTGTTATCTAGCTCATTTATTTACTTAACAATAATATAATCATATATATTAAGTTATAATATTTCAAAGAAACTAATTTCCTATCGTGGTAATTCATCTTAAACTAGGCTTCTGTACATATTACAACAGTAACTTTAGTTTGTGCTTGCCACGTCTATGAAACATGTGTTACGGTTGGCATTGCTATTCGTATTATTATTTTTAATGTTATTGTTATTATTATTATTGTTATTATCATCATTATTGTTATTAGTTGACATGTCACGTTCTGAGAACCTAATACAAAATAAATTGTACCGCTTTGTATCAAATTAAATTAATGTCCTGTAGGCGGCCGACTCTACTGGCACAACGATGAGACAATCGAATCAATGGCAGTCAACGGAAGTGACAGGAGGGTCTTCTTAAGTACGCCTAATACGATTCCACACGGCATCACTCTAATCGGAGATAGATTGTATTACACTGATAACAGGTATTGAGTGTGACATTTGTTTTATATATCATTATAGTAACTATTTCAAGTACTGCGAACAAATACACCTATATGCCATACACACTGAAATGGTGGATGTCAAGCTAAAATTGGGTAAATAATATTAGAACATATGTAGGATTGACTCGAGAAAGGGATCATCTCAGACGAAATTACTTTTGTTTAAGGGAGAGGGGGGTCTGATGCCTTTTTGTTTGGCGTCGGACATTGAAATCGTACTCTTCGGATCGATACTATCAATATATTGATAGCATCATATCAGTGTTAACAAACTTTCGTCTGAGTGTGGGGTAGGGCTGAGGTCAGATGGAAGTAATGTCGTCTGATATCGGACATCGACGTTCTGAGATGATGCTTAAGACATAGCTCATGGCAGAACCACCAGTCTTCACCAAACACAAATCCTTTGTGAAGTAACAGGAGGATCTGCCGGAGATAAATTGAAACATGAGATGATATACGTGCGCTATCAACATGAACGATCATGAGATTTATAATTGTTCGACGTACTAAACGATACTATTTTGTAGTGTTACTCTGTAGACATACAATTTGAAAACAAAAATACAGTCACTGCTTTAAATGTAACCGTAATCGAGCGTGCGCGCGTGCGTGCGTGTTTGTGTGTGCCTGCATGTGTGTGTTGAAATTAAGCGACTCTATGAACGTAGCGTCATCCGGAGGATTGGCAGTTTTCTTTAAGGTTGGTGAAGTGTTGCTAGAGCAGCAAGTAAGATTGGTGAGACTTGTTACGTTCTTCAATTGGACGTCAGAAATGTACATATCTGCGGATCCAACGATGGTCGTGGGCGCTGTTTAACTGTCTAGGATGTGTAGTTGGAATAATAAATAATACAATAAGCCTCAAAGGGGAAGGGGTTGGACGTCTTTGGTGAGCCTCTAAGGGTTCAGTTGGTTCTTTAAATAGGTGATTGCGCCCCAGTTGGCCAAATCCTATATCCGCCCCTACATACACAAATGTCGACAAAAATATACGCATGCATATTTGCATGTGTACATATTCTAGTTTGTAGTATGCACACACGCATATATATATGTGTGTGTGTGTGTGTGTGTGTGTGTGTGTGTGTGTGTGTGTGTGTGTGTGTGTGTGTGTGTGTGTGTGTGTGTGTGTGAGTGTGAGTGTGTGTGTGTATGTGTGTCTGTGTCTGTGTGTGTGTATATATATATTATAAGCATGCACACTCATATGCACACGGAAAAAACGCATACCTGCAAACACACCGTTTTCAGTGTTTAACAAAATATATGTCTGATACATTCTTATGCGTGTGTTTATATCCATATCCATGCAAACCCTACGTAAAGTATTCTATGGTGTTGTAAGCGGCGGCTGCTGCAATAATTTATAAGGTTATGATTTGTGCCATGTACAGATTTATCTGGAGAGTTGATGTTTCTCATCCAAACACGACACTCCGTCAAGTCGGGCTCGCCTCATTCAGCGCTATTCATCACATGTCAGCCTACATTAGGAGTCAGTACGCAAAAGGTGAGGAGACTGTTACTGATCCTACTACACTAATCGAGCTAGCATGGGTGTTTATGTGGGTATGTTAACATTTTTATTCTAGACGGCTTGCACAACGGACGCCAAACATAATAATCAGAGATTAATCAACGGACCATCGGAGCCCGGCTTACACGTCACGAAACGCGACTGTGATTTATTGTCTTAGATTCGTGTGACGTGTACGCCCCCTTGCCACGCTACATTTATCTTGAGAGCAGTCTTTATCCA
Organism: Paraescarpia echinospica; assembly: GCA_020002185.1. Lineage (NCBI taxonomy): Eukaryota > Metazoa > Annelida > Polychaeta > Sabellida > Siboglinidae > Paraescarpia > Paraescarpia echinospica. Next base: position 46,823,257 of record CM034538.1, on the reverse strand, counting down.
GTCTTTTTTATGCCGTAGAATATCAAACATGTTTGATATTAGAGACAAATCGTGCAAACAAATTGTCACGTCGTGACGTGCATTCCGGTACGGTCTGCGTCTGCGACGCGCCGGCAACGTATTATTTTTGCACTCCAAAATGTTTGAGGCATTTAGCCAATCAGGAGGTTCCTAGAAGTCATGGGACTATCCCTAATACATGGAGAAAACTTCGCAGGTGGCAAACATCGTTTGGAATATAGAACCGGATGAAATAGTAACATGGCAGGAGAGGCCTCCCGACTTCCAAAGAATATAGCAACAGACACCAGAATGCGTGTTCTTGGGAGGAAGTGTCGACAGGGCTCGTCCATGTCCGAATACTGTTGTGAATGAAATGACGTGAACGACATGGACATCTGTAAAACAACATAATTTCGTTTATCTAAAAATAAAAGCCATTTTCGAATAATTCCACAGGATTGCCTTAAGCACTATTATTACTATGTTACAATTATGTTACTACGCTTGCACAGCATGCGACTGTTGTTCTTCCATTTTACCACAGGCAATCACATTGTCGCAGCTTGCGGTCTTGTCAATGGAACTTGCAAGAACATTGTTTTCCCAACGCCTGATGGGACTGTGCATGCATTTCAAAAAGGTTACAGTTTTGGCATCAGTTCATCATGGTCAACAGCGGCAAGTGAGTTTTTGTATTGTGTGCACCTACTTGTATTGTGTGGATGAGAATTTATTGTGTTATATCATAAGTTTATTACAACGAGATGGCAGCTTCAGGAAACTGCAACATGCTAATCAAAAAAGAAATGCAAATTGCTTCTTTGCTAATGTGCTGTACTGTAGCTGTGCTGTAGCGTATGCACTCAATTAAGATTTGCACTTTTGATCTCAGATGTTGCTGACCATAAAAAGGCTCCACCCTTGCACCGGATAGGCGGCGGCGATTAATTGTCGCGTTTTATGTCATGGTTAATTCGTTTCCATGTCGCAAAACATTATTTGTTAAGTATCATTAGTTATACTACTTGTTTTAGTTGTCTTTTAATAAGCCATTAGATGGTAGCTCGGTGCAATTCCATGTTTGAGTACATAACAAATCAGAAGATCGAAGAATGGCTTGAGTGTACAAATATCCATTTAATGAACACAATAATAAGTGTTTAGCATAACATTTCCAAATGAAGGTTTGTGACCTGATGCAGATGATGCATTGGCGTTCTCTTTGTTTTAGACCCAATGCAAGACAACTTCCTGATTGTCACCGATTCATACCATAATGCTCTTTATCAATTTGAATTGGCAAGTAGATCTGTTTGGAGAGTCCCGTTCTCGCATCAAGGATATAGAATGACCTTCTCGTATGATCACACACATGCGAAAATCTATTGGACTAGCTACTATACCAGAGCCATCAGACGGGCAAATTTTACTGGAGAGGACGACGGAACATTTAAGAATCTACGAGAAAGTAAGTGAAATATACATTTTTTTTTAATTTACTAACAATTAAAGGGTCAATCTGTTCGTCTACCCGCAATTAGCCAGCTTTAGTAATATGTAACAAGAAGTATGCTGTGTGGAACGTGGGAAAATGGGAAAACGTTGAACATCAAAGGGTTTTGCGTTTACCTCAGCCCGCCTTGTCAATATTGCCAATAAACATGTTTTGAAAGTGGATGTTTTGTTTACCATTTTATCATTCTCCGAGGTCTTCTACCAAATTCCAAACGTTGTTACGGGCATACGAAACACAATATGGCGGTCAGTATACCTTCAAAATCGTTATTATAGTCTTAAAAACATTATAAATTAAAAACAGACTGCCTCCTTTTAACGATTATGTTGAATTTTTTATCAAATCAATCAATCAAGAAAACTTTATTGTCTGTCCTAAAACAATACATATTAAAACAGAACATTTTCATTATGCTCCAGTCAAATAATTAGTTCTGCACAAAATACAATAACAAATAAATAAATAAATATATCAAAACATCCAACATTATTGCATGCACATATAAAGTCCCCACACATGTGAAGTCAGCGAATAAGATGTATATAAATAACACATTAAAGTATCATTAATCGAAAGCTAAACATACCACGTAAACAGACAATTGACTACATGTATAGTCTCACCGAGCATACCATGTCGCCTACAAAATGATCAAACCCAAGCACTCCCAGAACACTAGAGAAGCGCACTAGTACGTCAATGTCTGCATTGTCTAAACATACAATGATAAGAAACTGTGTAATTAAGACATGATTCATGCATATTAAATTAATATATTATATGATATACACATGATATAAACATGCTTGTACACTCTCGCCTCCACCACCCAATGCAATTCTACTGACACATTATTTGTGTGCAGCATTCAGGACAGCAACGACTGAAGGTACAAATGACTTCTTATATACATTCTTTCATTCAAGAGGAACTTTAATACGCCTGTCAGATGGAAGTTTCTGAAATGCTAAATGAAATGGATGGGCATGATCTTTGAAAATGTGAAATGCCTTCCTGGCAAGGGCAGAGTCGTAGACAGTATACAACTGTCGCTGTTGCTGACCAATGAGTTTACTAGCTATGTTAACAACCCGACCCAGTTTTGTCTTTTGTTTAACAGTAAGATGCCCAAACCAAATTATGATGTTGAATTATAAGATACTCTCAACAAGGTTTCTGTACACTAGTTCAATGACGTGTGGGCTGACCCCAAAGTTTTTGAGTTTCCTAAGTAAAGCGAAACGTTGCTGTGATTTGTTATGCATCTTGCCAGCATGTTCACTGAAAGTGAGTTTCTTATCAATAGTAGTCTCCAAGTATTTAAAACTGTCAACCCTCTCCACCTCTCTTCGGCCTATCACTACTGGCCCTCCTGCCTCTCTTCCCCTGCTGTTGCCAAGGACAAGCTCCTTGGTTTTCCCTTTAAGAAAACTATCTTTAAACATTTAACAGGTCAATCTTAAGAAATTATTGAGAAATGGAAAATTCATCTTCCAGACAACCCACAAGAGCCATGTCATCTGCGTATTTCAGGAGGGTAAGAACTGGGTCATTACATCTGATACCATTTGTATACAGTGAGAAAAGTACGGGAGAGAGAACGCACCCTTGAGGGGCTCCAGTGTTCACAACAATCTTATCAGACAATACAGAATTGGCAAACATGCGGGCATTAAGACTTACCCGCTGTGGCCGATCGCACAGAAATTGCCTTATCCACAAAACGAGATCAGAATTTACATATAAGTCTTTACTTACTTACTTACTTCGTCCCTTGACCGACTTGGTCGTCGGGGGGGACATAAGTGACGCTGCAGCTGTGATGTTCCGCCATTCCTGTCTGTCAGTGGCTGTGATGAGGAAATCTGGTACGGAGATGACCGTCCATTCCATAACATTGTCCATCCAACTCTTCCTCTGACGTCCACGGCGGCGTCTGCTCTCCAAGGTGGCCTGCAGGATCGTCTTCGGTAGGCTAGCGTGACGTGTTACGTGTCCAAAACCATGTTAGTTTCCTTCTCTTGACATTTGCCAGTAGAGGTTCTTGTGGGCCAATATGTTTATGAATCGAATAAGAGCGTACAAGATAAAAAATAACCTCTAAATTTGCAGTCTTACGGAAACTGCTGAGTGATAGCGGTGTGAGACTGTGTGACGTCACTTGTGGAACACAGCCGCCAGCCTGGACCGCCCTGACTGATTGACAGCCACCGGCGTGCTCTGAGAGCCACGTCTCGATAAAACAAATAAACTGGTTCTTCGATAGTCTCCATCGTAACGAATCATCGTTGACAGTTCGTCAAGCTTGTTGTTTATGGATCGTACATTCGAGGGAGTGATGGCTGGTAGAGGGGGCCTGTACGCATTTTTCTTCAGTCTATTCCTTACCCCTCCCATGGATCCACGTTTCTTGATGGTCTTCTTTTTGTGGGTCGCTTCCGAGAAGTCAATGTCAGGGTTGGGAGGTATATCATGGTTGTGTTGGAAGTACCCCCCGACTGTAGAACAATGGTGTCATGGCGGCCCCATGTCGGAACTCACCCGAACCGGTCGAGTGGAAAATGGGTTCAGCAGACTTCAAGATAATACACAATACCAAAACAGTCACAACAAACGTTGACGACATCGTCCAAACCACTCTGGAACTGTGCATGCCGCAGAACCTCTAACAGAAAAAAGGATTTACACAATAAAAACAGCGACCGAATGAGCTTAGTGTCAGCCGCAGTACAGCGCCCCCATCATATATATATATATATATATATATATTGTATATATTATAATTATAATTTGAAATTAAACAAAATCGACTCAACTAACTAACGTAATGAATATAAGGTGGATATATATATATATTTAATATCTACCTTTTAACTTTTATTTTTATTAATTGTTTTTGTTAACTTGTAATTAACTAACTAGTATTAATTGTTTCATTATTACTATCCTCATCTATTTAATATTTATATTAATATATATCTTAATGTTTTAATAATCATAATAGCTACATTACATAGATTGTAATGCGCCTCTGAATGGTAAATATTTGCCAAATTTATTGCGCAGAGAAATGCATTACATATTATTATTGTTATATGAAGTATTCTCAGTAAAGCGTTGGTGTTAAACTAAATACGTTATTACCGATTAGACATGTACCCTATTATAGCAAATATAAGCGATACCGGCGACAACATAAGTACAAGTTTAATATGGTTATGATGTATGACGTGCAAGAATTACAAACAAATATGATCAATAATTGTTCAAACATCAAGAAAACTATTAAACCGTGTGTTGGCAGCTTATGAATTTACATTTTACATGACTGTTTTGGTATTTTATGTACCAGAAAGGCAATAAAAATGCATAGTAGCAGTTGAAGATTTAAAAACGAAACACAGGACACCTTAATATGGTTATTTCTGCCAGAAAGAGGGGATTGATGTGTTGATACCATGCGAAACACACTGACAGCCCGTCTGGTAACACACACTCACATGCGCGCGCGCACACACACACACACGCACGCACACAAACACACACACACACTCACATATATGCTTTGTTGTTTTATAGATGCACGGCGTGGCGTTGCAGTTGATGTTGTGTCTCGACTTGTATACTACACGGATAATGACACCATCTTTGCCATGAAGCTTGATGGAGGTTATCCTTTCCCTCTCCTCAAATCCGCACAAATCAGGAATGGAGCCTTGGTGCTGGATCCTACTCGAGGGTTAGTTGTTGCTTATTGATCAGAAAGAGGGGGCGTGGGGGAGAAAGTGGAGAGGTGAGTAGTTATTACGTTGCTCACGATACCGGTCATGACCCCAGATCAAAGGAAAGTCGGCAAAGATAAAAGGAAAGATCAAAGGATTTGTCAGCAGTGCGCAGTCAGGGAGTCAAAATTGCGCAGCCACCGATGACAGCTTACTTATAAAAACCCTGACAGCTTACTTATAAAAAAGTTTGATTGATGTTGATTGATTGCATTGATTTCATGAATGAATGGTGTGCGCGCCCTCTAATGAGATAATCGATAATGTGCTGACCTCTAGTGACTGAGATGAAATAAAGTACGCACTAGCGCTGTGCTGACCTCTAGTGACTGAGATGAAATTGATTGATTATTGATTATCTATCGATTATCGGTTGTTGATTATCGATTATTGACTATTGATATTTGATTAGTTATTGATTATTGGTTATCGATTATTGATTATTGATTTTCAATTGATTATTGATTCTTGATTAACTATATATCGATAATCATCGTAGCGTGTGCTGACCTCTAGTGACTGAGATGAAATAAAGTACACAGTGGCGCCTCTAGCGAAGAAATCAGACACTTATGTGTAAGGTTATATAGTGGTTACGCGTGAGGTGTAATCAGTTGTAGTCAGTAGCGTCCGTTTCTAGATATGGAGCCTATACGTTTTGGAGGTTCGATGTCGTACCTATGGAATTTTTATCGGCAGTGCGCAGTCAGAGGAGTCAAAATTGCGCAGCCGGCGATGACAGCTTACTTATAAAAAGTTGACAGCTTACTTATAAAAAAGTTTGATTGATGTTGATTGATGAATGGTGTGCGCGCCCTCTAGTGACATAATCGCTAATTAGTACTAATTAGTGACTAATTAGTGTAGGTACTAATTAGTGAGTTGTTTATTCACTAGCAGTCTTAGTGATTAATTAGTGCTAATTAGTTACTAATTAGTACTAATTAGTGATTAATTAGTATATATACTAATTAGTGACTAATTAGTGAGTAGTTAATTCACTAGAGGGTAGCACTAGCAGTCTTAGTTAATTAGTACTAATTAGTGACTAATTAGTATAGGCACTAATTAGCGACTAATTAATGAGTAGTTTATTCACTAGAGGTTAGCTCTAGCAGTCTTAGTGACTAATTAGTGCTAATTAGTGACTAATTAGTACTAATTAGTCACTAATTAGTATATGCACTAATTAGCGACTAATTAGTGAGTAGTTTATTCACTAGAGGTTAGCACTAGTAGTCTTAGTGACAATTAGTGCTAATTAGTTACTAATTAGTGCTGATTATGTGGTTATATGTGTTGTGGTGTGGTTATATGTGTGTGGTTATACGGGCATATGGTCATGTGTTGTGGTTATATGAGTGAGACTGAAAAGTAGCGTGTCTAGTGAAGTACACTGTATTTTCCGGTTATTACAAATAGACCGCCTGCGCTGCAGAATAGCTTGCATCAGTCGGCTGCCGGCTGCGCTGAAAAGATCAGAGGTTATCAGTTGGCATAGTCGTCTCGCCTCACGGCCAAATGGGATATCGTATTTCGGCGTTCTTTGTCGGCGGTGACCGTCCGTAGGGAGTATGATCGGGCGCGGCGCTTCGACGGGCGGGCTGATGCTGTTGTGCTCAGCGAGACGCCACGCGTCAGCAGGCGTACCGCGCCCGAATTCCGGCTGATTCGGCTACGCCCGATAGCTTCGGCTTTCTAATTTTCTCTTTCTTTAGCAGCTCTCCTTGAACCGGCGGCATGATGTCAACAGCAACGATGCTCTGCGAAGGCAACAAATAACACAATGTTACCACACCGACAATAAGCGAATACAGAGGCGTTCTCGGCCGCCCCTATTTATATTAACATAGCGCATAGCTCCCGTGTGCTAGCACACGAGCGACACGAAACAGCCGATTCTCGCAAGGTTACTAAATCTGAAAAAAGTATCTCGGTCACGTTAGTGCACAAACTGAACGTCGCTTTTATAAAGCATTATTTTCTAATATAAGTTTACCATAAGATTCTCTAGTCCTTATTTCGTATTATAGACCGTTTATTTTACGCGTTTAGCTATTTATTAAGGCTTTATGTACTTATGTAACCAGTTAACAAAGCGCATATGTAACGGTGACGCGCTTATGTAATGGTAGCCTACGTGCCAACTGACAGGCCTCCATAACACCGCCTACCGTCGCGTAAACAAATGCGCGTCATTCATTTGCATACCTAAAAGCATAGTCACAATCTACACTGTATATTTGGACACCTAAAACATAGTCATTACATATACTGTATGTATTTGAACACCTATATACACAGCCACTATGTACACTGTGTATATAAAAAACATAGCCGTTATATACACTGTATGTATGTGGACATCTAAAAAATAGTCACTATATACACTGTATGTATTTGGACACATTAAAACATAGTCACTATATACACTGTATGTATGTGGACATGTAAAAAAATAGTCACTATATATACTGTATGTAGTTGGAAACCTAAAAACATTGTCACTATATACACTGTATGTATTTGCATACCTAAAAGCATAGTCACAACATACACTGAATATTTGGACACCTAGAACACAGTCATTATATATACTGTATGTATTGAACACCTAAATACACAGCCACTATATACACTGTGTGTATTTGAACACCTAAAGACATAGTCACTATATACACTGTATGTATTTGGACACCTAAAACATAGTCATTATATATACTGTATGTATTTGAACACCTAAATACACAGCCACTATATACACTGTGTATATAAAAACATAGCCGCTATATACACTGTATGTATGTGGACATCTAAAAATAGTCACTATATACACTGTATGTATTTGGACACATTAAAACATAGTGACTATGTACACTATATGTTGTTGGACACCTAAAAAAATAATCACTATATACACTGTATGTATTTGGACACCTAAAACATAGTCACTATATACACTGTATATTTGGACACCTAAAACATAGTCATTATATATATACTGTATATATTTGAACACCTAAATACACAGCAACTATATACACTGTATGTATGTTGACATCTAAAACTTATCACTATATACACTGTATGTATTTGGACACATTAAAACATAGTCGCTATATACACTGTATGCATGTGGACATCTAAAAAAATAGTCAATATATATACTGTATGTAGTTGGACACCTAAAAACATAGTCACTATATACACTGTATGTATGTGGACACCTAAAAACATAGTCACAATATACACTGTATGTATTTGCATACCTAAAAGCATAGTCTCTATCTACACTCTATATTTGGACACCTAAAACATAGTCGTTATATATACTGTATGTATTTGAACACCTAAATACACAGCCACTATATAATCTGTATATATTGGGACACCTAAAAAACATAGTTACTATATACACTTTATGTATTTGGATACCTAAAGGCATAGTCACTGTACACACTGTATATTTGGACACCTAAATCATTGTCATTATATATACTGTATGTATTTGAACACCTAAATACACTGCGATATATACACTGTATATATATATATATATATATATAAAACATAGTCGCTATATACTTCTCATACAGAGGTGGTAGTGTAGTGGTTAGAGCAGCGGACTCTCATTCAAGAGGTGGGAGTGTAGTGACTAGGGCAGTGGACTCTCATACAGATGTGGTCGTGTAGTGTTTGAGCAGTGGACTCTGATACCAGAGGCGGGAGTGTAGTGGTTAGAGCAGTGGACTCTCTTACCAGAGGTGGTAGTGTAGTTGTTAGGGCTCTCATACCAGAGGTGGTAGTGTAGTGCTTAGGGCAGTGGACTCTCGTACAAGAAGTGGTGGTGTAGTGGTTAGAGCAGTGGCGTCTTATACCAGAGGTGGTAATGTAGTGGTTAGTGCTCTCATACTGAGGTGGTCGTGTAGTGTTTGAGCAGTGAACTCTCATACCAGAGGCGGGAGAGTAGTGGTTAGAGCAGTGGGCTCTCTTACCAGAGGTGGTAGTGTAGTGGTTAGATCAGTGAATTCTCATCCCAGAGGTGGTAGTGTAATGCTTAGGGCAGTGGACTCTCGTACAAGAGGTGGTAGTGTAGTGGTTAGAGCAGTGGCCTCTTATACCAGAGGTGATAGTGTAGTGGTTAGTGCTCTCATACAGAGGTGGTAGTTTAGCGGTTAGGGCAGAAGACTCTCGTACCAGAGGTGGTAGTGTAGTGGTTAGGGCAGTGCACTCTCAAATAGAGGTGGTAGTGTAGCGGTTAGAGCAGCGGACTCTCATTTGAAGAGGTGGTAGTGTAGTGGCTAGGGCAGTGGACTCTCATACAGAGGTGGTCGTGTAGTGTTTGAACAGTGGACGCAAGGTATACTGCCCATTAACCTGCAATGTGTACTACCCATTAACCTGCAATGTGTACTGCCCACTAACCTGCAAGGTATACTGCTAACTAACCCGCAAGGTATACAAGGTGACCGTGGGAGAACGGTGCTGGATGGGAGGTTGTTAGGCGTGGTTCAGGGGCCCCCACGATGGGGCCCCAAAACGTCCGGGTTAGTATATAGTGACTATGTTTTAGGTGTCCAAATACATACAGTGTATATAGTGATTATTTTTTAGGTGTCCAACTACATACAGTGTATATAGTGACTATGTTCTTAGGTGTCCAACTACATACATGCAGTATATATAGTGACTATGTCTTTAGGTGTCCAAATACACACAGTGTATATAGTGGCTATGTATTTAGGTGTTCAAATACATACAGTATATATATATATATATATATATATATATATAATGACTATGTTTTAGGTGTCCAAATATGTCCACATACATACAGTGTATATAGTGACTATGTTTTTATGTGTCCAAATAAATACAGTGTATATAGTGACTATTTTTTAGATGTCCAAATACATATAGTGTATATGCTGACTATGTTTTTATGTGTCCAAATACATACAGTGTATATAGTGACTATGTCTATAGGGGTCCAAATACACACAGTGTATATAGTGGCTGTGTATTTAGGTGTTCAAATACATACAGTATATAGAATTACTATGTTTTAGGTGTCCAAATATACAGTGTAGATTGTGACTATGCTTTTAGGTATGCAAATGAATGACGCGCACTTGTTTACGCGACTGTAGGCGGTGTTATGGAGGCCTGTCAATTGGCACGTAGGATACCGTTACATAAGCGCGCCACCGTTACATAAGCGCTTTGTTAACTGGTTACATAAGTGTATAAAGCCTTAACAAATAGCTAAAATATAATACCAAGTAAGGACTAGAGAATCTTATGGTAAACTTATATTAGAAAATTATGCTTTATAAAAGCGACGTTCAGTTTGTGCACTAACGTGACCGAGAGACTTTTTTCAGTTTTAGTAACCTTGCGAGAATCGGCTGTTTCGTGGCGCTCGTGTGCGAGCACACGGGAGCTATGCGCTATGCTAATATAAATAGGGGCGGCCGAGAACGCCTCTGTATTCGCTTATTGTCGGTGTGGTAACGTTGTGTTATTTGTTGCCTTCACAGAGCATCGTTGCTGTTGACATCATGCCGCCGGTTCAAGGAGAGCTGCTAAAGAAAGAGAAAATTAGAAAGCCGAAGCTATCGGGCGTAGCCGAATCAGCCGGAATTCGGGCGCGGCACGCCTGCTGACGCGCGGCGTCTCGCTGAACACAACAGCATCAGCTTGCCCGTCGAAGCGCCTCGCCCGATCATACTCCCTACGGACGGTCAGCGCCGACAAAGAACGCCGAAATACGATATCCCATTTGGCCGTGAGGCGAGACGACTATGCCAACTGATAACCTTTGATCTTTTCAGCGCAGCCGGCAGCCGACTGATGCAAGCTATTCTGCAGCGCAGGCGGTCTATTTGTAATAACCGGAAAATACAGTGTACTTCACTAGACACGCTACTTTTCAGCCTCACTCATATAACCACAACACATGACCATATGCCCGTATAACCACACACATATAACCACACCACAACACATATAACCACATAATCAGCACTAATTAGTAACTAATTAGCACTAATTGTCACTAAGACTACTAGTGCTAACCTCTAGTGAATAAACTACTCACTAATTAGTCGCTAATTAGTGCATATACTAATTAGTGACTAATTAGTACTAATTAGTCACTAGTTAACACTAATTAATCACTAAGACTGCTAGTGCTAACCTCTAGTGAATAAACTACTCACTAATTAGTCGCTAATTAGTGCATATACTAATTAGTGACTAATTAGTACTAATTAGTCACTAATTAACACTAATTAGTCACTAAGACTGCTAGTGCTAACCTCTAGTGAATAAACTACTCACTAATTAGTCGCTAATTAGTGTCTACTAATTAGTCACTAATTAGTACTAATTAGTCACTAAGACTGCTAGTGAATAAACAACTCACTATTTAGTACCTACACTAATTAGTCAATAATTAGTACTAATTAGCGATTATCTCACTAAAGGGCGCGCACACCATTCATCAATCAACATCACTCAAACTTTTTTATAAGTAAACTGTCAGTTTTTTATAAGTAAGCTGTCATCGCCGGCTGCGCAATTTTGACTCCTCTGACTGCGCACTGCCGACAAATCCTTTGATCTTTCCTTTGTTCTTTGGCCTATACCTACACTAATTAGTCACTAATTAGTAGTAATTAGCACTAATTAGTCACTAAGACTGCTAGTGCTGAGCTAGTGCTGACCTCTAGTGAATGAACAACTTGCTAATTAGTACTAATTAAGACTGCTAGTGCTGACCTCTAGTGAATAAACAACTCGCCAATTAGTACTAATTAATTAACTGGAGGGCGCGCACACTAAGACTGCTAGTGAATAAACAACTCACTAATTAGTACCTACACAGTCTTCGTTAAACATCGTTTTTCTAAACTGGTAAGCGTGCTCGACGGATATGAAACCCCGACCGTACGCAGCGACTCGACACGGATAAAAATTCGACAGGTACGACATCGAACCTCCAAAACGTATAGGCTCCATATCTAGAAACGGACGCTACTGATTACACCTCACGCGTAACCACTATATAACCTTACACATAAGTGTCTGATTTCTTCGCTAGAGGCGCCACTGTGGACTTTATTTCATCTCAGTCACTAGAGGTCAGCACAGCGCTAGTGCGTACTTTATTTCTGTCAGCTTTTTATAAGCAAGCTGTCATCGCCGGCTGCGCAATTTTGACTCCCTGACTGCGCACTGCCAACAAATCCTTTGATCTTTCCTTTTATCTTTGCCGACTTTCCTTTGATCTGGGTTCATGACCGGTATCGTGAGCAACGTAATAACTACTGTATGTTTCACCTTGAAAGCATAAACCTCTGATCCGGGTTCATCTCTCGATCCCCCTGACCCGCAATCGAGACGCAACCCACCTGAGGCTTTATACATATATATATATATATATATATTATATATATATATATATATATATATATATATATATATATATATATATATATATATATATATATATATATATATATATATATATATATATATATACATATATATATATATATATATATATATATATATATATATATATATATCTGAGAGAGAGAATTTACATACTGTTGTCTTCATCAGGAATTGAATTGTGGAGCAGGCTGCTTGCCATTCCATTTGGCTATGGACTAAGTATAAATCCCACGATAAATTCCCTGAATAAATGCGAAAAAGACAATAAAATGTCATTATTGATTTTTTGTTTGTCTGGTGTGTGGCCTGTGACAATAGTCTACTTGTGTATGATTGATATGAGACACGACTCGAAACTGGTAGCGTTGGACAAATTGATTACAAATTAAGTATTTTAACAAATTGCGACCTGCTTGCACGTGTTCACTGAGTGTGCATTGTCAGGATGATGTACTGGCTAAATGGGCGCTACATCAAGAGGGCGGCCATGGACGGGACTCAGCACAGTCCAGTTTACATCAACAGCTATCCTGATATGTTTGCTATAGACGTGCAAGGTAAGATATATTTCAAAATTAATTATTATACTTCCAGAGCAAATCAAGCCATGTCAGAGTATATATAAATTAAACTATGTGATGTAAATAATTGCTTAGAAAAATACATTCGTATTCGTTTGTATTCAGTACAAAGTCTCATATCATAATATATTGCATGTTTTCACCAAAGATATGACTATTCATCAGTATCACTTAGTATCTAACAATTTATGCATTCGTTATATCCGAAATTCGTTATATTATCTCAAATTAACCACATAAATTGACATAAATTAATAAGAAGCTTAGAATCAAATTTTTGATCTAGGTAGTTTGTTTTGCAATAGGCCAATTCTTTTTTCATTTTATTTTCTACTGGCCCTTAAAGTACATTCCCGCTCACCAATCAGTCATTTTTGAGCATCTATATTGCTCTACAAATGCCATCAAATATCACAATTGTTTCAGTTTACCTACCTATCACATGACCTGTTGCCTAGCAACAAGGTCCGTCAATCAATCAAACTGGAACATGTGCAGCTATCGGATATTCTGACGTTTATGATGTTGATATTTTGGCTTCATCTTTATATATTTATTTGCGACACAACAATGCCACAAATGTATTTAAGTAAGACCTACAAGCAGGAGAAACTATTTAGCACATGTCATGCCATCAGTCAAATGTATCTTTCACGCATACAATTCTTGCTTGAATTTAACAACTTTGACCTATGTTTTTGTATCAAAGAAACTATTTGAAGCCAGGTGTACAACAAAATACATGTAATGTCCAACAGCTGCACATACACGGCATCCAGTTTGATAACTTTCGAAATGTGTTGCTAGTCACCTGATGGATAAGTCAATTAATAACATAGTATTTCTAATTTAGATATGAAATCAATAAGCATTAACAGTATACCGTTTATGATGGGATCAATACTGATAATAACAGATTTATTATAACATGCATGTCCCTATAACAAATAAACAAAAGAGAGAGAGAGAGAGAGTCCAAGTTTTTATTATGTTTATAACTCGGTACTCCGCACGGTATAAGGCTTCCAAATGGAACTTGTTGGATACTTGTTTATCATCGATGCTATTATTTCCATTTTGTTGAATTATTTAGGTAAGCGATTCTACTGGAGCACGAGCAATACACTTGAATCAGCGGCACTTGATGGCAGCGACAGAACACGTTTGATGACGAAATCTGTCGCATCAATCACCGGAATCGCCTTCTTGGGAGGGAACTTGTATTACATTGACAGGTTTACCAGGTATAGAGTGGACGATTGTGAAATCGTTAATCCAGGTGTACATGTGACAGTTACTAAGCAATAAAATGTCATCTCATAGTAGCATTATCTTACAGCATGCCGAAGATAGACAGTGGTGCATTGACGAAGGGATGGCGTTAATCTATTCATTGAAAAATTAGCGCAATAGGTGTTGAAATGGAACATCTATCAGAAACAAATATCGATACCATACATTACATGCAGTGATTGAAGAGATATTTTTTTCAATTTATAACACAAATCTAAGCGTTTGACTGAATATACGTTATTATTTTTGTTTCCACTCTCATTCTGTCATGTATAAATGGGTTTGTTCTTCAGGGGTGAGGCTGGCTTGGATACGTCGACATTTTCTTTTCTTTCTCTTCCTCCTCATTGCGTTTGCACTACTTTCTCTTCCACCCTTCTCTATTCTCCTCGGTCTTTTGCACTTTTTTCCATTCCTCTTTCCCCCTCCAGGTCTCTCTTAGCGCAATCCTTCCACTGCAATCTCGGTCGCCCTCGTTTTCTTTTTCCTTCCACACTTTGGTCATCTGCTTTCTTTGCCAACCGTTCTACTCCCATTCGCTCAACATGTCTTGCCCACTTCAACCGACTTCTCACTAACTTCTTCTTGAAACTTTCTTTCACACCAACATCCTCCCTCAGCTCTTCCACTCTTCGCTTTTCTATTCTCTTCACCCCTTCAATTGTCCTGACCCAGTTGTTTTCGCACACTTGTACCCTCTCCTGTGTTGCTACATCATGTCAATAGAAAAAATGCAATGCACTGAGCATTGAGATATACCAAACAAATGTGCAATGTTTCATAGTCGTAGTGGCAACTAAGCTTCACTGGTGGTTACAAAACATAAGCTGATTTTATAAATAAGATAATATTGTTACTTTAAAAGAAAATTAATACAACATTTAATCAAGACGTTTGCAACTGTTAGCAGAAACCAACCATGCTAACATGTGGCAGAGGTTAGGCAGAATGCCATTCGAACTACTTGTTATGTTATTCACACGTGGACATAGTATTCATCAATAAATGTTGATGATGTCGTTGATGGTTACTTTTACATACTTACAGACATATTTGGAAACTTGACCCATCTGAATCTACGCCAACACCTCAACCGATCGGACCTGCTATTTATGGGTACATAAGCGGCATTGCTGCCTACAGCAGTGAACAGCATACTCAGGGTGAGGAAATAATAAGGCGACATTAAGGTATCGGTTTTGTTTTACAAAAGCTGCAATGAAACATGATAAAATACCCACATTTGTCTCTTTGTAAAATATGTTACGTTAAGATCATTCAAACTGTTCAAGTCGAAATGTGGACCACAAACCTTTGTCTCATAAAACTCTTATTGCATTTATATGATTGATTAGTAAAAGTCTACTGGCACAACTGTGTGCATATCTATTATTCATTGTGACTTGTGGTTATTATTTACAGTAAGTTGATTTCCACAAACGCACGTAGGTACGCATGCACCCCACATTCTACACACGCGCGCACGCACGCACGCACGCACGCAAGCAAGCACGCAAGCAAGCACGCAAGCACACACACACACACAATACGTCTGTAATTGTCACATATATGTGATATCAGTAAGACCAGCCGTTACTATTGTTGGTATATCTGCCTGTATCAGAATCATAATTATTTCATGTTTTTCGAAGACGTTGTGCGTATAGATTCTGTGACTGACAATGTATTCTTGTATCCATTATTTCTACTTCACTCACACCACGTATATATGGGTTGACTTTACGACATGCAATCATTGATGTTATGTTTATAGCAACCGATTATTTTAATTTAAAATGTTTTCATTATTAGGTGCTCAACCGAATGGTTCTTGTGGCATTGAGAATGGTGGTTGCAAGGACATCTGTCTCTCTACACCACAGGGACCGCGATGCGCTTGCTGGATTGCTGCAAAGTTTGTCATTGGGGATGAATGTTCTGTCACAAGTAAGTTTTTTACATATCATGCCAACCTTCAGACAACCACCATTTAAAAACATGATAAATTGATAAGTCACATTTTATTTTGTCTGACAAGACATAATCATAAATATCGTAAAAAATATTGTCTTTCAACTTTACGTGCGTGTGTGTGTTCGTGCGTGCGTGCATGCGTGCGTGTGTGTGTGCCATATCTATGATGCATCAGTTCTGGGGACAACATATCAGTATGTCCGTATTACGACATGGCCCCCATGTGTTTACTCGTTTAAGTGTTTTTTTTTTATTATTTACGGCTTCACCCAGTTGCGTATTTAGGCTGCATTTGGTCAAGAAGGCATCCGACAGGGTCTGTCAGGCAGCATTGTGGGCAACTACGAGAAATACAACATCAGTGCCAGTCACAGCAAAGCCACCAGCAGTTCTTTCCAAATTATGAGTAATATAGTAGTAGTTCTGGTATAATAAATTAATAACTTTGAAGATTTAACAACAAGTAAAGTTCTTGCATTTGCAGCCAAAACAACCATGTTTTGAGATGTTATGAACATGGGTGGATAAACAGTATGTTTCAAACGATGAAAACATATTTTAAAATGATCAGGACAATGCATATGACTCTTATTTATAAAAGTTTCGGGAAATGTAGATGCCTAGTCATCAAACATTTCAATATGGATGGACGTAATATAATGGACATTACTCTTTCTAAGAACAATTATAAAATCTTGATGCTATGGACATTTCATAGAAGTGTATTTTAGCTGTTTCAAAGGTAAATCACATTATGTGGTTGATCTGAGAAACATGAACAATTATACCTGTGTATAACGTAATAGTCAAACCTCACCTAGAATAATGCATCTCAGTCTGGAGGTGCTATTACAGCAGTTTTTAATCCCTTGGTCTCATACTGAAGATTGGGTCGCTAAGCCATTTTGGATGGGTGGCCAAGAGTCTCCAGTGTCAAGTGATTGTCTGAACTTACCTTCTGTATCTCACTTGTCCGTATGCAAGACGAACAATGTACGGCAAATGTTGTACGAATTTGAAATAATATCAGAAAACATTTCAAATTCATGCGACAGTTTCGTATCGGTTACATTTGATATGAGGATGTCATATTCTCTTTGATGCCGCAGAAAACTCGTTGTATTCGCACCCGGGGAAAATCGTTGCTGTTTTCAATTCACTCTATATCAAAGCTTTCACAGTACAATTTCGCAGACAAATATCGCTGATGGTATTTTATAGTGTGCTTTGAATTGTCTGCCACCTTACTATCACCAGTATGAACTAAATTAGCGTAATATCCTTCAAACATTGTCTAAATCGTACGATCTTCCTGACTCCGATCACAATATGTGTATTTGAGTTGTATGTTGTATCCTCTTTCTATGTCGATAAACCATTGACCTCCGGTGATTTAGTTATTTTTCCACGCTAAGCTGTTCTCCCTTATCACTAATTTAATTTATATGGTGTTTATATATTATATCATGTTTTGTTTGCTTATAACAAGTTAACTGTGTAGAGGCAAAGGTAGGTAGGCAGGTCCCGCGACAGGAAGTTGGGTCGCAACCAAAAACGATTAAGAACCCCTGGGTTATTATCAGACGGACATCGATAATTTAAAAAATACTGCAGTGGCGAGCATATGCGCTGATTCCTGTCCTGTGACAACTGAGTTACCGTAAATCAAAACAATCCTGTACAGCTAATATAATAATGTATTTTTTCTGTGCCGAGCTGGGTCAAACTTCATTAGAAGCTATGGCTTAAGTCTGTCTCCTTTCCTCCCAGTTTCGGATAGGTAACTCGGTTTACTAGTAGTGTCATGAATTCATATATGTTGTTATGCTGGATATATGGTTACCTGGTAATATAAATTGATTCTGGCATTTGCATTGTTCTAGACTATTGTGTCAGTAGCCCATGCCGAAACGGGGGGACATGTCTGAACAGAAACGACACGTTTGAATGCATCTGTTTGCCTGACTTGTACACTGGAAGTGTCTGCGAAATTGGTAAGTTTAGCAAATGTTGACTCTTGAGAAAATAGATGGTCCTGGGTGTTTCTCAGATTCTTTTTTGTTTAATTGTTCTAAATGTTACACCATTTAATGGATAATAACAATATCGTCACTCAAGGTAACTATTCGCAGATACAAACCAAGAAAACATGTTGACGCGATATTGGATTATCGTTGTGTGTCATGTCAGCAAGCAAGTGCTATAGTATGTTAGTATTATGTACGTAGGTCTGACAGAATAATACTAAAACAGCGGTATCTTGGTGATATTGAATGCAACAGATAATGGTTGACAAAAATATGCAGACCCGCCACACAAAAACGTATAATAGTGTTGTCAAATATACCTAGTTACCAGTATATGATCCTTCAAATGACAGAACTTATCTGTATAAACATAAATGCGTCCATACTATTTTACACATACACACACATACGCACGCACGCACACACACACACACGCGCGCGCGCACACACACACACGCACAAACACACCACACACACACACACACACACACACGCACAAACACACACACACACACCACACACACACACACACACATACACACACGCACACGCACACGCACACGCACACGCACACGCACACGCACACGCACACGCTGTCTAATTGTGATATTGTGGCGTACATACTAACTGTGTGTTGCATTGTACAATATCAATGTGCAGTTATTACAACTAGGGACACGTGTGCTTTATCTTTGAGGATGTATTACTTGTTAAATGTTCTTGCAGCTGTCCGGTACAACTACTACCAATACGGCCCGACTCAAGGGGACATCAACATGAGAACTGACCAGGGTTTCAACTGTGACATCAGCAGCAAAAGCTGTAAGTCGAGCTTCTTGAGGATCCCGAAGATCCAGATCTTTGATGGCCGGTATAAACAGGTGAAGGTACGTAGTGTAGGTATTTCTTGTGCAGGCAATACTAAATACGATGTAGATACTCAAGGTGTAGGTATGTTGGAGCACGTCCATTAAGTTTGAGTGACATATCTTGTTGTAATGTTACGCAGGTCAATTATATTTCCATTCCATTTTGTTAGTTATGTTATTGTACCTGACACACACACGCATACGCACATGCACACGCACACGCACACGCACAGTATTGGAACAATCTAAGTGTATCTCCACTAAGGCGGCGATGGCCACTCGCCTCATTCTACATTCATTCGGTTATTTAGACCTTTTGTTTCTGATCCGTCAATTGGTGTGTTATATGAAAAAGACAATAAGTTTTTATTTTGAGTTTTTCGTACTTTTTTGATTGATACATCACTCATTTTTTAGGTGCTACTGATGTTGCATGACAATTAGTATCTCCTGCATACAATGCCATAATTAGTGACAGCATAAATTAAGTGGTCACGAGAACGAGTTTGGTGACAATTTCTATATTTGAAGTTGCACTAAGGGTGGGTGTAAGTTAGTCGTTATTATTTTGGTTATTTTGCAAACTAATATGAACGCGTGATATGGATGTTGCTCTTAGGCACTGGACTATGTTGTCTATTGGCAGGTCTTCACAAACGGCTACGTTACGTTTGGACTGGACTTCGACAGTAGGAATCCAGTGAAGCTCAATCAAGAGATGTTGAGCTTGACCAAGCGCCTCAAGGCAAAGACACGAGGGATGGCCATGATGGCCCCTATTTGGACGGATAACGATGCCACTCAAGGGGAGGTCTACTATCACATATACGACTTGGCCAACGCCGGTTCAACCCCCACGGACTTGGCTCGTGTGCAGGTCTGCATAACTTGATCATTTGTAACTTTACCTTGATATAATTAGTATGTCATAGATGTAACGAGTAATTAATAGCAAGTAGTTAGAACGTAATAATAATAATAATATTTTATTTTGTTAAGCGCCGTATCCAATATTGTTCACAGCGCTTTACAACAATATACAAAGATATGTTAAAAATAATGCATTTTAATTAAAAAAATAGTTGTTACATCATAGATAAAATTAACTAATAATAATAGTAATTAAGACAATAAATGTAGAAGAATTAGAAAAAGAATGTGATATAAAATATCATAAAATAAAATAGTTAAGATCTTATATAAGATATTATTATTATTTTAATAAATAAACTAAAATTAATGTGTATTAATGTAAACATAAATAAATAAGGCTAAATGTATATGAAAAGTAAATAAATAGATAAATAAATAATAAATAAAGGTTAAACATCAATCAGCTATGGTAAAACAGTGTTGGTAAGCGTCCGAGTTACATTCACGCTGCAGTGAACAGGTTAGTCTTCAAGACAGATTTAAATTATTCCAGTGATGTTTGCTGGTAACGCTGGATGGCAGAGCGTTCCACACTGCTGCCGCTACGTGAGCAAATGTACAGTCACCGGCTCTGCTGCGTGTTCTCGGAACAATTAGTGCATTCGAGTCAGCAGACCGAAGACGTCTGGCTTGCATGTAGACACGCACGAGTTTCTGTATGTAGACAGGCGAGTGGTCTTCGTGCAGCGTCTTGTACGTAAGAACAGCGATCTTGAATGCAA
The DNA here is from genome assembly GCA_020002185.1 of Paraescarpia echinospica. NCBI lineage: Eukaryota > Metazoa > Annelida > Polychaeta > Sabellida > Siboglinidae > Paraescarpia > Paraescarpia echinospica. The sequence goes on along the minus strand of CM034538.1, from coordinate 46,802,096 downwards.
TGCGCTGTTGAATAGGTAGCCAGTGCAGTTTGCAAAGAATATGGGTCGCACTTACAAAACGAGCCTGTCAAGTGATAAGGCGAGCGGTGGCATTCCGGAATCGCTGCAATCGACCGATGTTATTGGTTGAGGTACCGAACAGTAGAGAGTTGCAGTAGTCCGAACGGAATGTAATCCTGGCATTGACTACCCGTTCCGCTATCTGATGAGTGGGGTAACGGTGAATCAACCCGATGTTGCGCAGGTGCAGCGAACAAGTGCTGATAGTACGTGACATTTCCATACAGTCATATCGAGGTGTCTAACAAGGTAGACGCCGATATTTCTAACATGATCAGTTGCACTGATTTAATCTGTCCCGACACGCACACGGAGCCAACTTACGATGGCAGATGCTGATTTGGGGACAACCGGTAGAATTTCTGTTTTTGTGCCATTCATGAGCAGATAATTCCAAGTCATCCTCCACGTCATCGATAGATCGCTCGATCCGACGCACGGCGGTCACCAGACAAGATGCATCCAGGTCTAAGTGACAGAACAGTTGTAGGTCATCGGCGTAGTAGTGATATGTTAAGTCGTGTTCGTGAATGATATTACCGATCGGCAGCACGTATAGTGAAAATAATAGTGGTCCCAACACTGACCCTTGCGGCACTTCCGTTAACAAAGTCGTCTCGCTGGATAGCACGCAGTCGATGACAACACTCTGCTTGCGATTACTTATGCAAGATTGCAGCCAATGGAGAACCACTCCGGTTATACCGTAGCGTCGTTGTAGGCGATCCAGTAGTATTGCATGATCTACCGTGTCTAGCGCAGTCCTGATCTCGTTGACTACCCACAGTAGGGCTGTCTCGGTGGAGTGGTTTCGCTTATATGCGGACTGAAATGTATCCGTAAGTGATACATTAGCTAGGTGAATGTTAATTATGTTGCCCACAACCTCTTCAATCACTTTCGAAATTTGGGACAGATTTCTGACTGGGCGGTAGTTACTTAGGGTATCCCTACACAGTGACGGCTTCTTCAGAAGTAAATGCACAAGTGCTCGCTTCAGTTCATCCTACATTGTTCCTTCTGCCAAACACGCATTTGTTATGTCGGCAACAATGATCGCACGTGCGTCTGTGTTCTGTTTTACATGATCGGATGGTAGCGGATCAAGTGTGCAAGACGTACACATTTTTGCGATGATAGCCGTGTAAATGTGTCAGTTGGTGTGACAAAGCGACGTGTTTCACGCGGCGGTGTCATGCGATGTCTGGCAACATGTAAGCCGAGTCGAATTTCAGCTACATTGTTGTTAAGATAGTCCGAAAATGAATCACAACAGGCAACGACGGAGTCATATTCGGGATACGAACGTGATGGCTTCCCATTCAGTGATTACACAATGTTGAACATGCTTCTGTTGTCAGCGTTTAGAAGTTTATCTCGATGGTAGTTGGTTTTCGAGAGGGCAATGAGCTTGTTGCACTCATCGCGTGCATCAACGTACACTTGTCGATTAATCTCATCCTTTGTGGGTCTCCACAACGACTTGTTCTTTCGCCGTTGTCTCCTCACGTCATCGATGTTGCTGTTGTACCACGGGTTTGGTTTATTACCGCATGGCAGTCCGTCGCTCTGGTGCATGTTTGTCAATACATGTTCTTTGTGAAGCATTGTAGCCAGTGACGAGCTCCGATGTTGACACCATGGCTGATCTGATATAGACATCGGATTAACGTCAACAGAAATAATGAGATTGTAATTGTTCGGGCTCTGTGACGTGTTGAGCGAAATTGTATGAGTCCTGTAGTTGCACGAGCGGCCGGGCCTCTTCCTCAACGTCGTATCCGATATTGAATTCACCAACAATGCACGTTGGTGTTATACATGTCGACACCTCTCGGAACAGGTGTTCTAGTTCCAGGTAGAAATCCGCCATCGGACTGGGAGTCTTAGCTGATGATGATGAACGTTCTATAAGTGGCCAGTGAACTGGATACGCATCAGTTCGAAAGACTCATAGTTCGTTTTAGGGAGCATCTTGCATGGTAACGTGTTCCTGTGGATGACGCGGACACCACCACCGCGTCCAGCCGCACGAGGAACGTTCATGAATTAAACAGTTCGGCGATAATCAGTTTGTCGCTGTTCTTTTTCAGCCACGTTTCCGTTATGGCTACGATGTCAATGTCGTGGTCGGTCACGAATTCATTGATGGCTAACGGTTTATTTCTGACAGGTCGAGCATTAAGGACTACGACTGCGAGAGTGTTATTTGTCAGGCTCGTATTATCGCGTGTAGAAACGTGAACTAAGTTGCACGGTTCAATACAGCGAGGTGATTTGCACAATATTGTTCTGGGGATATGTGTCCTGGCAGTTAGGATCACAGATATCGATTGACCTGATGGTGAGGTCGATTGCACAACAGGTGCAGTGTGAATTGAAGTGTTTGTGTCTACGGTTCTTGGCGGCTCGACACCCACGCGATGGTACGGCTATTCCAAGTAGCTTCAATAGGCAATACACCGGCTCGGAGAGTCTATTGTCTTTCGTTATTACCTCGCTATGGCGCAGCAATTCGTGACTGTCGTATCGAATGTGGGTCAACATAGGTAGAACAGTGTAGTCTTCGTTAACACGAACAGGTGTGATTACAGGCTGTAGTGTCCAAATATCACAAATGTTCACGAGTATAGTTCCAATCAGCATGAACCCAAGCATAGCGCGTAATATCATAAAACGGCTGTACAATTATAACGATGATCGAATGTTTAGAAGACGCATTAAACTAGTGAAATCCACGAGCATATACAAAACACAGCTGCCACCAGGGGCGCTCAACGCAAAGTACTTAACAAGCTAATACTTTCACCCAACCTTAAATGAAATGTACTACGTACTAAATAATTTTACATGCCATAATAATGAACTTTTAAATGAAGCTACGAATAAAATACATTTATCATTACAAAGTAATAGAGTGTCAACTTCGTGACAAATGACAATGCACAGCAATCCATAGTATGGCAAAATGTTGATATACACGGGTCCCTGTCACTTTTCTCTATCACGTTTTACTGTCAACCTCCTAAAATAATAACTAATTGCTTTCTGGGTGTATTTTTTAAATTTTATGTTGAACATAGTATTACTAACTATCCCTCGAGAGTAACATATTGGTATATTTATCTTGTAATGTCCTATGAGTGAGATGAACTGTGGCTAATGATGACACCACGACTGCTGTAGCATGCCATCGCCCACGCGAAGGATGACGTCCTTGCCAGCAGTGGTGTCTCTGTTACTGACGTCAGCTGGGTGATGGTGGTGACGTGGAGTAAGATGATGCCCCGCATGTACCGGTCGAAACACGACTCGGTGAGTACAGAGTAACCACACGACACCTCCACCACACGTGGATAACTAGTGTGAAACCATAAATGCAGCTCTTATGTGATTTGTACTTTTGCTAAGTGTTGTTAATGTTAAATACTCACCCTCATTGCACACACTTCCTTTTATTTGTTTTACAGCCAAACACCTTCCAACTGGTCATTGCCTATGACCCATTGCGGTACCAGACCTTCATGATGTACGTGTACAAGGACATGGGCTGGGACAATGAATACCAGCTACGACCGAGCTCGATGGGGCATATTGCATACAAAGAGACTGAGAAATTTCTTCAGTTGTCAGCTTCTAATAAGTCAATAGCTTTCAATCTTGACAAAAAGAAGGGAAACACTGGTAAGTGAGAAAATACATGCATATAGTAACCACATAGAGCACAATAACAACAGTTTGCAAACAAACAGTAACTTGAGTTGACCTCTATTGTTTCAATAGAAAACATAATACAATGATCATTTCTATATACCGCTCATCATTATTGATGCAGCTCACAACACAATGATAAATAAACTGTATGTTATAGGCAAACACGGCCATTACTTGTTCACTGTTGCAACTGGAAGTCAAGACATTAACTATGACCAGATGTGTTACAACTGGATGAGAAATGAGTTGGATCGGATATCGACCGTGCGTTCATACTGGCGTCTCACACTAACTTGTCCGTGCGACTTACGGCTTGCAATGGCGGACGGTCGGTGGAAGTTCGATCGGAAGCAATTCAATGCAACAGATGGTCAGAGACAATGCATTTATGAACGCATGCCACGGGGATTCTCAACACAGGTACGGGCAGATATATCTTTTTCTTCTTTTCCTTCGTCTCCTTCTCCTCCTCCTCCTCCCCTCCTCGTCCTCTCTTCCTCCTCCTCTTCCTCTTCTCCTCCTCCTCCACCACACCGAGCGCCAAACTTTCAGGGATTCAGAGTTATTTGGTGTTGATGACTTTAATATGGCTTATCGATTCTGATATTGACTAACCCTTTTGTATTGATGCGCCTTTGAGCTTAATTTCCGAGGATTTAGGTGCAATAGAAGTTACCTTATTATTATTATTAATCTCGTTTGTTGACTACGCAACACGTAAAGCAAGTAATCAATCGATATGTGCGCGGTGACCCTTTACGAGTTTACTTTATGACGTCGTCGTACGAAAACAGCACGAAACAGTCTTTTCTGCTTTTGTGTATGCTACTGATCTACATACATGGATAAGAAATGAAGGCGATTACATGAAGCCATTGTCCGCCATCTTGCTTTCCCCAAACCGTCAATAATAGAGGTCACATGACGATTTACGTGCAGTGACTACGCGTCACATTTGATGCTTGAATACCTACGTCACGTCTGGCGCCAGGTTAAAATTAAATTAACGGGAGGATTATGTAGAAGTGAGAAGTGTGGACACATATGTGCACGTTTTGTTATAGATACGTGAGACAACGCGAGTGTTGCATTTGGACGCAACACGTAGCGGTGTTCTTCTTCCATTTATGTGCATAATCCCACTCTGGAGCATTGTCGCACTGTTGTGATTACATACAATGTGGATGAAGTTGGTGATCATGTACAACATGGATGTGGTGCAGGTTAAAATAATTAAAAACAGGTTATGTTCTGAATAAAAAAATAGTTGTACACTGTTATGCTGGCTAAAAAGGTATAAAAGTGCATATGGTGCCTAAACGTCCAGAGTAGCCAACCTTCCCTTGAAGGTGTCTAGGGTTGGAGATGTGACTATGTTGAAATAATATGTCGGCACAATCATTATACATAACAATTGGGAAAGCAATATGGCGGCCGTGCTTCTCGTCAAATTTACCTTTTAACACTAGGCTTCCAGTCCATGTATATAGATCAGTGGTGTGTACACATGGAGCCGGTGTTGTTTCGTTGTCTTGACAAGGAAAATAGAGATTCATTCTCTGATTCACTTTGTGCCCCGTGGATCAAAATACAGTACGGTGATCTATGTTTTTTTGTTGACATTCTAGTAATACATAACCATCTCTATGCTATCTAAAAATTTCAAAACGGTGTAATGACTAATAGTTACCCGTATTCAATTTCAAAGAAAATAATAAATACTTGTCAAAAAGTAAATAAATGTCAACAAAATCTTGTAAATTATATTGTAAACACCATAGCTAATTGGTATTTTTTTTGCATTTTGATGGGTGTCAGGTATGAATAAATAATCTAGACAATAAAAAATAGCTTTCATAGTGATTCATTCTCCCGTCCATTTTATGTCCCAGGGATCAAAATGCGTTATCGTGACCTATGATTTTTACCATATCTCAGTAACACATACGCATCTTTTTGATATGTGGAAATTGAAAGGCGGTGTAATGACTTATTAATTGTCATCGAATACTATAGTTTGTTTTTAAGAAGGTCCCAGAACGGTTTCTTCTACCTACCAAATTGTGGCGACTTTTAGCTGGATCAATTAAATTAACCGACGTAACTATAATTACAATTATGTCGACTGTAGTGCAATTATTCGGGGTGGGCATTCTTATTAGTAGTAATAAAATATAACTGTATGTAGGGCATACATCTTTAAATAAAACATTTAATGTTGCAATGATTTCCAATTAAATTAGTAATTTTATTCTCCCGAGATTCAAGCGGCATATTGACACAAATGAAAATTTTGACCACACATTTTACGTGCACTCTGCCCGAGATGTTCCACTTAAGTCAGAGCACCACGTGTGTAGTTATTCCATGCTGCGTTAACGACAGTGTGGCGAGTTAATTCTGTTTTGTGAAAACCACTGGTGGTAAAAATGTCGCGATAAACAGCAATATAATATGATAACCAAATACAACAAACCATGTCTTTTGACACAGACGTCACAAACAAAATACGTACAAAACTGGTTGTTCTACATATCTGGGAATTTCATAGTTATTGCCTTCATCCTCAAAAGAAAGACCGCAGTCAAGAATATATTGAATAGCAATAATGATAAGTTTTACGACGCTTTCAGAACACTGCGAGACGGTGTTTTCCTGAATTAGAATAATGTGTGTATGTATGCCCGCTTTAAAGCAGCTTCGTTCCTCAAATTGTTCATTTCATCACATATCTGCTTCTTTGTCGTCAAACATATGAAGGGTTTGAATACCTTAAATAAAATCTGCATGCGATTTAATGACAAATGCATATATTTGTTTAAATTGTCGTAATAAATGAGCTCATTGCCATATGATCTTCAACCCATTGAATGTCACTGTCACATAGTTTTTGAGAGTCGACAATAGTCATAACGCACATTCACGCACAAATTCCAATGTTGAGATTTACTTCAGTTGATTCTACATTGAATTAAAACAGTTAATAGCTTGCTTGATGATTCTACCTAAACTAAAAAAAACACCAGTGTTCAATGAAGAATATTACAATTCAACACCACGATGACAACTGACACAGGAGGAAGATAAAGGAGGCGATCAACATCCACAGAGGGAAGAAACCTAGTCCTTCTCCAGATGGTGTCACATAACATTGATCATGTGACACACCCGTAATTTCCAGTCTGCTGAAGAAGACCGCGGGCTGAGGTTGAAATATCCAGATCAAAAAAATACTTTTCTTGAGAGCTAAACGTATCTAATGCATTCCGAAAGTTACGCAATCGAGTTAGTATGTCGTAGTGGATCTGAATATTTCAACCGTATCCCGCAGTCAGATTTTGAAATTAGACGAACGAAAACAAACGAAATGAGTCGGCCACTTTGACAGCACGACAGAGACTTGGGTTGTTCGCCGTTTTTAAACTTAACCTAAACACATGTTTGTAGACACGTTGTCGTGCTTACATTTATCCGGGCGTTAAATAATATCCGGGTAACGTTTCTGCGCGTGCGCGTATTTAGGGGAATGTATTTAGCACCAGCTACGACTGTCGCGCTTTCATTTATCCGGGCGTTATGTATGTTTATATATATATATTTATTAATATATATGTCTATATATATATACATAAATTATAAAATGTTTGCTTCCTATAGACATTAACAATTTCTGTTGTAAAACAGTTTCCTCTCCACGCACACGTCACGTGAATTACTCTTATACTTGGTCACACATCTGAAACAGCAAATTATAATTATGTACTCTAACTATAACGCTCGTATTACGACAACAAACGAAACATATTTAACTACTGGATATTATTTATCACTACGTGATCTACTGGTGCCAAATCTTATGCCTTACATATGCACATAAACTGTTGTGTTATACACTTGTAACAGTAATATGTTATGAGAGAATGAGACAAACGCATGTATATGTCAAAATGGCTGTATTTTAGAAGACACGTGAGATCAGCAGTGATCTCACGAGACTAGTGAGAGGTAGGATGATCGAGACTAACGTCACATCTCCCTTCCAAGTTCAATGAGTGCTTGGAGACAACTCTCAACTATAGGTCCAGCCGTCGCGGTGGAATCACCACTCTCCCAGAACGTGTCACCACTCCAGTGGGAGCTGTGACCGCTGGAGGTGACACTGGTCTCGGCTCGCGCATACGAAGCGCAACCGGTGTCGTCGTCATCTCGGTAGATGACGGGTCGGCGTCGTCTGCTCGCTCGTCAGCCGTCACGTTAGGAGTCGGCTGCAGATGTCGCCGATTTCTTCTTAGGCAGGACGTCGGCGTTCGCACTACATACGACCGAGGTGTGTGTGCCGGACCCACCACCGTGCCGTTGACGTTCGCGTCTTTGACCCAGACTGGGTCGCCGGCCCGAAGAGTAGAAAGTGGTCGCGCGCGATGATATCGGTCGTACGCGTCTTTCTTCTTCTGACGCATCAGCTCTCTTCGCTCTCTCTCTCCCCTCGGCTCATCCCAGCGGGGCAGAAGAGTCGCAGGCACCGTTGGCACTAACGTGCGCAGCTGTCGGCCCATGCTTAGTTCAGCAGGCGAATAGCCGCACTCTAGTGCTGTCGATCTGTACGCCAACAAGGCATCGTACGGGTCGACCGCCTTCTTTAGTAGATTCTTGACAGTCTGGACGGCGCGCTCAGACTTGCCGTTACTTTGAGGAAAGCGAGGGCTGCTCGTGATGTGTTCAAAGCCCTGCGCTCTCGCGAATTGCGCAAACTCAAATGATGAATACTGCGGCCCGTTGTCGGAGATCACGGTCTCCGGAATGCCATGCCGGGCGAAGATCGACTTCAGATGAAGAATAACTGATGACGAATCTGTTGTCTCCAGCCTGGCTACTTCGACGTAGCTGGAACAGTAGTCGACTACTAACAAGTAGGTCGACCGCCTGAAGAAGAACATGTCCGTCCCGACCTTCTGCCACGGCCGCAGATGACATTCCGACGCGATCATCGGTTCAGAGGGGTTTCGCCTCTCCCTTGCACACGTCGTGCAGTTCTTCACAACTTCCTCGAGTTGTCGACTCAGTCCAGGCCACCACACTGAGGCCTGTGCTCGCGCCCTACACTTGACTACTACCTGGTGTCCCTCGTGTAGTCGATCTATCATCTCCAGTCTCATAGAGACCGGGATGACGAGACGTACTCCCTTGAGTAAGATGCCGTTGTGGACCGTAAGCTCTTGTTGACACTGCCAGTACGGTCTCAGAATCGACGGCAGAGAACAGTGGCTTGGCCAGCCCTCAGCACAGTAGCGCAGAACCTGGCTGCAGATCTCGTCACGCTGTTGCTGTTCCTTGATCTCCTGGAGACGTCTCTCCGTCGCCGGGATCTGTCCCACGACGAAATCTTCGTGAGCTGCCACTTCATCCGCGAACTGGAGTTCCGAGATGGTCAGCTCTCTCACGTGCGGGGCTCGCGACAGAGCATCGGCTGTAATCAGCTCCTTCCCCGGCACGTGCTCGATCGTGTACGTATAACGCATCAGGCGCATACGATAGCGTTGAATCCGTGGAGTCAGCTCATCCAAGTTCTTCTTCGAGCTTAAGAGTGTCACAAGCGGCTTGTGATCTGTCTCTACATGAAACTCCATACCGTACAGGTAATCGTGGAAGCGCTCCAGTGACCACGTTGTCGCAAGAGCTTCCTTGTCGATTTGAGAGTATCGTTGTTCAGTCGGCGTCATCGCCCGAGAAGCGTACGCCACTGGCCTGTTCGTACCATCGATCCTTTGTAGCAGGACAGCGCCAAGACCGAACGATGACGCATCTGCTGACACCGTCGTCGTCCTGTTCGGGTCATATAGCGCCAGCACTGGCGTCGCACTGAGTTCGGCCTTTACCGCGTCGAAAGCCGTCTGCTGACTCGGCCCCCAGAACCACTGCCTGTCCTTCTGTAGCAAATCACGCAACGGCTGCGTAACTGATGACAGCGTAGGCGAGAACTTTCCCAGCTGATTCGCCATGCCGAGGAAACGTCGTATGTGGCCTACATCTGTAGGCTGACCCATCTCTGTGATGGCCTTTACCTTGGCAGGATCGGCCTTGATGCCTTCAGCCGTCACGACGTGACCCAGGTAGGTGATGCTTGATTTGCTGAACTCGCATTTAGCAAAGTTCAAAGTCACTCCGTTGTCGGCCAGTCGCTTGAATACTGCCCGCACTCGTGTGTCGTGCTCCTCTGATGACGCGCCAAAGATGACGATATCATCCATCATACACAACACCCCGCTCAAGCCGTCAAGAACCGCACTCATGCGCTTCTGGAAGTGCTCAGGGGCTGACGTTATGCCGAACGGTAGCCTTCTGAAGCAATACCGCCCAAACGGCGTTATGAACGTCGTCAGCTCCTGACAGTTTGGCGACAGGGGAATTTGCCAAAACCCCGAGTTGGCATCCAACTTTGTGAAAACTTTCGCCCTAGCCAGTCGGCCAAGCGTCTGGTCGACTGAGGGCAGATCATGCTTTTCACGTCTGACACTCTCGTTGAGATGTGTCAGGTCGACACAGATACGCACTTTGTGCGTCACGACTCCATCTGACGACGTAGTAGTTGCCTTCGGTTTGGCTACCACTACCATGCCGGCGCACCAGTCTGTGGGCGCCTCGACTCGCCTGATGACACCTGTGTCTTCCATTCTCTGCAGCTCCTGTCTAACCGTCTCGAGCAGAGGAATCGACACCCGTCGCGGCGTCGACAACGCAAATGGGACCGCCCCCTCGCGTAACTGGATGTTGTAGTCGCCACGCATGCGACCCAACCCTACAAACAATTTCGGGTTGTCTTGTCTTATAACGTCGGCCGCTTCGACCGAGTCGACCGCCACACGTCGTACGAGATCGAGCATCTGGCAGACACGTCGACTGAGAAGTGACCGTCGTTGGCCACTGATGACGTAAACGTCCTCATCGACTACTGAGCCGTCACGCGACAGCTTGCCGACGAACTTGCCCTGGGCTTTTAGAACCATGTCGTTCGCGCCCACCAGCGTCTTCGACGTCATCTCCAGAGACGGACTTCCTGCCCGTCTGTAGTCGGCAGCCGAAATCACAGTGACGTCTGCACCCGTGTCGAGCTTGAAGCACACGTCAACTCGTTGTTTCGTCTTCATCACCTCGAGGCTGATCGTTGATGACCACGGCTGATCACCTTTCGTCACCTCTCCAAGGAAGGAATACCCCTCCTCGTCGTCTCGGCTGACTGTATCGACGGCCTTTGATGACCTACATACAGTTGAAAAATGACCACTGCGGTGGCACCTGAAGCATGTGGCTTCTCTCGCCGGACAGACTGCTCTCTGATGAGACGACCGTCCACAGAACTCGCACTTGCGCAACGTCTTCGTGGTCGTGGCCTGCGTCTGACCTCCTTGAGGCCTGTTGGTCTTCTGTCTCGTGCCGCCGCTAACTTTCTTCTTTGACTTGACGAAGTCCACACTCGTCCTTGTTGAAGAGGAAGCAAAGTTGCGAAGCATCGCCTGCTCTCGCTTGGCAGCCTCATTCTGACGTGCCATGTCGATTGCTCGCTTCAGCGTAAGCTCAGCGTCTAGCTGAAGTTTCAGCGAGAGCGTCGTGTCTCTGATTCCCACGACAATCCTGTCTCTTATCATCTCGTCGTTCAATTGACCGTAATCGCAGAACTCGGCCAGGCAGAAGAGAGCCGTGATGAAGGCGTCCACCATCTCCCCCTCCTCCTGACATCTTCGGTTAAACTTAGCCCGCTCGAAAATCGTGTTCCGACGAACTATGAAGTGTGAATCAAACTTTGACTTCACCACCTCATACCGCTCCCTTTCTTCAGCTGTTAAGCCAAAGCCGGCCATAATATCATCGGCTTCATCGCCCATGGCGTAAACCAATGCGTTCACCTGCATGGCTTCACTCTTCTCATTCAGAGCAGAAGCCAGCCGAAACCGCTCAAAACGCCTGATCCACTTTGGCCACTCGTTGGGCTTTGTGAACACAAAGGGATCAGGCGGAGATACGTGGAATGACTGCGCCATCTCCAAAAGTTCAGTAGGCAAAGCGACAAGTCATTGGCAGTAGCACATGTGAAGTAGCGTAGCAGCACTAGCGAAGCGTTAGTAGCGAAGCGGTATTGTTCAATCAATCAAAGTTCAGCGAAGCAGTGACAGCGAAGCTTTTACAGCGAAGCAGCAGCAGCTTATCGTAACGTTCACTTACTCAGGCACGTACTGACGGTAAACTTCTGACATCATGTTGTGTTATACACTTGTAACAGTAATATGTTATGAGAGAATGAGACAAACGCATGTATATGTCAAAATGGCTGTATTTTAGAAGACACGTGAGATCAGCAGTGATCTCACGAGACTAGTGAGAGGTAGGATGATCGAGACTAACGTCACATAAACATCACCCGGATAAAAATTAACGCCCGGATAAATGTAAGCGCGACAACGTAATGGTGTACGCTGTTTAATTATCACGGTCATTGTTTATATAATTACTTCGTTTACAGGAATGTTGCTACACGCCCTCGGGGTCTCTCATCAGCACAGTCGATGGCCGTGGAGGTCAACTGTTCCTTTACCATCCTCGCTGGCAGAGACTGCATGAGAGGGCTGACGTCACACCGAAGAAGTGGTGCTGTAAACTTTCTGACAACTGCATATATTTCTACCGAGTCCGGCCATTAGACAGATGCCTTGGCTACACTCCTTTGACCATAGGTACATCACCAAGAAATGTTAACGAAGTTTGTTGCCATTTGCCGTTTATTACCAGAAGTCATATTTATTGGTGCTTTCTCTAGTGGTCCAGCTAAGTGATATTATTTCTGTTAAAGTTCTAATACATTCACGTTTATTTACACAGCTCATTTCAAACAATAGTCATATTTATTCTTATATACATAAACACACACCAGTGTGCATATATATATATATACATATATATATATATTAAATATATATATTTAATATAATATATTAGTCACCCAATAATATATATCTAATAAGTGAAATATTACCCAGTATGCCTCATTCGGTTTTGGTTTTACGAGTTACCAAATAGTACAATCTGCGTGTTGGCGGCCGACAGCAAATATCCATAGCCTCGGCTCTAAAAGGTAAGCTGGTAAGAGCTACAACAGTACTTCGCATTTCTGCCGGTAGTAGATAGAATAACAGAGAGACTGGATGTTACATGTACGGTGCTATTCTGTTAATCATTATGATAGAACAATCAAAGTTGGTTGATGTGTTCTATTATTGTATTGTTCTTGCGGAGTGATACTCATAGTCTCGAGTGACACCCTCTCGTTGCAGTGTCGGGATGTGAATAAAGGTTGGTCTATGCACATGGTTTGTCAAGCTCACTCATATACGAATATATCCGTCTTCGTGATTATATCACCAACCAGATATCATTACAATGATTTCACATTCCTTAACCTTAATCAACAAAGCAGTCGATTTGTTTTCACTTTGTGATGACTCTTTCTCCATCTCCTCTCATCATGTTTACTTGATTGATAAAGTAAAGTATACTATATATAAACACATATATTACTATAGTTTCAATTGGTTTGCGTTATAGTATGTATGATTTTAGATCAGATTATGCACCATATAGTTACTTTGTTGACTGATGTAGGTTGGTTCTTCGGTGACCCGCACATCCGCACGCTGGACGGCTTCCAGTACACCTTCAACGGCCTGGGCGAGTACACACTCATAGAGACGACACACGGCAACTTCACACTGCAGGGCCGCACGGCGAAAGCCATTGACAAGAACGGTGTAGAAAGGGACGCGACCATCTTCAGTTCTTTTGCTGCCAAAGATGCTGACTCGGATACTATCCACGTTGGGATGACGGCCGACAAGGATGGTATGTGATCTTATTATGACGTGTGTGTTTTGTGCACGTACACGTGCACACTACTCTGCACTGGATTTGTGCGGAGTTATATCATTTAGATAGTTTAGTTAATTGGCTGGCTTTGATAATATGGATTGTTGTTTACATTCATATGCACATGCGCACGCGTGCACACACACACACACACACACACACACATATCGTATCTATTTTAGTTGTGAGTTTGAGCGTGTTTGTAATCCTGTGTGCCTGTGTGCGTACTTGTATGCTTTAGTGTAAGTGCGGTTACATTAAACATGTCCTTGGCTAGTTCATTATATATAATATTATAAAAAGATGTTCGTGTTATTTAAATTGCTACCCAATCGATGACCACTGCGACACAATTAAACAAGATTAATACTACATCATGCTGTTTAAAAACATTTGTTGAGATATGGAGACATACTGAATAAAAGCACCACACTTTCTTTCATTGTTTCCTTAGGTTAGTAGCTCTAACGTTTTATCGGGGTCAGGAATTATTTTGCGTTGGTCCATTATTTATCAGATCCTATCAACCAAAATCTGCCGTTTTATTATTTATTTTCCCTTCTACATAATATATGGGTACAATCTGGTTAACTTCACTAAACGTGTTTCTGCTTCCTTTTGGTTATTAACATTGTGATCACGGTCAGCACGTTTTTTGGGTGGGCCCATTATTTTCACTCCTGTTAACCGAAATCGGCCGTTTTACTCAATTTCCCCATTGGATATGGGTACATCCGGTTAACTTCACCAAACGTTTTTTCCTTCTTTGGTTATTAGCTTTAACCTTTTAATTGGAGTCAGCATATTTGTTGATGTGTCCATTATTTTCACCACAACCGTCCGAGATCTGCCGTTTTTCCACATTTCTTCATTAAACATGTGTACAACCATTACCATAGATATTATTAACGTTCTTGTCTGTATCAAAAGCTATCTAAATGTCTGCAGCTGGATACAAAAATGACACGCTCATAAAATTACCGATCAGAAACAGAAGGACATCTGTGTCCGCAGAGTACATCAGACATGTTATTGATCCCCTGACCAAGACATTCTGTACATGGATCAGTAGTTGCGTGTCAGTTAACCAGTTGTCTAATTGTAGCGTGCCATATTTAGACATCATGATTACCGCTGAGGTGCCTGCTGTGGTAAACACTTCCTTCCCTTCAAGTCAATAGATACTTGCAAACTTGATGGAAAAGAATGCATAGGGCCCTACCTTCTTCTGAGTACCTTTACCACGCTTCTCTTTTGTGTAGTATTTGATGCTGGTGGCGAGATACATATGCCAGACGATTTTAATACTGTCGGGGTTAACTTCATGACGTCATGAATAAAGACAGTGTCAGCAAATTTATCCAGTGGTCGCGCAGTAGAGCGCCGGACTGTCACCTGCCGCCGTTGCAAAACGTAGGCAATTTCGTTCACGTCATGTTGACTGTCTTTCTGAAACGACACTAAAAGCTCTCTGGTGTCTATGCCAGCAGAAGTCAAAGATCCCACACAGGGGATAAATGTTCAAACTGTCGTGGACTCATAAAGAGGGTTAGTGAGATCTTCTTTATTGTGACATGAATGGAGTGTGGTGATGAATTTCCTCAACCCCGGTAAGGTATGCTTTCTAAAACTCTGGGCCCGTCAACCCACACAAAAGTATGCTGACTTCTATCGTAAAGTTAAATCGTATTGTCTAAGGAAGCAGAGAAATGTGGCGTTTATTTAAGTTCTGTCACATTTTCCATGACAAGATTGAGTAAAACGGTATATATCGTTTCAATTGTGTGTGTGTATGGATCGATCCCAAAAAATTGTTGACACCCATAAAAATGTTAAATGGTTTTCTTTTAAGGAAGCAGAAAAACAAGCTGGTATTTTTCCGATTTGTACCATATCATATGGACAATATAGTAAAGCGGCATAAATCGGTTCAAATGGGTGATATTGTATGGACACACCAAACATTTTGCCTACTCTGTTAAAAAAGTGAAATGTTATTGTTCAAGGAAGCAGCAAAAATAGTTAGTGTTTTTATCCGGTCTATCCCATATCCTATGGAAAATATAGTAAAATGGCATATGTCGGTTCAACTGGGCGAAAACGTATGGACCCACCCAAACATTTACTGATCACAATCAAAAGGTGAAGTCTTATTGTTCAAGGAAACAATAAAAATGTGGTGTTTTCCCGGTCTGTTCCAATAAAGTTACTAAGATGCCTGACTACTAGATCAGCACGGCTGTGAAGGACCCATCGAAATGGGCAAAGGTTGATTTTCTTCTTGCTAAGGAGTCAGTAAGTCCCAACATGTTCCCATTATGTTTGATGTAGGTCTCACAGTATTTGTGGATAACGAGGACATGACTGGTTGGTTCATCTCATCAAATGTGAACGATGATAGAGATTTCACGGGTATATTCATCACAAAGACGAACACCACTCAACTTCATGTGGCCTTCAGATGTGGTATGAACAATGATTGTCGCCATATTATAGACATTTGCTCAGGCCTCACTGAAGCTGTGAATTTTTGTTATAGTATTTGATATTGGCATGCATATTCAGACTTGTTTCCAAACGTGAAACATTTGTTATCTTGCATCTTTATGTGTACATTATCGCTCATCTAAACCAAATACATAACAGAAACGGTTTATAGTATCAAACATTGATGAGTGTCACATTAGTAGCATTTCTATACATTTATAAGGATACACTATTAGTTATTATAGAATAATATTTGTGAATTGTGCAATTAACAATTTGGTGTGCATGCCTCAGAGTATGGCATTTCAACTCAACATGCAATATGATGTTTACCTTGTTTCCGCTTTTACTACAGTCGAGGAATATATTGTAACACACCAGACGGTGTCATTTATTATAAGCTTTGATGCAAAAGTTCGCGTGGCAACCAACATTTGCGGAAGGAGCGCGGAACTATGAGGATAGTGACATCTATAAGTATATAATGTCAAAGCAAGATGTAGTTGTTGAATATCGATGTTGTAGGGTTCTCGCTAACAATAGGTGTTAGTGTGCAGCAACTCGACATCACTGTCGGAGCACCATATACATTCAAGAACCAAACCAAAGGTTTGATGGGTGTCTTCAATGGAGATGCCTCTGACGACCTTCTACCGCCAGGAGAGAATGTACTGTCACTGTCAAACAGCTCGTCAGAGAAGACAATATTCACTAACTTTGGTGAACTATGTAAGTATCGATAACAAAGTGTATAGAATTAGGCGGGTGAGTAGGTAGACACATGGATGTGTATCCACCAAGGTGTAAGAGTAGAATAAATCATTACTTGACACATATGCTTAGGATGATAGATGATTGACATATTGGTATATTTCTTTGACAGTTCAACTAATACGGGTTAACGGGACCACACAATATCACGTATTAAAACATGGTGTATTGCACTTACGTGTTACTGATTCCCAAAGCTAAATTATGTACAAACCAACATTAAACAGTAACAGTAGGAAGTAATCCCACAATATGAAGGTAGCCACGGAAACGAGACTATGGAACCGAGAGATACTGTACTATGCAGTTGGGATTTTCATACATTTCACCACTTTCTGGGTATGACTACATTAACCTGTGTAAAACAGACCTCTATCAAATGAACGGTATAGTACAATAGCGGTAGATGGCATCTGAAATGCCATGTGTACACCATACAAAATAACTTCATTTAAAAAAAACGTTGTTTATGCATATATAATTATATTGTTGCTGCAAAAATAAATTTGATTTATTGATTAATTTATTGCATTGCTTATTGTCAATCCAAGTTTTAGTTGTTAACTGTGACATTCATGTGTCTCTTTCTTTCCCAACCTTTAGTTTTGTACACATCGACTACACTGTATTGCTTTCAACTTATGCCCTCATGCCAGGGAGGATCAAGGGTGACGTTGACTCACTGTTCAACTACGCACCGGGAGAGAGCTACTCGACGTACGCACGCACTGGATTCAAACCGTTGTTCATCGAAGATGTACTTCTGAACATGACAACTGAACAGAGGACAAAAGCCAAGGAAACGTGTGGGGACAACAAAGAGTGTCTCTTTGACTTCGCCGTGACAGGTAGTCTGTTTCTTAAAGTAAACGTTGTTTGAATTCGTTTCCAATACTAAACGGGCATAACGATATACTCACCTACAGAGGGTTTATATTTTGAAACTTTGCTTACATATCACGGTTGGTCGTATGAGCAACTCCAGTGGCATATATAGAATCTCGGAAAGGGGAGTCAAGCTTGGGCAGATACTGCCATTAAATTCCAGGTACATCGTAAAAAAATACATGTACAAAGTAAAAAGGAATCAGTCAGAAGACGATATTTTAGGGGACTTGACATGATAAAGTTTGGTGGAATTCGTGCCGTAATTAACAATGGTTATATTGTAGCAATCATATGAACGACATCTTCATGTAAATAGTATACGAACACACTTGCTACTTTCAGACAAAGCAGAAGCTGCAGCTGCAACTTTGGAGACAAACTCCAAGAACACCAAGGTTGCTGAGACTTTGTGTAAGTTTGACAACATTACATAATTGTATAATGCTGTTCTTGTTACTCTCATCATTAATAACGGCTCATGGCACTTGGCTAATCAACTCGATAAAAAACCATAGTGCGTAAATTAGCAAAGTAGACGACACAAAAATTACTCTCTCTGTATTAAAATAGGTGTACATTGTGTCACTTGTAGATAGATAGTCCAAAGATATTGCGGGCTGCAAGACAATGGATCGTCACCTTGAATAATGATTGTTCCATAAACAATCCGCACTAGCCTTGGATGCAACACGTTCTTCAAATAGTTCGCTTACGGAGCGCTGTGACATATGATTAGAGAATCGGAGGTTCAATCGAGAGAATCCGGGGTCGATTCCTTGTTGCTATTTCGAACCTTGTGCAATCTCGTTCACTCCACATTGTTCCAGTTTACTCAGCGAACGAGTATCTGACAGTGACTTGTTTGTGTATGAATATACACCGCGCTGTAACTGCAGACTTCAAAGAAGTCGAGACGGTGGCCGATTGAACGCTGCCAGTGTGCGAACTGTAAAGCGCTCTAAGTAGTAATTAAAATACAAATGTGTAATGTTGATTTCATAATTGCAGCAAATGCAAGTCCGAATATCACCGTTGAGACGGTGTTCAATGCTACGCTACACGTGGAGAGCAATATGACGGTGAGTGCATTCGACCCTGACGGAGACGACGTGACCATCACAATGGATTCAATTCCACGTGGCGCCTCGTTTGATGGTGATGTCTTAAAGTGGACTCCCATCAACATGGAATCTGTGAATATATCGTAGGTGTTCTGTTATTTGTATAATGTATAATACTGCATTTTGTTATTAAGACATTTTGATCACATATGTATGTAGGTAGGTAGGTAGGTAGTCAAACAGGCAGGCAGGCAGGCAGGCAGGCAGGCAGGCAGGCAGGCAGGCAGGCAGGCAGGCAGGCAGGCAGGCAGGCAGGCAGGCAGGCAGGCAGGCAGGCAGGCAGGCAGGCAGGCAGGCAGGCAGGCAGGCAGGCAGGCAGGCGGGCAGGCAGGCGGGCAGGCAGGCAGGCAGGCAGGCAGGCAGGCAGGCAGGCAGGCAGGCAGGCAGGCAGGCAGGCAGGCAGGCAGGCAGGCAGGCAGGCAGGCAGGCAGGCAGGCAGGCAGGCAGGCAGGCAGGCAGGCGGGCAGGCAGGCAGGCAGGCAGGCAGGCAGGCAGGCAGGCAGGCAGGCAGGCAGGCAGGCAGGCAGGCAGGCAGGCAGGCAGGCAGGCAGGCAGGCAGGCAGGCAGGCAGGCAGGCAGGCAGGCAGGCAGGCATTCATGCATTCATGTAAGTACTTATGCATGGGTATTAATCAATGACAGGATGGATATAATTAATAACACCAAAACACAAAAGCGCTCGCGCGCTCACACACACATCTCCTCTTGTTCGTTATTCTCTGAATGGATGACAACAGTACACGAAGTTAATCTCTTATGTCAGATTCTCCGCATCAGACGGCAAGGGCGGTGTTGCGTCCGATGATGTCATGGTGAATTTGTGCGACTGCACTGGACACGGAGAATGTCAGTTTGACCAACTTGCTGAAGGCTACGAAATGAAGCAGTCATTTAGGGTCGTCCAGTGTAATTGCTACAAAGGATGGGAAGGTGAGAATCCTATTTTATATGTCACACACACACTCACACATACACACACACACACACACACACACACACACACACACACACACACACACATTACTACTACTACTACTACTACTAATAATAATAATAATAATACTGCAGCTACTACTACTGCTACTACAACTACAACAATATTAGAAGTACCACTACGACTACTACTACTAATACTATAACTGATAATAATAATAAGCATAATAATACTAATTTGATATATATTAATAACAATTTTAATTTGTGTTTAAATCAATTATGAGTGCTAATTTACTCATTTGGATTATCATAAAATGACATAAATTGGTATAACATTGCGAACAACAGCTGCGAGAACAAAAGCGCAGTTCCCGGTGTAGGACGCTGAAAACAGTACCCCCTGAAAACACTACGGAAATGTTTTGAGCGTACTTTCAAAACACTATAGTAGTGCTTTCGAGGAGTAGTGTTTTAACTTACTACACCTGCTCTTGTTCGTGACCTCTCGTCCACCAGCCTGTTATTCTCGGCTCGCATTCAGTAGCACCAACATCATCTGAACCATCGCCCATATGGAGTCCAACATTTAATCGATTTACTGATTTGGGAATTATTGATCAAATATCCCATTTACAAATCCAAAATGCAGATCTCCTCTGACTAACACACTGCGCGTTGTCATCATGTTAGACAACCATCCCTTCAACGTCGTATGCAAATAGCATATCTGGTCTTATTACACGAATGTGTGCGTTGTCGTCTAGATTCGTCCTGTCTGGTAAGAATTATCCAACTTCATTGTCCGTCAAGATCTATATGAAACTATGCTCCTTTAAGAGTTTCCAGCTGCTGTTTCAACTTTATTAAATATTTAGTTTTGAACACATGTGTGACTACTTTTAACATATTGTATTTTATTGAACGCATCTGTCATATTTTTAGGAGTTGGTACCTTCAGATGTGCAATTCAGAAACATGTATATGAATAATGCTGACGCCTAATAGTATTGTGTGGTTTTATATCCCTATTGCTCTTGTTCTTATTGTTTATGATTTATATGTAGTTTTGCATATTTTGTTATCAGACCGGTTATTGGGTCTTTTAGAACTAAACAAAATACAACACAATACAATACAACGCACTACTTGAGGTAATGATAATGCATGTTTTAGATTATTTCACACCCAGGCAATTGAACGTCATCCAGCGCTGCGGTTGACACATAATAAAAATGGCAAAGATAAGATACTGTTTACAGAATATAACATTTATAATGCTGCGAAGGTAGAACACTCAATTTGACTGGAGTGTTTGGTTCAAAATATATATTAATGATATTTTGACACATAGTTTTAAAACTAACAACGCTAAGCGTATTTGAACTATTCGTTTTGTAATTACTGTCTTGCCACTTCTCTCAGGCGACCACTGTGAGGCCGACTTTGACGGGTGTCAGGACAACCCATGTACCGAGGGCACAAACTGCACGGACCTGACGGCAGCAGAAGAAGTGTCAACGGGCCGACAGTACAACTGCAGCGAGTGTCCTCCAGGGACCAAGGAAGACGGCGGCATCTGTTTCCGTAAGTACGGCTGGTGTTTTA